>VZQC01007562.1:355624-432612 GCA_009823505.1 Rhizomys pruinosus | reverse complement strand
AGGCCTGTGCTTCTGTTCCAGCCTCCAGGTAAACAGCACTCCTCCAAGGCCTGTGCTTCTGTTCCAGCCTCCAGGTAAACAGCACTCCTCCAAGGCCTGTGCTTCTGTTCCAGCCTCCAGGTAAACAGCACTCCTCCAAGGCCTGTGCTTCTGTTCCAGCCTCCAGGTAAACAGCACTCCTCCAAGGCCTGTGCTTCTGTTCCAGCCTCCAGGTAAACAGCACTCCTCCAAGGCCTGTGCTTCTGTTCCAGCCTCCAGGTTCTTGCCCTGAGCTCCCACCTTGGCTTGCCTCAGCAATGAGCTGTGACCAGGAAGTGCAAGCCAAATAAGCCCTTTCTTCCCCATGTTGTTTTTGGATAGTGCTTTTTCACAGCAATAGAAAGCAAACCAGAACATAAATCTTTGTTTTACCAGGTCAACTAATGCTAAGTAACCTGAGTTGAAAATTCAGCTATGACTGAGAAGAGACCAGCATCACTGTGGTCAAATTTGTGGGAAGTATTTCTTCAGGGTCAACATACAGAACCTGTGGTCTACATTGCCTAACTTGGCAATGTGTAAGAGATTCCCACATGGTTTTGAAGGCATGAGATTATGGAGCATAGCTGAGGCCTGACGCCATTTGGCAGGGTTGCAGTCCGTGCATAGAGGCCAGGGGGCCATTGTTAAGGTGTAGACTTGGTTGCAATGGAGACCCAAGCATAAGGGGCAGCAGCAGGTGTGGAGCCAAGTTGAGCTTCTTGAGACAAAAATATGTGTGCTGTGCCAGAAGATCATGATCAAGTCCCAGATGCCAGGCCTTGAGCTATACTGCTGGACTTTGGTTCTTTTTAAATATGTCTGGTTCTTTCCTTTTGAAATAATGAAGTATTTGTTGTTTTTATTTTACAGAAGCCAACAGTTAAGAGACTTTATTTTTTAAAAGACACTGGACTTTGAAGTGTTAGAATTTTTAAAGACTGGGACTCTGAAAGCTGTATTTTATATTATGATATTAAGGTGAGATCTTTGGGACAAACAAGAGATGAAATGTTACTGCTTAAAGTGATGTGTTTTTGTGTCAAGTTGATAAAGGGCCAATTGTACTAGTTAGATTTTTGTCAACTTGACACAAACTAAAGTCACCTGAAACACCAACTGAATAATTGCCTCCATCTGATTGGTTAGTGGCCATGTCTGTGAAGCATTTTCTTTTCTTTTTTGGTCTTTTTTGAGACGGGGGTCTCCCTGTAGCCCCAGCTGTCCTGGAACTCTTTATGTGGACCAGGCTGGCCTTGAACTCACAGAGATCTTCCTGCCTCTGTCTCCTGAGTGCTGGGATTCATTGCTTGTGCCAGCATGCCCAGCCCAATGAGGTATTTTCTGAACTGCTGATTGATGCAGGAGGGCGTGGCCCACTGGGGGAAGTGCCATCACTGGGCAGGTGGGCCCAGTGCTGGGAATGGCCTCCCTCTTTTGACCTTGTTGAGCAGGCTCCCATAAACCCTCAAACGATACCTGGGATGGCTTTTGCTCTCAGTCGCCTGCTAGAACTTGATGATAAGACCCCATTGCTGAAGACACTACATACGTGAGTCATAGAACAAACGGAGAAATGAATCTGGTACTGACTTCAAAGCTCCGTCTCTGCTGGGTGCTTTCACAGTGCTGGAAGGTACTGTGCATGTTATTGGAAGAGCAAATGATTCATCAATTTTACCCATCTGTGGGTAATCCTGCAGTCTGTAGTTAACAACTGGTCTGGCAAGCTAGCCCCACTGGTTCAATTAGCACAAATATTATGGGTGTAATCACTTTCTGATTGGATTTAAAGACTACTTCACAAAATGAAGCCCATGCCTCTCATGATATGAGGCCTAGGGACCTGTGGCTAGACAGGTCATAGGCTATAGGAGAGAACCTACTAATATTATTCTGCTAAATGAATATAGTGTAAACTGACTCCTAATGACTTATTGTTATACCCACAGGTTAGTGCATCTCTCAGCTTTCATCAGAGAAACTTCTTGCAGCAGATGGCGATTAACACAGAAACCCACAACTAGTCAACAGGCAGAGAATAAGAGACTGCAGCCTGCTTAATCCTGGATGGGACATCTCTGTCAAACTTTGCCTCCCAAGTCTCAGGGATCATTGCAGAAGAGGGCTGAAAGATTGTAAGAGCCGGAGGTGGTAGACGTCTATAAGAAAACGGTGTCTTCCGAACAGCGGGGCACTTACATGCACAGCAATAAGGTCAAGTCAGACAAAACCCAGCACAGAGAGGAGGGGTAATTTGGTGAAATTATGAGCCCACAAGGAAGGAAATCATTAGTACGCCATATTTAGTTGCCATTATAAAAAAATTAAATGAATGTTAGGCCAAATAACAGAAATGGAGTAAAACTAAATTGGTAATAAATCACTTTAATATTGTGCAATGCTTGATGGTGATTTTTTGTTACTAAATATCAAATAATAGTTTTATTTTTCCTATCGTTCTGCCTCTCTTCTTAAAAATAAAATGAAAGCATCCCATGAGAAGGATGCCTTCCTTATACCATAAAAGCAAAAACATTCTGAGTTTGGAGATGGGAAGTTGATGTGAAAATGAAGGTATAGAAACAAAGTTGAATACAATAACCCTTATTACCCATCATTTGTACACGCATATTTCTTAGTCACTTTTCCTCAATTTGCTACCTTGATTCAAAACTCCTTTTTCTGTTTTCTCATCTGGACAATGCATTGTCCCTTGTTAATATGATATGTGTGCCTTTATATCTGCCCTTTTCTTGGGTGTTAATTTCTTACCTGTGTTGGTGTCCATATGTACAAATGAATTAAAATATTAGAATCAAGAAAAAAAAAAAAGAAGTTCCAACATTAGCTGAAA
This sequence comes from Rhizomys pruinosus, assembly GCA_009823505.1. NCBI lineage: Eukaryota > Metazoa > Chordata > Mammalia > Rodentia > Spalacidae > Rhizomys > Rhizomys pruinosus. The sequence goes on along the minus strand of VZQC01007562.1, from coordinate 429,737 downwards.
AACTATTGGTAACTGATATTGATAACTACTGGGAGAGGGAGAGTTAGTTTTCTTTAAGGGTGTGATGCTGAGTAGGTTGACCAGGTTCCAGGGGATGGACCCAATCTGAAGGGCACCTGGGGAAACAAATTAGATTCCATAGGTCTTAAAAGATAATAGGAGTAATAGTCGAAGACATGAACTCGGACGGGGAATTATTAAGGGAGGAGTGCACACAGGGGAGTGGGTCTGAATATGATCAAATACAGTGAATGGAATTCTCAAAACTCCAATAAAATATATTTTTTGAAGATAGCAGAGGAAGCCAGGGGAAGTAAGCCAGGAAACAGCATTCCTCCATGGTCTTGGCTTCAGTTCCTGCCTCCAGGATTTTGCCCCGACTTCCCACAAAGATGGACTGTGCTTCCGAGCTATAAGGTAAAATAAGCTCTCCTCATCCAAGTTGTTTTTCTGTTAATGTTTTATCACGGCAACAGGCAAGTAAACCAGAACAGAAATAAACTGTGCTTCTGTCCTTTTAATAGCTAGGTCATTAGATGGCTAAAAAATATTCTTACTCTTTGAATTGTACTTCATTCTTAAAATGGGAGCTCAGTCAGTGACCTTCTGAGTCTACACGCATTAAATCCTCTACAGTGCCTAGTAAGTTGTCAGCCATTTAGTGGGTGCGCATTTGGGTATCGCTATAGAGACTTGGTTTAGGCTGTCAAGCCAGGAGTTGAGTTGGCCATCTCAGATCTTTCTGCCCTCAGCTACACAGTGCAGAAGGAGAGTGGTTTTCTCCCACTCATGAGTACAAGCCAACAACAGCACCATCCGGCCTAGACGTTCATCACTATGGCAACAAACACCGGCTCCCTGGTTTCTGCTCAGTGTTTATTCTCCCATGTTCTCCTTTCCTTCAGAGCCAAATGCAGTTTTATGGCTCCAACTCAGAAGTTTTTTTTATTTTTATTTTTTTTAAGAATAGATAAATTATAGCAAATGGTAATTACATATTTTTGGTTTTACTGAAAGTAAGAAACCATTGTGTTCCACATTTTTTTTTTTTGCTTTTGTTTTAGTTTTTTGGTAAAAATAACCTAAGTAAATATGGCACTTCAATTCCTGGAACAACATGGGATCACCTTGTTTGACGGAAGTACAAGGAACACACAAAGGTTTTGACAATGTTCATGGATTTTCTCACATTTTTTTTGGTTAACTTTTTAAGTTACCATGTAAAGTAATGTGTTTCATTATAGTATTTTCATATATACATATGTGTTACATATATGCATGTACATATATATGCCATTAAATTTGCTCTTATTAACCCTCCCCCTCCCTGCCCTTGCTGGTCCCCTCCTCTTCCCATTAGCTCCCCTCTCTTTCCACATCATATGTAGTCCTTTTCCATTTCTTGTCCAATCCCTCCCTCTGCACCTCCTCCCTTCCCCTCATAGTTCCCTTTGGAGTCCAAATGCCTAGGCACTCCCATTGAGGACATTGTGAGAGCAAAGATGCAGCTGAAGGGATGCAGCCAGTGGATCTGCAAGCACATGTGTTGCCTTGTTCGAAAAGTAGGCTGACACAGGTGAGGCATGGGAGACAAGACTGGAGTGTTAGATTGGGGTCAAGCTATTAAAGATTTGATACTGGTAATCTCACTGCTTCCTAACAGTAGTTACCTGCCCTTACTATACCGTGTTCCATTGCACTGCCCTTTAAGATCCTGTACTACTGTGTCACTGTGCTCCTGGTATCTGCAGAAAGCCTGAAAGGAGAGTAACCCAACAGTACTTGATCTTAAGCAGTTTGCCATTTATAGCACTAGATGCAATGGTTAATCTTCCATAAATTATTCTCTAACTACCAGTTTCCCAAAGGCAGACCTATCTAGATTACTATTTTACAGGAATAATATTTTTGCAAACATTAAGTGGACATTTTTCATTCCCAGAAATCATTTGCTGTGTGGCTCTGCACTTATTAAATCAATGGACTTCATCATTTAGGGGAGAAGTTAGAAAAAAAAAGAAGTCATTTTTTGGCTGTCAGTGGAAAAATCATATCTTTAAAAATTCACAGTGAGACCATAGTGTTGAAATGCAGGCTTTGCTGAGAAAGGAAAAAGTGCTGCTGAAATTTGCCAAAATCTCTTTTACAAATCAAATGTAAGCCTAAGGAATGTAGATCACTAACTTTTATTATAATCCCTGGTGTGTAGAGCCCTGATAGATGCTGCAGGAAACAGCACCACCAGAAAGGATTAGGAAAAGCCCTGTTTTCTTTTTCAGAGTAGGTGGCTAGGTGGAGTACGGAGAGGAATCTCAGTGCTGTGGGTTCCTGAGGGTTGTACCTTGTTGGAAGATGTGACAGAAACCTGTTCCAGGGCAGCAGGGTTTCCGGGCACATACTCAGATACCCCCATGGTTGGCATGAAAATATGTAGAGCATGGCAGCAGGCTGAGTTTTAGAAATATCTGAAGGATCTAGAGGACTGATCATTAGATACCACCTGTGATGGTTAATCCTGGGTGTCAACTTGACTGGACTAAGGAACAAATAAGAGAAAAAGGATCTTCAGATTGGACTACCTCAACCTGGATGGCCCACCCCAAATGTGGGTGTTACCTTCTGTCGGCAGGCACTATTAAAGGCCATGCCATAGGGATCTGGTCTCTTTTTTCCTGCAGCTTGCCTCTCTCTCAATGGTGAGTTTGTCTTGCTGCTTCGATCAACCCTACGGATCCCAGAGTGTACTGAGACTGGCAGATCTCCTGGAATCCATCAGGCCTTCAGCACCAGATTGAGATTACTGAGACATCCAGCCTTGCGCCCTGGATTCTCAGCCTCTCCAGTGCGGCCTGGCTACTGTTGGACTCCTTGAACTCTGTCACGTGAGCAAATCAATAAATTGTATATAGCTATATATTCGTCCTGTTGCTTCTGTTTCTTTAGAGAACCCTTACTAATACAGATTTTGGTACCAGGAGTGGTTCTAGAGAAACAGAATTGAAAGGATGAATTTCTTTAGTGGGCTTGGTAGTTTCTGGAGCCAGCTCTCCAATCCAATGAAGCCTGGGGTTACTGAAGGCTCTCCTGGTGACATGAAGAGGAATGATAATCCTTGGTGCAGACTATTTGATGTAATTATGAAGATAGATCCATTTGATTCACCTAACTTGCCTCTTGTGAGAAGCAAGGAATTTAATGACTCTCTATATAAAACGTTTGAGAAATTGTGGAAAAATAAGGAAAATAATGATGTTGCCTGGTTGCTCCTAGCATCTCTGGATAAAGTGATAGAGGAAAATAAGGAGCTCAGTGATAAAATTAACCAGCTCCAGATTCAAAACAACAGTTTAAAGGTTTCCAAGTGTGCTCTGGAAGAGCATCTTCTCTCTAGCAGCCAAAGAGCTAAAGCGGCAGAAAATCAAGCTGGAGCCCTTATTATACGTTTGGCTGATTTACAACACAAATTTAATTCCCAACCACTACGAGTGTCAGCAGTTAAAGTAAGAGCACTGGTGGGGAAAGGGTGGAACCCTGAAACTTGGGATGGAGATGTGTGGGAGAACCATGATGATGAGGATTTTGAACCCTCGGATTCTGAGGGATTTTCTTTATCTGAGGAATTAATCTCCCCACCCTCAGCAGAGAATCCACACCCTGCAGATCCCTCCTCCCCACCCTTGCCTGAGGAAACTAATCCCCCCCTCCCAGTGGGAGCTAATGTCCCTCAGGGCCCAACAATTGTTGCCTCTAGACCTATAACCAGATTGAAGTCTAAGCAAGCCCCTCAAGGTGAGATAGAAAGTGTGGTCCACGAGGAGGTGCGATATACCACTAAAGAAATTAATGAGTTTGCTGATTCATTCCGGCAGAAGCCTAAGGAATATGTGTGGGAATGGATTTTAAGGGTGTGGGATAATGGTGGAAGGAATATAAAATTGGATCATACTGAGTTTATCGATATGAGCCCACTGAGTAGAGATTCTAGGTTTAACATGGAAGCTCGAGCAGTTAAAAAAGGTGTTAAAAGTTTATTTGAATGGTTGGCTGATGTATTTATTAAAACATGGCCTACTAACAGCGAGTTAGAGATGCCTGATATTCCTTGGCTTAGTATTGATGAAGGGATTGTGAGGGTCAGGCAGATGGGCATGCTCGAGTGGATTCGAAGTGTAAAACCACATTCTCCACAATATGAGGACCCAGAGGACATGCCACTCACTGAATTTATAAGATGGAAAGTACTGAGAGAGACACCAGAACATTTGAAGAGCTTTGTTTTTGCTCTATTTCTTATGCCAGATCTTACAGTTAGAGAAGTTGTGGCTCGTTTGCATAAATTAAATGTACACGTAGTAGGTCTAACAGGACCTCAGGGTAGGCGTCAGGTGGCAGCACTGAATCGCAGAAGGCCAGATGAGCGTAGTTACAGTAATTATCATAATGGGTGGCAAAGGCAAAACAATACCTATAATGGCATGACCCGAAATGATCTTTGGAACTGGCTAATTAATCATGGTGTTCCCAGGAACCAAATACATAAGAAGCCTACTAAGTTTTTATTTGATCTGTATAAGCAGAAAAGCTCTAGAACGAATGACAGGAAGTCAACATTTGATTTTAGGAGTAGCGAATCCCGCCCAGTTGACCGGTTTCCAGACTTGAGACAGTTCACAGACCCAGAACCCCTTGAATGAAGGGGTGGCCGGGTTCCAGTGAGGAAGGACCTTGTCACAATACCAAAGAGTTATGCTGTTTGCCTTCCTCCTGTCCTTCCCCAGAGGGACCTGAGGCCTTTTACTAGGGTAACTGTACACTGGGGAAAAGGAAATAATCAGACTTTTCGAGGCCTATTGGATACTGGTTCTGAGTTGACACTGATCCCAGGAGACCCTAAAAAGCATTGTGGCCCTCCGGTTAAAGTAGGGGCCTATGGAGGTCAGGTGATAAATGGAGTTTTGGCTGAAGTCCGACTCACGGTGGGCCCAGTGGGTCCCAGAACGCATCCCGTGGTTATTTCCCCAGTCCCAGAATGTATAATTGGGATAGATATAATTAGAAATTGGCAGAATCCCCACATTGGTTCCCTGACCTGTGGAGTGAGGGCTATTATGGTTGGAAAGGCCAAATGGAAACCATTGGTGTTGCCTCTACCAGGGAAAATAGTGAACCAAAAACAGTATCGTATCCCTGGAGGGATTGCAGAAATTAGTGCCACCATCAAGGATTTGAAAGATGCAGGGGTGGTGATTCCTACCACATCTCCCTTTAACTCTCCGATTTGGCCTGTGCAAAAGACAGATGGATCATGGAGAATGACAGTTGACTACTGAAAACTCAATCAAGTATTGACACCAATTGCAACCCCTGTACCAGATGTGGTGTCCTTACTTGAGCAGATTAATATGTCTCTTGGTACCTGGTATGCAGCTATTGATCTGTCAAATGCTTTCTTCTCAATACCGGTTCATAAGGACCACCAGAAGCAATTTGCTTTCAGCTGGCAAGGCCAACAGTATACCTTTACTGTCTTACCTCAAGGGTATGTTAACTCTCCAGCCTTGTGCCATAACTTAGTTAGAAGGGATCTTGATCGCTTGACTCTTCCACAAAATATCACACTGGTCCACTACACTGATGATGTTATGCTGATTGGACCCAGCGAACAGGAGGTAGGAGCTAGTCTAGACTTGTTGGTAAAGCATATGTGCATGAGAGGATGGGAAATAAATCCAACTAAAATTCAAGGGCCATCTACCTGGGTGAAGTTTCTAGTTCAGTGGTGTGGAGCATGCAGAGACATTCCTTCTAAGGTAAAGAATACGTTGTTGCACCTGGCCCCTCCCTCCACCAAGAAAGAAGCACAATGTTTAGTGGGCCTTTTTGGATTCTGGAGGCAGCACATTCCTCATCTGGGTGTGTTACTACAACCCATATATCAGGCGACTTGGAAGGCAGAAAACTTTGAGTGGAGCTTGGAACAGGAAAGGCTCTTCAACAGGTCCAGGCTGCAGTGCAGGCTGCTCTGCCCCTAGGGCCATATGATCCAGCAGACCCAATGGTGCTTGAGGTATCAGTGGCAGGTAGAGATGCCATCTGGAGTCTGTGGCAGGCTCCCATAGGGGAATCACAGAGGAGGCCCTTGGGATTTTGGAGTAAGGCTCTACCTTCATCTGCAAACAACTATTCTCCTTTTGAAAGACAGCTCTTAGCCTGCTACTGGGCCTTAGTGGAAACTGAACGTTTGACAATGGGTCACCAAGTCACCATGCGACCTGAGCTGTCCATCATGAGCTGGGTGTTATCTGATCCACCAGACCATAAAGTAGGACATGCACAGCAACAGTCCATTGTCAAATGGACTTGCTTGTGAGGGCACAAGCAAGCTACATGAAGAAGTTGCCCAAATGCCTATGGTTCCCACTCCTGTTACAATGCCTCCTGTACTTAAGCATGCACCTATGGCTTCATGGGGTTTGCCCTATGATCAGTTGACCTAATAAGAGAAGACTAGGGCCTGGTTTAGTGATGGTTCTGCATTCTATGCAGGCACCACCCAGAGGTAGACAGCTGCAGCATTACAGCCTATTTCTGAAACAACCATAAAGGACACTGGTGAAGGAAAGTCTTCACAGTGGGCAGAACTTCGGGCAGTGCACATGGTTGTGCATTTTGCCTGGAAGGAGAAATGGCCAGAGGTTTGATTATATACTGATTCATGGGCTGTAGCCAATGGTTTGGCTGGATGGTCAGGGACTTGGAAGGAGCATGACTGGAAAATTGGTGAGAAAGACATTTGGGGAAGAAGTATGTGGATAGAGCTCTCTGAATGGTCAAAGGATGTGAAGATACTTGTGTCTCATGTAAATGCTCATCAAAAGGTGATCTCAGCAGAGGATGAGTTTAATAATCAAGTAGATCAGATGACTCGTTCTGTGGATAGTCAGCCTCTTTCTCCAGCTATCCCTGTTGTTGCTCAATGGGCCCATGAACAAAGTGGTCATGGTGGCAGAGATGGAGGTTATGCATGGGCTCAACAGCATGGACTCCCACTCACTAAGGCTGATCTGGCTACAGCTGCTGCCGAGTGCCAGATTTGCCAACAGCAGAGACCAACATTGAGCCCCCGATATGGTGCTATTCCCCGGGGTGACCAGCCAGCAACCTGGTGGCAGGTTGACTACATTGGACCACTTCCATCATGGAGGGGACAGCGTTTTGTTCTTACAGGAATAGATACTTATTCTGGTTATGGATTTGCCTTTCCTGCACGTAATGCTTCTGCCAAAACTACCATCCAGGGACTTACAGAATGCCTTATCCACCGTCATGGTATTCCTCACAGCATTGCTTCTGACCAAGGAACTCACTTCACAGCCAAAGAAGTGCGACTGTGGGCCCATGGTCATGGTATCCACTGGTCTTACCATGTTCCCCACCACCCAGAAGCAGCTGGCTTGATAGAACGATGGAATGGCCTCTTGAAGACACAGTTACAGCGCCAATTAGGTAGCAATACCCTGGAGGGCTGGGGCAAGGTTCTCCAGCAAGCAGTATATGCTTTGAATCAGCGTCCACTATATGGTACTGTTTCTCCTATAGCCAGAATTCATGGGTCCAGGAACCAAGGGGTGGAAGTGGGAATGATTCCACTCACTATCACCCCTAGTGACCCAGTAGGAAAATTTTTGCTTCCTGTACCCACGACCTTGCGTTCTGCTGGTCTAGATGTTTTGGCTCCAATGGGGGGAGTGCTTTTGCCAGGAGATACAGCAAACGTTCCATTGAACTGGAAGCTAAGACTTCCCCCTGGCCACTTCGGGCTTCTACTGCCTTTAAGCCAACAGGCTAAGGAAGGAATAACAGTAGTAGGAGGAGTGATTGATCCAGACTACCATGGGGAAATTGGACTTTTTCTCCACAATGGGGGCAAGGAAGATTATGTCTGGAAGGCAGGAGATGCTGTAGGGCGCCTTCTGGTGCTACCATGTCCTATGATTAAGGTCAATGGGAAACTCCAACAACCCAAACCAGACAGGACAATAAATGGCCCAGACCCTTCAGGGATGAAGGTATGGGTCACTCCTCCAGGGAAAGAGCCAAGACCTGCAGAGGTGCTTGCTGATGGTGGAGGAAATACAGAATGGGTAGTAGAAGAAGGTAGTCATAAATATCAGCTGAAGCCACGGGACCAGTTGCAGAAACGTGGATTATAATAGATATTAACTTTCGTCCTATTTGGTTAAGAATGTGCTTGTTTATATATGTATATATATATATATATATATATATGTATATTAAGTGGATACTTGTGTTCCCTTTTGAATGTGCAACTGAGATATGTGTTAAGTGTTGTCATATTTAGGTTATTAGATACTGAAGGACTAAGTGTTCCTCAAGGACATTACCACCTACTCTAAGATATAATGCTTTGCTATTGCACATGAGACACTTATAACATGTTAGGTGGAATTATGACCTTGCCATTGTTTGCAATTGACATTTAAGCATAACATAAGGAGAGGCTATTTATTGGGTGTCAAGTTGACAAGGGGTGTACTTGTGATGGTTAATCCTGGGTGTCAATTTGACTGGACTAAGGAACAAATAAGAGAAAAAGGATCTTTGGATTGGACTACCTCAACCCAGATGGCCTACCCCAAATGTGGGTGTTACCTTCTGCTGGCAGGCAGTATTAAAGGCCATGCCAGAGGGATCTGGTCCCTTTTTTCCTTCCGCTTGTCTCTCTCTCTCACTGGTGAGTTTGTCTTGCTGCTTCGATCAACCCTGTGGATCCCAGCATGTACTGAGACTGTCAGATCTCCTGGAATCCATCAGGCCTTCAGCACCAGATTGGGATTACTGAGACATCCAGCCTTGCAGACTGAGCATTTCCCTGGATTCTCAGCCTCTCCAGTGTGGCATAGCTACTGTTGGACTCCTTGAACTCTGTCATGTGAGCAAACCAATAAATTGTATATAGCTATATATTTGTCCTGTTGCTTCTGTTTCTTTAGAGAACCCTGACTAATAACACCACCTAATTTCTTCATGTTCTCTAAGCTGCTGTATCCTTAAAGGGAGTGAAAGATGAAGGAAGCAGTGAAGCAGAAAAGAACTAGGGTAGAAGAACACACTCAGAAGTGGATGTCACCCCATGGTGCTTGAAAGAACCAAGAGTGTCAAACAATACTTCAGTGACTGCCATCACTGTTTCCTGGGCTCTGAACCAAATGAAATACAAGGTAGGACCCAGAGGACAGTATATGACTCTAAGGACATTTTGTTTATTATATGTGTCACATGAAAGCATGCTTTTTTATGTTCTATATGCCAATTCAGGATGGGTGAGCTGAAAGAAAACAGAATAATATATAGGAAGATTAAACTTTGAACTGTCCAAGACCCAGGCATCTTTAGCAAATAGAGATTAAAGTTGTGTGTATACTCAGAGTGGGTAACTTTGGAAATTTCTACACTGGCATTCTTAAGCACACAGAGAATACTTGGATGCCTCCTGGGGGGGGGTAAATGTATATTTTAACCAAGAACACAAGATGTAGCAACTCCTGGGTCTACTGATAGGAGAGAGCTAGAATCAGAATCATTATCTCATCACAGATGGGGACATTTAGTCCAGTCATGTAGCTAGCCTAGACCAAGGGAGAGACAAGTTTTTCATGGCAGTCAGCAGAATGCTGAGATGTGGTGTGATAACTGGAATCTTTGTTATCCAAGGAGCGTGGGTTTCAAATAAAATAGATTCATTAAGCACACTGGATGTCATAAGACAAGGCATTCTGAAAATTCTCAGTAAACTGTTGTGACAGACTAGACTAGATGGAAGGATTAAAATGACCTTAGAGATCATGTATTTAATGTTTGTCCAAATCATCTGCTTCAGAACCATCTTCAGTGTGTTAAAATGCCAACAGACCATACCCTGTATCTACTGAATCACACATTTCTAGTTGGGATATGATTTTAGAAAAGAGATTTGTTTTTCTGTTCCTTACACTATGGATATAGTCTAAACCATCCCCTAAACTGATAAAAATAAGGTCTGGAAAAGCAAACAATTTGGTATTGAGCACTCTACTAATCGATGAAAGATCAGGGTTGAAACTAATAATGGTTTTTAGTAGTTCTTTAATGGCAAGAGGCAATTTCTGTATACAATATGAGAAATAATAATAGATAGGTGATGGGGTATTTGTATGAGGATCATTAGAGTGATTTATCCTGTTATTTAACCTCATGATGCTCACTTTTCTAGTATACCCCTAATAACTCTACATATCATTGTTCAACTGGGTGAGTTTAGCGTGGAAAACTCTTTTAACATAGATTTATTTTCAGTCTAATGACATAAGAACTTTGGCAATCAGCATGTAACGAGATTCTGGGAGAACACACTTGTTACCCAAACTGATGTATAATACTGTCTTACACTGGTTGTGGTGGTTTGAATGAGAGTGTCCTCCATAGGATTTAAGTATTCAGACATTTTGTCTCCAGTTGGTGGCACTGTTCTTGGAGGTCTTAGAAGGTGTGGCCATGCTGGAGGAAGTACATTATTGGGGGCAGTTTAAACTTAGTGAGTTTAACAAGCCCTGCAGTCTCCAGTCTCTCTCTCTCTCTTGACTTCCTGTGCTCATTGTGAGATGTGAACCTCGGCTTTCTGCTCTAGCTCCAGCCGCCATGCCTCCTGCCACAATGGACTCTAATTCCCTGGAACCCTCAATCATAAGCTCAAATAAACTCTTCCTTTTATAAGTTCCCTTGGTCATGGTGGTTTTATCACAGCAACAGAAAAGTGACTAATACACTGGTGCATGAACTTGTCCCCTGATATGAGAAGTGTGTGTAATCTCAGAAGCACTGCCAGCCAGTCTTCCATCCAGAAATGCTATTTATTTTTTTTTATTTTCATTTATTTATTTTTGTATGTGTATGAATGTACTGTCTGCATGCAGGTCTGTGCACCCGTGTCGCGCAATGCTGCAGAGGTCAGAAGAGGGTCTCGGATTCCACTGGAACTGGAGTTCTCCTGGAATTGGAGTTACAGACGGTTCTTAGCCGCCATGTGGGTGCTGGGGATCGAACCCGGGTCCTCTGCAAGATCAGTCGGTGCTCTTAACCGCTAGGCCATCTCTCCAGCCCAGAAATGCTATTTATAAAACAAAACTAACAAACAAACTCTGATGAGTTGGATGACATGTGCCATGCCACTAGATTGCTCTTATTTTGTTTTCCTTGTAAAAAAGTTGGACTTTCAGTCTGGAGATAACTTCTAAAAGGCACAGCTGGGAGAATATAATGTCACAAGAATCTCCTTTAGTTCCATGCTACCATTTTCCTAAACACAATGCAGATTCTCAGGCTTTGCCAATTTCACATCTCTTCAGTAGAATGAGTTCTTATTTCTGGAAATATTCCACAGCCTGATTTCACCCACCTGCTTGTATATTTCTGTTTATTTTTTTGTGTTACATTAAACAACCAAGACTCTTAAGGCACAATCCTAAAGCAACTTAAATTTATTTTCTTACAACTACTATATTCGAACTACTCCAAGGGGAGTTACCTGTCACAGATGAAATTGGTGGTAGGTGCTCTTGACTTTCCTGGCCAATCTTAGAAAATAAAATCTCAAGAATGGTCTCAGTTCATCACCTGGACGTTCTGTCAATGTTCTAAATTTCATGTAAAGTTAAAACTTTCTCCTTATCCTAGCATCTGCCTGTCTGTACCTCTGGTGGGAAGCTGAGCAGAGTGTGACTGGCCTAATTATGGTGCCAGCTCATCTCTGCCTTCTTCTTCAGCATCCTAACAAGGTAAGAACAGGCAAAGGGCATGGAGTGGTCTCAATCAATTGCCGTCAATCTGTGAAGGACACCTGGAGTTGATTTCCTGAGTTCTTTGGTGACATCTGTTTCTGGGACTTCCTCCTCCTAATGAGCACATGCTTTGCTCCTCCTGGGATTCGTCCTCTGGCCCCTTGGGTGTCTGTGTGTATACCTCCATCTTTGTGTGCAATATCTTCCTAGAAGTCAGCCATACATTTCCCTTAGCCACCTGGTAGACATCTACTCCCAACCACACAATTAGCTTTTGGGTTTCTCAGGGACAACTCATATGCCAGTCTGCCTTGAGAGATCACACCACAGGGCTATCTTATGGTTTTCTTGAAATCCCCTCATAAAACTTGAAGTCAGGACAAATAAACATCCATCCTTTTCTTGAATGGTTGTGGAAAATTGAGAATTGGCACTTAGCATGTGATGTCTAAAGAATTTTTCTTCTAATTGATGATTTCCAGATACTAATTTCAACTCTTTTTGTGTTCTTCATTTGAGATGAGGTAAGGGTTGTAAAACTGGATCTAGACTACCCCACTCCAAGTCCTGTACAGGCAGCCTTGCACATCAGTTGGGAGACTATTAAGATCAGAATCCATATCACCTTCCTATTGGCTTCAGATCTGGATAGATGGGAGCTTAACTTCTGAGCTGTCGTTCACCTCTACAATTTCCTTGTGTCTGGGACTTCTATTGGGTAAGTGTGTCCTCTTCCTGTGACATCATCAGCATAGAAACTTTTCATAGCATTATCCACCCTTTGTTTCATCTCTTTACAATGTAACAACTTTTCATTTTACATCTGCCTGCTTACTAATCCAGGGAATTGTAGCTTTTGTTTCTGATGTCTATTCAATTTGAGACTCTTAGAAAACAGTAAGGGCTGTAGATTTTAGAAAAGGTCATTAGGGGCCATCGTCCAGTACTCTGGTTGCTTTTACATTTCATCATCCAGCCTTCCACAGAGCTTTGCTTTCATCAGATTCTTGTTCTTTCTTCCACTTGCTAAGATAGAGGAGACTGTTGTTTGTAACCTATAAAAGCATAGTATTAATCATTGAAAGAAATCATGTTGTGAATTTTATTTGCTACTTGTATTTTAGTTGGTATGTATTTATTTTGTTCCACATCCTTACTTTCAGTAGAAACACAAAGGCCAACTGTATAAAAAAGATCCTCGGAGAAACAATAGAAAACAAACACAACTGTCTTTCTCAACCCAAACTTTTTTTGAAAAAAATTTATTTGCTTTGAAAAGAAAATAAAAAAGTAAATTAAAATTATACAGATGCAGAGTTAGGAAATTTTTGAAGTCAACACTCTGAATTATGCTGCTATCAATAATAACATTTGGCCATGTGATGAATGTTATAAGTGCTTTGGAATTTCCTATGGATCCTAAAAAAAGAGTGTTTCATCAGACTAATATACTTTGGAAACTAATTTGAGCTTAGGAAGCTAAATATTTAGAACAATTTAGATTAGATTGCATATTAAAGACGTTTATATATTTGCCATTAGTAATTCCCAATCTAATATTGCCAGCGAGGAGATTCTGAACAGCTGCCTTCTAGGATTCTAAATATCACTCATCGATAAATGTGCAGCGTAAGCACCATGGCACCAGAATGAAGTGCGATTTCCTCTTCAGTCAGAGAAAAGAGCAAGTTCAAGATTAGTTATGCATTAAGCAGTCCATTTGGGGAGGCTAATTAGAGAGGGAAGACCTTGAAATAGAAGTCACCAGAAAAAGCTAGCAGATGAGGGTTTCCGGGGCTGCGTCTGTCCTCTGTCACAGGCAGAGCACCTGTCAAAAGTGCATGTGACCCTCATGCAAAGCTGGGGTTATGAGCTCAGGAAGTTTCCTGATGTTTGAGGAAAGAAAAAGAATCAAACAATAATAGTTCATGAAATTGTCTTTAGGGTTTCTAGACTCTTTCAAGTATCCAGTTTCCAAATTAGTATAACAGGTGTGCAAAGTAAGTGCCAAAAAAAGACACAAGCACAGGATTGGTTGCTCTGCAAGTGAACAGAACATAGTCTTAAGATAGTTGAATTTGTAACTAGAACTCTAGCACATGGAAAACAGGCTCTGAATTTCATTAATTTAAATGTATTTCCAACCCTCCCTCCAACCAAGCAGTTAAATTCCTGCAACTGCCTATATTAGTTACTTTTCTGTTGCTGTGACAAAACACCATGATCCAGAGTCGCTTATGGAAGAAAGAGGTTATTTTGGCTTATGGTTCCAGAAAGTTAAGAATCCACCATGGCTGGGAGGCATGGCAACAAGCAGTAGGCACAGTGGTAGGAGTGAGAAGCTGAGAGATCTCATCTCTATCTACAAACAGGAAGCAGAGAATGAACTGTAACTAGGGCCAGGTATGTACCCCTCGTGACACCTCCTCCAGCATGGCCATACCCTCCATATGTCCCCAAACAGTGCCACCAGCTGGAAACCAAGGGGTCAATACTTGCACTTATGGGGGGGGCACATTTTTTCATTCAAACTACCACACTGTGCCAGTTTAATAACATTTTTTAAAATAATAGGTCATAAGTAATGAGTAAAGGCATCCTTCTGTAAAACCAATTTGCAAGTAGCTATGCCCAAACTTATATAGCCCGTGGCCCCCATTGTCCAGCTGGGGGAGCTTATATGTACTATCATGTTGATCAAATAAGAGTCCAGTCTATGTTTCTGTAGTTTTGTAGTTCACCCCAATTGCAGCCCTTACATTCTGCCACGCCCCCTTTTCCACAGATTGTTCCCTAGGCTTTAGAAAAGGGACACAAGTGGGCGAGAAGCCAAACAGTCTACTTTCTCTGGAGATGTCATTCTGGACTCTGATCAGTTCAGGCTGTTTCCTTTCATGGGTTGGCAGCTTATCCAGGAATAACCTTTTACTCCTACTGATGAAGCACAGACAGTTAGATATACAGGCATTTAAACAGTACTAATTATTATGGCAGGTTATGTTGGTATAGACACAGATGTTTGGATGGTATGCTAATCCATGGACTATAGCTTTTCTGTAAAAGCTGACAAGGTCTTACTGTGGCTTATAACATCTCCTAACCACTAGAGGACTTAAACTTTTGGCATCAGCCCTGAATTATTCCTCCAAGGAGAGAGGTCATAGCCAATTAGATTTGGGATATAAAGACATTTGGCTGCCACTGCTGCACAGTATTTCCAGGCAGGTGAGGTGTAGCTGATGCTGACGGAGGAGTCTTGCTTGACTCAAGGAGACCAATATTTGCTTTGTTGATTTAGTGGCCTTTGGTATAGTTTAATAACATTTTATTCTTTGTAGCACATTAATCAAAGACAAGGAGGAAACTCTTAAAATCTAAGGATTTTACTTTCTCTTCAGAAAAAGTATATTGCAAAAACCTAGTGCTTTCCTTTGTTTGCAAGAATAAGGTAGAGACAGCCACTTGGGAAAAAAACCTCACAATGAGGCTTAGTGAATGGTGGCAGCTGCCCTTTCGTTGAAGGAGCATGGGCAGTGCTTAAGGCTGAGAGAGCTTCTTTGGGTCCTTCTTCACCCTGCTCTCAAGTCCTCACTTCACTTTCTTTAACTTTTCAGGGCATATAGCTTGGTCTAGAGGCAGGCAGGAGGACATATCCTCTTGATCTGAGCAGGTTTGTAAATAAATGCTTTGTTAGCTGGGCGTCGTGGCGCACGCCTTTAATCCTAGCATTTGGGAGGCAGAGGCAGGTGGATCTTTGTGAGTTCGAGGCCAACCTGGTCTACAGAGTGAGTTCCAGGACAGCTGGGGCTACAGGAAGACCCTGTCTCAAAAAGACCAAAAAAAAAAAAAAAAAAGAAAGAAAGAAAGAAAGAAATGCCTCGTATGAAGTTCATTTGCAGGCTGTAATCTCAGCTGTGTGAATCACCCCACTTATTAAAAAATATTATTGAATTTTTGGATATCTCATACCTAACATCATAATCATCTTTATGCCCTCTTCTGCATCAGCGCCCTCCCATAGCGCCCCCCTCCTACTGGATTTCATGCATTTTGTCATTTATGTTAAGGCCTAGCAAGTCAAGTCGATGTCCTTTAGTGCATGTTCATTCACTGGGGTCTAGTCAACCTACCTAGAGTCACTCCCTTAAAGATAAGCTCTTCCTCACCCATCAGTAATTGGCTGCCCAATAGTTCTTTGGCTAAGATTTGGTGACTGGTGCCTGGTTCCACAGTTACATGCTGCGGTTTTGTCTGCTGGTATTGGCATGGATCTTGTGCATGTCTCGTTGCTGTTGTAAGTTCATGTGAGCAAGGTCTCAGGAGCCTGTAAGATTCTATATCCATGTGGTCATCCACCTCCTCCTGAGGCTCTTACAACTTTTCTTTCTCTCTTCCACTATGGTGCCTGAGCCCTTAGTGGGTGAAGTTTTATATGGGAGGCCTGTCCAAGGACCCACACTCTACAGACTATTTACTAACACTTTGACCATTTGTGGCCCTTTGTGTTCATTGTGCTGTGTGGCATGAAGAAGCATCATTGACGGGAGTTGAAAGATATGTTAGTATTCTCTGTATATTGTTCCCTGCTAGGTTCTGTAAGCCTTAGGTGTAGGAGTTCCATTGAGTGTGCTTTAAGTCCAGTTAGGTAGCTGTTGATTATCCCTGAGATAAAAGTGCCACTACTGCCCTAATATAGTTTGCCGTACCAGTCATTGTTGTGGTTAGTAGGCATTAAAGTTGGGGTTGAACCTTCAACTGATGTTCTCCCTTAGCAGCTTGCATAGGACAGTGTTCTACAAAACTATGGGAGGTCGCCTTCATGGACGTGGCTTCCAGCTCAGTTCCAGCTCCATTGCTTCAAGTCCTGTGTCTGCCATATGTTCTATCTGCAGCAATAGAGTCTGTCCTTCAGGCTCTTGGAGGCAATCAGTGGCTGTGGCATTAGCCTGTGTAGTATTGGGAGTCTCCCGAACTACCCTGGCCAACGACTTTAAGGTAGGTAGCTCCTGTCAGATGCTGTTTTTGTTATAGCCTTCAGCTACAGATGTACACTCATGTAGAGATATTGTATGTGTAATTTTCCCACACGGTTTTGAACTAATACATTTCCTCTGCTTTTTTTTACTTTATCTAGACATTATCTCTCTCCTCTCACTCCCTGTACAAGCCTCTCTCCACCCTCCCACTTAAAGTAACCCCATGTTCTCCATTTCATCCTTGATAATACCTATCTCCTATGCCCCCCTCTTTTGAGCTCCTTCTTCCCCATTACCCTCATACTTCTTTGTCTGACCTCTGTCACCCTTCATGTGTAAATACCCTCATTTTACCCGTTTACCCCTTGGTGACACCTGTGTCCTACTGTCATTCTCTCTTCGGCTCCTTCTTTTCCTCTACCTCCCTGCTCATTTTTATTCCCCAAATCAGGGATGATATTCAAATATAGGAGAACTGCTAGCATTTCCTCATGATAGATCAACGGGCACCCTGCCATACTGCGTGAGCAAGGACGGGAGGACTTCTCTGTGTACCTGGTAGGAGGTTTATGGTGAGATGTGGATTGGCAGCTTTGGGGAACCCAAGAGGGAAGGGTTGCTCAGCAACTTGCATTTACACATTTCGCATTGTAATGATCAATGTAGCTGTACCACTGTGTAACATCTGGAGAGAATCAAGATTACAATCCTTATTATATAATGCAAGAAACTGAAGCTCAAGGTGGTTAAGAAATGTTTCCACCATCCAACCAGGACATAGAAAGAAGGGAGCCTAGAAAGCAAGATAGGCTTGCAATTCAAAGTCCAGGCTCTCCTCTCTGCTCTTTTCAGTGTGTGTGTTAGTAGGGCCCAAGTGGTCCAGGACCCCAGTACCTGCTCTGTTCAACCCAGTTTAAAAATAAACAACTCTGAAAACAAAACAAAATACATGAATGTGAGAAGGGGAGTTGGAGGATGTAGGGGCAGTGATAGGGATGGAGGAAGTATATGGTAATCAGAATGTACTTCATAGGTATGTATGTGTTTATGTGAAATCCTCAAATTCAATAAAAGTTGATTTTAAAAATTCTACCAGGAGCAAGCCAGTAAGCAGCATTCCTCCATGGCCTGTGCCTCAGCTCCTGCCTCCAGGTTCCTGCCCTGAGTTCCTACCTTGGGCTCCCTGAGTGATGAACCCAGGAGATGTGAGCTGAATAAACCCTTTCCTCCCCAAGTTGGTAGTGGTCAGTATGTTTTGTCACAGCAATTGAAGACAAACTAGAACAAAAGAGAGTAGGCTATTGCTGTGACAGACCTGACCTTGGTGTTTTGGGGAACATTGTGAAACATTTGGAACTTTGGGCTAGAAAAATCATTGACTACCTAAAGGTCATTGCTGTGGAAGTTGGAACAGTTATGCTGAAAAGTTGGAGACTGTGGAGGCCTGGCTTGTGAATCTTCAAGGGGAAGCAGAGACCATCAGGGCTGTTTGTATGATATTTTTGAGTTGAGAATCTGTGGGTTCTGGTCATCTGGGGCTGAAGAATCAGCTGTAGGTGATGGGAGATCAGAACCTGAAGTGAGATCTTTGTTTTGCTGGGACAATTGATGCTGGTTAGCTGGGGCTGAAAAATCAGCTGTAAGAAACAAGAGACCAGCATAACTGTGGTGAAATCCTCTGGGAAGAATTTCCTCAGGGTCAGCACATAGAAGCTGTGGTTCAGAGGGAGCCTGACCCTCCACCTCACGCTGGAAGCAGGACTTGGTAATGTGTAAGAGTCTCCTATATGGTTCTGGTGTTGAGATGTGAAGGGGTCACAGAGAGCAGCTGAGGCTTGGCACTGTAAGAGGCCAGGAAAGGCCATTGGTGAAAGTACACCCTTGGTTGCAGTGAACACCCCAGGATTGCAGGAGTCATGAAGAGAAGCTGAGGCTTGCACCAGGAGAGGTCAGAAGAGACTATTGGTGAAGGTGCTGCCTCAGTTTCAGTGGAGACCCCAGCTTTTTGGAGTCGCTTGGACCATGGGATGACCACTAAGAGCAGCAGCAGCAGCTGTGGAATGGTGCTGGCCTGGGCCTGCGAGCTGAGCTGTGTGCTGTGGATGCAGAGCCAGAGAAGGGGAGCTGCCGAAACCCTTTGAAGCCCAGAAGATAGTGAGTGAATCCCAGATGTCTAGGTTTGAGCTACTTTGCTGAACTTAGGTTTTGCTTGGGTGTGCCTGATTCTTCCCTTTGAAATAAGACAGTACTTGTTTTGGATTTTACAGGAGCCCAGAGTTAAGAGATTTTTAACAAACTGTGAACTTTTAAGTGCTTGGATGTTTTAAGGACTGTGGGGCTTTTAAGGTCATACTGTATTATGTTGTGATTAATGTTAGCATCATACGTTGGGGACGAGAACTGGAAAGGTGGTGGTTTAATAGTGATGTGTTTTGTGTGTCAAGTTGACAAGGGGTCAGTTGTGCTGGATAGCTTTAGTGTCAACTTGACACACCTGGGTTGAGGGAGCCTCAACTGGGGAATTGGCTCCATTGGACTGGCCTGTGGCTATGTGGAGTATTATCTTGATTGTTGAGCAACGTGGGAGGGCCCAGCCCACTATGTTGTATACAGTATAAAAAAGCAGGCTGGCCATGGGCCAGGGGAGCAAGCCAGTAAGAAGCATTCCTCCATGGTCTATGTCTCAGCTCCTGCCTCCAGGTTCCTGCCCTGAGTTCCTACTTTGGGTTCCCCGAGTGATGAACTGTGATCTGGGAGATGTGAGCTGAATAAACCCTTTCCTCCCCAAGTTAAAAAAAAATAAAATAAAACAAAAATTCTACTGAGAGTACATAGAGATTGGGAGCTTTCATGGAACCACCTGGAGCACAAGAAATCTTGTCACCTAGGATTGCAGGTGTGAGAGCCATTGCTTCAGCACTGCAGAGAAAATGATGGAAGGACGGGAAGGAGGATCGGCATCATCCCTTCCAGGGAATGTAGCTGATCCCACTGTTATGGTGGTCAGGGACCGCAAGACTGAGATGGCTTACTGACAACAGACACAAGACAGTGCTGAGGGAAGTGGCCTCCTTAATCATCAAGAGGAAAGCAAGCATCATTCTCATTAAGGGTCACCAGGCAGCATATTTCACCACTTGGATGTCATACTACATAACCACTTATGGACTTGTATTTATTCTGGATCTTCCCCGAGAACTGAGTGCTCAAGAAACATATTGAATGGATGTGTACAGTCAAGTCAGTGCCCTGGCAGCAGTCAGATGCAATGCTTGGAAGCATTAAGCAATGCTGGAGCAGCATTAAGACCGATGACCAAAAGAGGACAAAAGGACGCACAGTTTGAACAGAGGCAAGTGCTCCACTGCCCAATTCCTCTGATGCAAATGGGACACTCAGTGCAGCCAGGTGGAGGAACCAGCAGCTTATAAATCTGGGAAGATGAAGGGATGAAGCAAACAAAGCAAGATTCCTTTTCCAGGAGCCTATAGGGGACAAAGGAAGGATGTTTGACCATGGACCCTACACTCAATCCCTTATGTGTGGTGGAGGAAGGCTATCTGGCTGGAGTGGCCATGCACCATCTGGGAAAGCTTCTAAGAGCTTCTTCCAGAACAGCAATGCTGTAAGAGGGGCTGGCTGAAGGCACCTCAAAATGACTCAGTTCTCATGGGGTCACCCCTGTTTGTGAAGTCATCTTGGGCCCATAAGAACTCATGTGGGATTTCTGTGGTTCTATTCAAAAAGATCCAGCGAAGTGTCACGAAGTGGCTTGTGATCGAGGTCTGGGCTAAGGACACTCCCCCATGACCTAAACTTGAGGACATGCTCCACTCCCATGGCTTTATAGAATGCCCACTCTTTCACTGCCCAACCCCACATCTCCATAGAGAACAGTGATGCATATGAACTTTCTAGAAGCCAATACTGCAGGAGTTGACCCATCTCTCCATTTTATGTTCAGTGGGAGCTTGAGCTGTGAGCTCTAGCATAAGCCTGGGTAGCCCTGGAACTCATTTTCTGTCATACAGGTCTCCATGAAGGAAGGAGGTGTGCACAGAGAAGACTCCGCGGAGACAGATCAAGGAGGCCCTGGGGGTGTTCATTCATCTCCTGTTCCTGCAAAATCTATGGATAAGAACTATATCCTCATGATGCCAAAGAGCCAAACCCTCATCAATGATGCTCTGCCTGGTCACAGGCACACTGCAATGAGACCACGTCATGGTGGACACATTTCTTTTTATAGCTAAAGAATATTTCATTATATGGATAGACATGGTTTTTCAGAAACCTAGGAAACTGAACCAAATTAAATCTTTCCTTTTGTGAGTTGCTTTCCTCAGGTTTTTTGTTACGGTAGAGAGAAGCTAAAACATCACTAGACAATACAGGATGATACCACCCAAAACTAAGGTGTGGAAATCAAAAATGTGCTACAGTGTGTAGCAGCAAAGCAGCTAAATGATTCTGATTCTGCCCTGTTCATTCTTTGTAGATGTACGCATGCAAATTCCTGCATATAGTCACGGTACAAAATGGTGGTGTCTCTCTTAGAAGCCATTTTAATTTCACTATTCTCAGCGTGAGGAGATTCAAAGACCTCCTTCCACTGCAGCTTCATTGTACCCCCACTTCACATTTCTGCAGGAAACATTTGTGGTTAATTAAAGGAGGAAAATGTGAATTCCTAAACATTAAAAAAAAAAAGACTGAGAGAAAGATGCAGGATAGTTATGGCAGAATGCATGATGGGGGCTGGGGGGTGGGGGGAAGGGAAAGGGGAATATGTCTAAACTAAGCTGAGAAGTGATCTCTGAAATAAACAAAACATTAATAAGAGCACTATAAAAATTCTTAAATGATAATAAAATCTTAAACTATAACAAAAAATAATGCCAACTTACTCTGTGCTTGAAGAATTCCTCAAAAAACTTGACCCGACAGAAACACTAACAACATCACTGCAGATTCTACACCGACAGCTGCCTTTTTCTCTTTCCTTTTTATTTACAATTATTTGGGCAAGTTTTTGGTTTGTTGTTTTCCCTTGTACATTTATAGTGCTAGGGATAGAACCGAGGACCTGGCACATCCTGACAGTGGCCAGTTTTACAGATTCTTTCCAAAATTCAAATACTGATTGTGTTTTGCTTTTCTCAAAAGATTTCTTTACTTGCTCTCCTTCCATGTTTTTCTCAAATCAGCATTTCTACTAATTGTGCTGTTAGCAGAATAAAATGCAATGTTTTTTTAACTGTTTTGAATTTGTCCAATAAATTATGAGAGCAAAGTTTACAGCCCCTGTTACATACCCCTAATACAGTTCTTAATACATGCCCTGCTAGAGTTCTTGACAGTGTAGTTGCTAAAAAAAATTAAACAATAGGTATATCCATAGTATGAATTATTATCCAGGTATAAAAGGAACTGCATGCTGATACATGCTACTGGATGAACCTTCAAATTAGGCTAAGAAGACAGACATAAAAGGACAAATATCCCACAATGTGATTTACAGGCAACATCCAGAACATTCATAGACACAAAAGATTAGTGTCTGCCAAAAATAGAGAGCTAGGGCAGAGGATGTAGCTGAGTTTGTAGAGTACTTGCCCAGGGTGGATAAAGCCCCCGGTTCTCTCCCCAGCACCATTTGAACTGGGTACAGTGGTGTACCCCCATAATCCCAGCACTTCAGAAATGGACGCAGAAGGATCAAAAGTTCAAGATCAGCCTCAGCTACATAGTGAGTTTGAGGACAGCTTGTGATACATGAGATCCTGTCTCAAAAAAAAAAAAAAAGAAAAAAAGAAAAGAAGACAGAAAACGAATGGGAGGTGTTTGCAGCCTCACAGGCATGAGAAGATGAACATTCTGGATTGAAAGAGTAGCAATTGCTCTACAAATTCATGAATATGCCAAAATCCAGTAACCCTTTAAAAGGCAAAAAAAAAAAAAAAAAAAAAAAAAAAAAAGAGAAAAGAAATGGAAGGAAGGAAGGAAGAAAGGAAGAAAGGAAGAAAGAAAGAAAAAAGCAACTGTGCCATTCCTCGAGGTTAGGCTGTAAGACGGGGAAGTTGGACCTGTTAAAAAGAAAAGACCTCCTGACTCGGGGAGCTCCTCCTCCCGCCTGCTGCCGTTTGCAGCTGTGGGAGACCCTAGTTGTTCGGACTGTGAAGTCTTCTTTCAGTGGCGCTTTACTGAATAGGAGATGGAGTTCTGCTGAGCTATCTTTTCTGAAGTTGCTTTGGGAATAGGAAGCTAAAATACATTCTTTTTCAAAGACTATTTTTTCTTCTTTCATTTTTCTTTCTAAAGATCAGTGAAGTCTACAAAGAGGATGTCAAGACTTTCTTCTGAAATCCTTCCACATTAAAAAAAACAACAACATGTTGGCTTTACCTATAAACCAGCATAAACTCACAGTAGGCAACTGTGATAAACAGGAAAACCATTGTAAAATGAGTGGATTCCTACTATCTCTTGTTTTATTACATTTATTTATACACTTAGTCTTGAAATCAATCTCCTCAGAATTTTAAAGTTATTTCTAAATAATTAATTTTTATAGCTAGTTTTTGAAATAAAAATAAAACAAATTGAAATATGTGATAGCTTTTGTATTTTTCTTGTTTATTACATTATCTTTAAAATTTAATTATATCCTTATCACTGAATGCTGGGGACATTTCTAGGTTTTAGCAGTATGTACACACTCCATCCCAATCTGGTCACAGGACCCTCTCACTCATCAAGGACTAGTTCCTTAGGTAGACTCCTAAAAGGTGAGATCATAGAGAGCAGAATAATAACATGGGAAGCCATTACTTTCCAGAATGGCAGTGCCAACTCTGACTTTGACAGGGTACATTAAAGTTTCTATTTCATCTCTTACTTGCTGGTATTAATGAGTTAAAGATCTTTTGACCCTGAAAGATGAAAACCAGTATCTTTTCTTTTTCTTTAAGTAATGGTTTGGATTTTTAAGCATTTCTGCCAATTCCTAAGCTTAGTGTTTTACATGTACTATTTCCTGTAGTGACCACTTACCCTTACAGAATAATTTTCATTTCTGTTACACAAGGAGACTGAGGAAGAGTCTGGCCTGAGAGTTCCTGTCATGGAACTTCCAGGCTGGCTCTTTCTTCTCTGCTGAGCTGCCAGGTTTTGTATGTGAAATTACAGATCAACATGTTTTCAATATTTAGTTTTCCCTCTGATGACAAAAGAACTACAAATTTATTGAAAAAATAGTGGACATCCAAAGAAACAAGTAAAAATACTCAGCTATCTGGAGTCAGTCCCATTATTCTATGCTTAATGTCCCCTTTCTTTTCTCGTCTTCTCTGTATGTGTGTATGTACAGCGCACATGTAGTATTGCTACCACAGCTGTTAGAGTCAGAACCTGGGCCTTGGCAGCCCTCACAAGCGACTCTGGCATCAGTCTCCAATAGGCCAGTTAATGAAACAAGTATGGCTGGACATGGTGGCACATGCCTTTAATTCCAGCACTCTGAAGGCAGAGGCAGGCAGATCTCTGTGAGTTCAAGGCCAGCCTGGTCTACCTAGTGAGTTCCAGCCCATCTTGGGCTGCAGGGAGACCCTGTCTCAAAAATAAAATAAAAAGAAACAAGTACAGGTGAAAAGCAGAAAAAGAAGATGCATTCCGTGAGATCACATTGGGAAGAGAAGAAAGGAGAGTGCTGATCCTTTCGAACCAACTTTGGAGTCCTTAATGAGGTGTAGGGTTAAATAGAAAGCAAGAGCTGTGCATAGCTAAGCAGCCCTGGCCACAGTGTGGTCCTCCCTGTCCATCATTGATTTGTCATTGACTCTTCAGGGTCTGTCCTGCAAGGTAAACTAGCAAGTCGTTAGAGCCTTGTGAAATCTCTTTCCCAGAGATATGTTCTTCCTCTGGCAGGCAGCAGGGCGTCAACATTTTCCTTCTCCCAGCCTAGATTCCTGGGGACTCTAATTTCTTGATATTGAGTTTCAATAATTTGATAGAGGAAAGTAAGGACACAAATGTTTCTCCTTAGAGTGTTCCTTCCTGCCAGCATTTTCCAGCATCATATTGTCTAAGTGCTTGGTGTTCTGCAGGCTATTCATGCGTTGGTCCCATAGAAAATGACCAGAGTCCAAAAGGACAGCTCCAGAGAAAGTAGACTGTTTTGCTTCTCATCCACCTGTGCCCCTTTTCTAAGCCTAGGGAACAATCTGTGGAAGAGGGGGCGTGGTAGAATGTAAGGGCTGCGATTGGGGTGAATGGTGAAACTACAGCAATATAGACTGGACACTTATTTGATCAACTTGATCGAACATACACCCCCCCCTCCCCCAGCTGGATGGTGGGACCCTTGGGCTGTGTGAGTTTGAGCACAACTGCTTGCAAATTGGTTTTACATGAAGGATGCTTGTACTCATAAATTATTACTTATTGTTAAAAAATGAAAAAAAGTAATAGCAAAAAAAAAAAAAAAAGAAAATGACTTTAAATGACTGTAGTGTTTCACTGGCTAAATTACCAGAGTTTAATGAAATAACCCCTTAGTGCTGGACATGTAAGTTTTCCTAATTTTTCAATTATAAATAACTTCAGTAAATACTTGTGTAATTTATATAAAAATGATTATAGCACTTTTCATAAAAACACCAAAGCCTTTTAATCAGGAAAGATTTTTAAAATGTATTTATTTATTTATTTATTTTGTACATGTGCACACGAGCACAGGCATAGCACCAAGGTGACCATGAGGAAGGCAGAGGACAGACAGCTTCTGGGCGTCCGCCCTCGCCTTCCCTCCTTGCAGAGGCAGCGCTGTCCTGTCTCTGCTGCTGTGCTTCACACTGCAGCCTGGCTGGCCCAAGAGCTTCAGCACAGTTCCCCTGCCTCCACCTCCCTTCTTTCTCTAGCAGCTGCAGCAAATCTTCAAGAAGTTTAAATGCATGCAAAGCTCTTCATGCTGCTGTGCAGCACTGGTGCCCTCTGCTCTGCGCTACAGCCGCCTGTATGTAGGCACTCCTGCAGCACTGTGCCCTCTGCTCTGCGCTACAGCCACCTGTATGCAGGCACTCCTGCAGCACTGTGCCCTCTGCTCTGCGCTACAGCCACCTGTATGCAGGCACTCCTGCAGCACTGTGCCCTTCCGAACTCCAGCCTGGAAATCTCTTCTGCTTTTAAAACATTGCCAATGATCCACATTTAAAGTGCATTGGAAAATGAGAGTCCATATAGTCCATTTTCTACTACCTAACATCTTGGTAATGTAGGGGATTGCTTAACTCATTAAATTCTTTGGAATTTTTATTTGTATGTATTTATTGTCCAAAATGATGGGTTTCATAAAGACATTTTAATAAGGCTATCATGTATGTGATTATACACAACTTCTGTTATCATCTCTTTTCTCATTCCCACCAGTCCCTTTGCTTTTCCTAAATATTCTCTTTTGTTTTCATCACACACAAAAACACATACACACACACACACACACACACACACACACCTACACACACACACAGTCCAGATTCTGCTTAAGAAAGGGAACATGTAATACTCATCCGTGTTTCCTGCTTGTACATTTTCTAGTGCCTGTTTTCATAGTCCTCATGTCTGACACAGTGCTTGAAATAGGAGAGGGCTCAGAAACTGTGTGGTAGGGGTGGGGCATAATGAGGGGGAAGGAAGGTAAAGATCCACACGGACTTGTTTGAAGCCTACACAAATGCATGCTGCCCCATCTTTCCATCCTTGCTTCTAACCTGAATCCATCAAGGATCCCAAATTGTGTTTCTGTACTTCACAGCAGTAGAAGTGGGATTTCAACCTGTCTTCTAACTGTCCCCAATTCAGGCCTGACAGATTACTGAATATGCTCACACTAAAGAGCAAAAGATGATTTTTTTTATGTCAAAGTGATGGGATTTCAGGGCTGGAATCATTTCCAGCTAATGGTGTGACATTAGTGGTTGATAGACTTAGCTTCAGCCTCTGGAGCTAAGTCTGGGTCCATCATCTGCCTTCGGTAATGCTGTAACTTAGTTAAAAAGGAACTCTCAGAAAGCAGAGCTACCAGCTGCCTGCTCACACTTTTTAGATAAGCCAGGCCCATCCCCTTGCTTATCCTCTGAGCATATGAACTTATAACGATGTCGAGACTCAGTGCTTGCAGAAGACAAGGACTTATCTTAAGTCCACTTAAGAATGAAATGAAACCTATGTAACTAGCTTGTGTATCTCAAGCAAGTTAAACTTGTAGGCAAAGTTGAGTCTGTTGCTCAAGGTGAACATGTAACCAGACCCCTGCCCCTCCTACCTCTCACCTGGTCTCTCTGTGTCGGTACCATCCTTAAGTAGGTTGTACCCATATAGCGGTTTCTGCGGTTCCTAACCTACAGTCTCCTGACATAGCAATTGCAGCAAATTTTTCTTCTTGTTTTATTCTTCTGTTTTCTATTTATAGCCAGTCCTAAGATTTGAAATTCATTGGTCTATTCCTATGCTATCTCTCTGGAGACTTGAAGTGTTCTTATCACCCATTACTAGGGATCTAAGGTTGTAGTCAGTACCAGTCACTTTGACCATATGAACAGAGATGGTTCCCCAAAGAAAAATCAAGTCATGGAGCCAAATGCTGATGCCTGGCATTGTATAAATGGTGATTAATGCCATGCATTATTTGGCTTGGCCAAGGTGGGATGGAAGCTTGATGAAACTTTATCTTGGGCATTTTTGCAAGGGACTTTTTGGATGAGATGAATATTTAAAATTGGCAGGTTGAATGAAGGAGGTGACCCTCTGAATGTGGACGAGCCTCATTCAATAAGCTGAAGGCCTGGACAGAACAAAAGGTCTGTTTATAAAGGAAAGAATGAGGGGAGATTATTTTTTCCTGGCTACATGACCTGGGACAGTGGCTCTTTCTTGTCTTTCTGCTCAAACTGAAGCATCAGATCTTCCAGGATCTTGAGCTAGCTAGTACTGGAGCAGAACTGACACCACTGGTTCTCCAAGTTGTTTTCTCTTCAGACTGAAACCATGAGTTCTCCTAGATCTCTAGCTTGTTAACCATGAAGATCTTTGAGCTGTCAGTTTCCTTAATTGTTGGAGCCAATTCTTTGTAAGTCCCATTCTATAAACACATATAGCCTGCTGGATCTGATTCTCTGGAGAACTTTGACTCGTAAAGGCCCTGACTGGGATTAGTAAAGGCTCCATGGTAGAACACTTGACCCATATGTATGAGGAGCCAAGTTTGATCCCCAACATTTGCAACAAGCAACCAAGCAAGCAAGTAAGCAAGGATGTGCATGCATGCATACACACACACTAGCAGTGGGTGGAGGGGGTGGACAGAAGGACAGAAACCCTCTACATTCTTCATCTTGTCTCTTGCTTTCTATGCCTCTTTATTCCTCCTTATTGTGAATATCTTATCTCTCCACCACCTTCCCTTCCTGTACATGAAATTTATGAGCATCCAGAACTCATCCTCATCTTCTCCAGGATTGAACTTGAGTTGTCAGGTTTGACAACAGGCACCTTTACCTCCTGAGTTCTCTTAATGGCCCAAATCACTAGGGTTTTTTTTCAGTATTTACTTATGTATTTATTTTTCATTTTTATTTAATTTATTATTATGGGGGGATCAGTAGGAAGGTCAGAGAACAACTTTCATGAGTCAGTTCTCTCCTTCCATTTTACATATGTTCTGGAAATTTCTAAGTCAGGATGTCTTGGTTAACATTTGCTTTACCCACTGAGCCATCTCTCTGATGGCTCATATTTCTTAAAGCTATGCTTTGTGCAGTAATTGAGTTCTGCGGCTGATGGGCTGATGACTATAAACCAAGGCAGTGACTGCAAGAGCAGTGGAATTCCCTTGAGTGGAAAGTGAGAGACCCACTTGAGGAGGCCCTGACGGTTGGAGCCTGCTGGGGGCCTGTCATAAGGCCAAGATAGAAGATGGCATTATTGTATGTGCCTGGAATAGAGAACATCAATTACAGCAGCAAGACCAGGAAAGGCTGATCCTGAAGAATGTCTGCTTCAGTTACAGAAGTTGGTCTAGCAAAACACCAATGATAAGACGCTCTGGCAGAGGTCTGACCTCATCAGTGATCAGGAGGCCCCTTGAGTTCTCTGGATCTGTTTCCTCTTCTGTCATGAGAGCTCACAGGCCTGTGAGGCCAACTTCCTTGCTGCCTGGTCTCTAATCTCACAGGACTCCACTACCAGCAGCCTCTCATCTGTGCAGGTATGCTGCTGCTGCTGCTGCTGCTGATGATGATGATGATGATTTCAAATTCACCATGATTTTCTTAACAAGGAGTCCAGTATTTTCAATTTGTACTGGTCCTACAAATTATGTAACTGGAATGGGGCCCAGGTCAGTGGTTCCAAAGATCCCTGGGGTCTTCCTCTGGAACAAAGGGACTAAGGCCCTATTTAATATGGAGGGAAAATGGATGAACATTTAAATAAAGCTGAAAATGTTTCCTTATTAAAGGATATCCCAAGAGTCTTTTCTGCATGTCTATGCTTTTTATCTTTTGGGGAGTACAAAAGATAGGTTGTAAACTCATTTGGCCACAGAGTACCTCTTACTTTTAAAATTTATTTTATTTATTTTTGTTTTTTTTGAAAGGGTCTCCATGTAGCCCCAGCTGGCCTGGAACACTATATGGAGACCAGGCTGGCTTCTATCTCACAGAGATCCACCTGCCCCTCTGCCTCTTGAATGCTGAGATTAAAGGTATGTGCCACCACAAAAGTCTACTTTTTTTTCTTTTATTTAATATATTTTATTGTTATTAAACTTTTTCATGCATCATACATCATTTCTCAATCCAATTTAGACTCATTCCCCTTTCCATGCTCCCCACCTCACCCGAGTCCCTGTACTCTGCCATACATGTCTTGCATATTTTTCTGAGTCTTTCCAGAGCTTTTTTCAAAGCAGAAGATTTTTGTTTTGGGGAGAACTTCACTGTTTCAGTCGGAGTTTTTTGTCCCAGTTCTTTTGTTGTTGTTGTTTCCTCCAGCTTGTATTGCTTCAACATATGCATATATATATATATATATATATATATATATCACCTATACTAAAATTATGTCATCTGAAAACAAGCTGTATGTTATTGACAAATCGTATTTCAGGACTCACATTTTTCCATTTTGATTTTATATTACTCTAAAATATGCATACATACCCTCCACCCATATACCAAAATTCTAAAGTCTGAAAATAAATGGTAGGTTAATTCTAGAACCTGTTAAGGGATTCAAAATATAAGAGCACAGTTGCTTTTGGATAATGAGGAATATAACATTAACATTGCTCAGTTTGCCTTACCACTAGGTGCTTGGTACTAGCATCCACAGATGAAGGCTACCATTCGTCCTTATTTTTCTAGGACTGTTTAACTTCACTTAACATAAAATCTTCTAGTTCCATCCATTTACCTGCAAATTTCATGATGTTGTCTTTTTTTTTTTCTTTACTGCTAGTAACGTCCTTTGTGTAATGTACAACATTTCTCTATCCACTCATTGGTTGAGGGCAACTGTGGGTTGGTTCCAATGCTCTCACTGTTGTGAAGAGAGCTGCAATGAATATGGCCAGGCATGTATCTCTGTGGTAGGATGAGTCTTGTGGGTATATACCCAGGAGTGGTATGACTGGTCAGGTGTAGCTCATGGAGTCTTTCAGGGTTCTCCACACTGCTTTCCAATAGTGGTTGTAGGAGTGACTTCCACCAGCATTGGATGAATGTGTCCCCTGGTCCCACAACCTCTCCAACTTTGGTGTCTTTTATTTTCTTGATACTAGCCAGTCTTATTGGAGTGAGATGATATCTTAAAGTGGTTTTAATTTTCATTTCCTTAATTATTAGCGATGTGATGTTGAACACTTTTAAGATGTTTCTCAGCCATCTCTATTTCCTCACTTGTGAAATAGACTCTGGTCAGCTCTTTACTCCATCTTTTGCCTTTTATTTTTAAAAAGACATATTCTCATATAATAAATATCATACAAATACATTCTGGGTCTTTAATGTTTGTTTATGTGTCTATGAACTCTAACAACCCGTTGTTGTTATTGTTTAATACTAGTTACAGCCGTAAACTAGGGGAGCAACACTGGAATCAAGGAACAGAAAGAGGGTCAAATTCTACACATAAAGATGGATAATGCTATTTGATGATCCAGGACTCTGTCAAGAAAGAGTTAGCCTGGGTCTCACCGAAGAGATTGAAGTTTTGTTTCTATTGCTTAAGCTACTTATTGCCCTGCTCAACTAGAAAAATCTGTTTTTTTCTCCAAGGTGTATCTTTTTTTTTTTTTTTGGCCTTTTTGAAACAGGGTCTCCCTGTAGTCCCAGATGACCTGGAACTCACTCTGTAGACCAGGCTGGCCTTGAACTCACAAAGATCCGCCTGCCTCTGCCTCCCGAGTGCTAGGATTAAAGGCATGCGCCATTTGCTGCTCAACTCAGCCCATTCTCAACTTGGTACTCACAATTCATCCAGGCCCTGAGCTGTGGCCTGACTTGAAATATCATGAGGGTCTTGCTACCTTTAGGAGAAAATACAGACTCCTTGTCATGCCCAGAGTAAGACCTGGAGTCACCTGCTTCTGCAGCCACATCTCAAGCAGACCTCCTGCTTGTTTATATCTTCTGGCCACAGTGACCTTTCAAAACTGTCTTGTTAACCTCACATTCTTTCTGTTTTTTAGAAAAATAATTTATCTTTATACCCTCCCTACTTTTCAATAGTTTTGTTCATCTATTAGGTCTCTACAAAAAGTCACATCTATACCAAAGCCTTCCTTATTTACTTTTCTAAAGTAGGTACCCTGGCCACCCCCCACCCCCCCACACCAGTCCTGAGGCACTCTAGAAAGGGAATGAAGAGACATAGGAAGGGAAGTTTCAACATAACTGATAAAATGGAGACAGCCTACAGAGACAGTGATTGTTCTCCTAAAGACATCTCCAACACGGACATTAAAGCAACATATTACATGACTGCAGAATGTCTGAGGCTTTGGATTTAATCAATTACCAGCCCTCTCACACCCCTAAATCTAAATAATTCATTAAGGAAGGGAAGATACAGCCAGGCATGGTGGTGTATGCCTTTAATCCTAGCACTTGGGAGGCAGAGGCAGGTGGATCTTTGTGAGTTCAGGCCAGCCTGCTCTACAGAGTGAGTTCCAGGACAGCTGGGGCTGCAGGGAGACCCTGTCTCAAAAGACCAAAAAAAAAAAAAAAAAGAAAAGGAAAAAGGGGAGATGCAAAAAATACATTAACCAGGTCAAAGTTTTTATTTATTTTTACTATTTATTTATTAATTTATTTTATGACATATATGAGTATAGTGCCTGCATGTATGCAAGTGCACCCATGTTGTACAATGACCATGGAGGTCAGAAGAGGGCATTGGATCCCCTGGAACTGGAGTTATAGACAGTTGTTAGCTGCCATATGGGTGCTAGAAATTGAACTCCCATCCTCTGCAAGAGCAGTCAGTGCTCTTAACTGAAGAGTCATCTCTCCAGCCTGATTTATTTATTTTTTTAAAAAAGTTAAATTTTAAGTTATGCTCATTTTTTTTTTTTTTTGAAACAGGGCCTCCCTGTAGCCCCAGCTCATTTTGAACTTGCTATGTAAACCAGACTGGCCTTGATCTCACAGAGATCTGCTGCCTTTGCCCCATGCTGGGACTAAAAGGTGTGCTGCCATACCAGCTTCAATTTTTAAATCTTGTTGTAAAGTAATTATAGTTCCTATAATTTAGAAAGCTATAAAATTATACTTATAATATGTGTATAGTCACCCATATATTTTATATATTTATAATATATATTATTAAGACACCAAGTGTGACTCTGTCTTGAGAAGCCTGCACCCATGATTTGGATGTGCACTGCCCATTTGCTTTGCATCTGTCTGTCAATGCTTATAAACTGTTCAAGCTTGTTTCACTTTGGTGCTGAAATCGTCCTCTGTGGCATACTCCAGAATCCAGCTTTTCCAGAGTTCTCTAAGAGGGGTAGGAACCCCCAGCTGCTGGCATCAGTGCTGGGCTGTGTCTCTTCCTACTGCTGTCAGTACCACCCAGTTAAGGCCATCAGGGCGTGTAATACTTATTGTCCATATAAGGTGGGATGAAATCATTTATTCTTCTTGTTGTCTTACTCCTGCCGCATCTCCCTCTTGTATCCCCAATTCTTTTTTGTTTTGTTTTTAAATTTTTTTTATTAATTTTATTTATTTCTGTATGTGTATGAATGTACTGTCTGCATGTAGGTCTGTGCACCCGTGTCGTGCAATGTGGCGGAGGTCAGAAGAGGGTGTCGGACTCCCCTGGAACTGGAGTTCTCCTGGAATTGGAGTTTCAGATGGTTCTTGGCCGCCATGTGGGTGCTGGGGATCGAACCCGGGTCCTCTGCAAGAGCGGTCGGCGCTCTTAACCGCTAGGCCATCTCTCCAGCCCTTGTATCCCCAATTCTTAGCAAATGCCTGGTACATAATAAAAGTTCACTAAATATTTGTTGCTGGAACGACCCAGTGATGGATTTCTAAGCACTTATCTCGCACCTGATTTTCGTAATGGAATCCTCTAAATTTCTGTAGCTGTTTATCTGCACTTCTTTCATGGCCCTTGCATTCTTCCTCCTCAAAATATTTGGGGGCTTATTACATCCTCTGGCTCTTCAGCTTCCTTGAGTCGTATCTTATAGACTTTTGTGTTCTGTAATTAGCATTAGCACAGAATATGTGCTAAAAATTCTGGTTGGTCTGATTTGAATAAGTGGAAATACTTTCAGTAGAATAGGCAACTAAAAAATAAAGAGTTTGAGCTGGAACTGACCTGGAAGGCTCCTCTCTGAAGACCAGTCCTCATGGTATCAGAGAATACTGTACTGTAGAAGCTGCCAAGGGAGAAAACCAATCAATGGTCCTACACTGCTGGAAATCCTAATAGACAACAATGACTCTCCTAGCAAACTCTGGCTTTTGGGGTAGTAGTAGCAGCATCTTTATCTTGGGGGGTAATCGACACATGACTGGAGAGGTCACAGGTCCTAGAGAAAAACCTACTTTGCCACATCCCTAGACCAACATAATTTCTTATTTTAAATATGAATCCTCATATTTATAGACAAGTGTACCTTCTATCCCTCATCATAGAAGCTTATTTTGGCAACTGAGAGAGACTGTTATAGAGTTCCAGAATTGGTCAAACAAAGAGAGTATCTGTGAGATGCTTAACCCTAAATGACACATCTCCAATGCAACCTGTACACACAGGATGAATGCATCTTTCAACTCCCACCAGACAAGTTTCTTATGCAGCAGATGGTAATTAACGTAGAAACACACAATTGTCCAATATACAGAGAACAAAAGGCCACATAGTACTTATCTCTGAATAGGACACCTATTTCAAACCCATGCCTCCCAAGGATCAGGGATCATTTAAGAAGAGGAGGCATAAAAAGCAGAATTTTAATGTGAAGACATTTTTTGCTATAATCATTAGTTTTAGAGGCATTGTTAGTTTAGTGTGTGTGCAGAGTCCATTTTCCACATCTTTCCTCAAGTGTCTTCTATTTTTATCATGAACTCCCTTTTAATCAACTGTAAGTTATTTAAAATAAACTCCTACAACTTAATGGAAAAAAAAAAAGAAGAGGAGGCAGAGAGATTGTAAGAGCCAAAGGAGGACCACAAGGAAGCAGGGTCTTCCAGACTTCGGGTCAGATACTCATGATCTCACAGCAGTGGTGACAGCCTACACAAGTCCTGTGCAAGCTCAAACTAGGCAAAATAGCAGCATAGACATGGGAAAATAGGTAAGAAATCCCAACCCAACCTAAGGAATTGATGGCTGCTGGGACTGGGGGGAGGTAGTGTCTTACAGGACTGGTACTCTTGGTAGGCCCAGTAGATGGACCCACACTGAAAGACATTTGGGGACACAAATCAGACCCTTTAGGTCATATTCTATATGACAGAGTATATTAAATTGGGCGGGAACAGTGGGGGAAGTGAGACAGAGCAGGGGATATAAACACCATCAAGGTGGACTGCATGATAATTGCAAATTTTCAATAAAAAAGCAAAATAAAAAAGTTGAGTTTTTTTCTTTTTTTAAAAAACATAAAACCACAAGAAGCATTGAACTCCTTGCCCAAGATGGGCACATTTCCTGGCCATGTTAGCTGGTCTTGGAGAACGGCCTAAATGCTGAACTCCACTGGTCCAAATCAGCTTCATTAAACACTCAGTGGGCCTGTGAGATGGATGGTATGTGAGCATAGACTTGGCAGCCCAGAGGATGGGACCTTAAGCTCCAGGTGCTCCTTCACTGTGCCCGGCCCTACCGTGGGTGTTCTCAAGGAGAAACTGCCACGGGCACAAGGACTTGGTAATGCTTTCCTCTCTGAACCTTTCAGATGTTCCCTCCACTCAAGGAGGAAGCTGAATGGATACCTGGGATTGCAGTGGATCCTTTTGTAAAAGGGAACACTCAAATGTGATGACCATTACCACTTTCAGTTCATTTTGTGTCCTCTGTAAAAGCACTAATACAGGATTTCATGAGGTTTAAATAAGATGTGTATTGACTTTGTATGCATATAGTACATGCCACATACATTTTAAGTTCCTTCCTTTCTTCCTTTCCATTTTATATACATGTGCAGGCATCTGGTTCATGGATATATTTATGTTATATGAAGGCTTATATGTGTTACTTCACATTCACATATATATATGTGTGTGTGTGTGTATATATATATAGTGTGTGTGTGTGAGTGTGTGTGTGTGTGTGTGTGTGTGTGTGGTTTATGGATCCACTTTATCCCAAGACCCCATATGTGCAAGTCCAGGACTCTACCACCTAGCCATATCCTCAGCCTGTTACTATGCATTTTGATGTACTAAGTGACTAAGTGAATAACAGCCAAAATGTTATATACAGTTAGTACCTGTCACTTTTACACTCAGAAGAAATATAATTATAAATGATTTCAGTATGTTCAGGAATGACTTGCTGAGCTAATGTGAGTTTGTAGGAGGAAAAGTCCTATAGCATCAAGGTGCAAATAAGGGTCACACCTTTGATTCAACCCACACAAA
Organism: Rhizomys pruinosus; assembly: GCA_009823505.1. Taxonomy (NCBI): domain Eukaryota; kingdom Metazoa; phylum Chordata; class Mammalia; order Rodentia; family Spalacidae; genus Rhizomys; species Rhizomys pruinosus. The sequence goes on along the minus strand of VZQC01007562.1, from coordinate 393,764 downwards.
AAAAGGAATACGTTTAATCTGAAGTAATACATTTAATCTGAGTGCAATTTGGAAAGTCAAAAGTGCACCACATGTGTGAAATACCTGTGGAGGACAGAAGAGGGCATCAGGTCTCCTGGAACTGGAGTTACGGATGGTTGTTAGCTGCCATGTGGGGGCTGGGGACTGAATCTGGATCCTCTGGAAGAGTAGCCAGTGCTCTTAAACACTGAACCATCTCTTCAGCCCCCTGGAAAGCGGACTTCGTAAAGGAAGAACCCATCTAACAGGAAGTCACTGGATACTCAGGAAGTACAGGAAAAAAGTTTTATTTGTCCTTGTGAATGTGGTATGATTAGCTGACCCATGATGCATCGAACAAAGCATCGGATGAAGCAAACATTTGGAGGACCATGAAGGATTCCATTAGCTGAGAGACTGTCCCCACATGGACCTGATCTGGGTGGGGAAAGTAGCTTCTGAAACATCATCCATGGGCTTCGTTTCCTCATCCATATCCCCCATTCCTCAGTTACCATGGGCAAGAAGTGATTAGAGAAAACAAACACAGCCCCAGAAGCTAACACACATCTGGAATGGGATTTGAGATCAATCTGTGACAATGACAGCCATCATTTAAAATAGGTGTCCTTAAATTTTTGTTTAACTGAGTTTAATATGATATCTAAATTGACTAAACATTGTGATGCTTCATTTTTTAACAACTATGCATTGTGGGAAATAATACATATATCTGCTTTGCTGCTAGTTAAAAAGAAGGGGAAAATGGCCGTCACTCCTGACACTCAATAAAAGCAAATGATGGGAAACTATGGCAACAAGTCCTAAAATGTTACTATCTCAATGAGCACTCCGTGACTATTCTTTGTCATTTCTTTCCTCCACCCCGTTACTGGTTGGATTGGTGGCACTCAGGTCATTTATTAGATAAGGCTGCTTAACAGATGAGGCAAAGGAGCTGCAATGGAGTCACTGAGTGTTGCAGATGGGAAGAACTCATGCTGCCTCAGACATATTAAAGAGGACTGGTTGTTGATAAAGCACAAAATAGCTCTAGAGAAAGGTTTTAGCCTTCTTTTAACCATGAGCAGATAATTTCATGTAAATATGACAAAAGTCTCTGAAATTTGAACATGCTTACAAAAATGATCAAATAAATATTTTTCCATGCCCATTTTAGAGTATGCTAATCAGAAAGATTCGTTGAAAACAGCATTTTTATCTGTACCTCAAATTTATCCACACACATTAGCTACTCAATTAGGTGAAACCAACTTCTAGTTGCATGCCAATGCCAGAGGCTTAATTTAATTTGCCTGGGATAAGCAGTTGGCCCTAATGGAAACCTTTGTGTGGTTTTTATTTTTATTTTATTTTTTATTTTTTTAAGGAACTAAACTGCAGTAGAGAGGAAGGAAAAGCAAAAGAAGCAGATGAAGAAGCAGAAGAAGCAGCAGAAGGAGGAGGAGGAAGAGGAAGAGGAGGAGGAGGAAGAGGAGGAGGAGGAAGAGGAAGAGGAGGAGAAGGAGGCAGCCCCTTTTAAAATTCAGTGTAGGAATTTAAGAAGACTGTAGTTCATATTGTGTAGGAAGTTCAGAGAGACTTAATAGCCAGTGTACAGACATGTGAATCACACCCCCTGATGTTCTTTTTCCAAATGTGTATATTTTTCTCCACTTTAGTCCTGTGGATCCTAAGACAGAATGATGCAAGTGACATCAGTTCAGGAAGACAAAAGAACCTTTGTATTTGGTTATGGCTGGGTGGGTGTTTAATTCAAGAAAGTAGTGAGCAAAAGAAAAGTTGTCTTTAGAAATCAGTCTGATGGATTTTTGATTCAAAGTGTAACTCTGTTAAAATACTTTGCAGTTGTCATATAATTTGCTTAGCATTTCTGCTTAGCAAAACAAATTTGGCCTAAATGTAAAGCAAAAGGAAAAAATTTATCTTTGTTAGAAACTGTTCCTTTGTTTCACATAATTTAATACAATAGTCAAGACATGTTCTTGCACAAAAGAAAAACAGAAGCAACAAATATATTCAGGTGTGCAGCAGCTTCCTAGCACCTTTCCACTGCATGTTGCTGATATGTCCTGAATAGAAAAAGCAAGAACCACAGACTGATAGGCCGTCAGAAGGTTAGGGAACTGCAGCAGATAGGTCATCAGGTCAGGGCACAGGCTCTTGGCTCTGACACTGATATCAGTTGTATGACTTTGGAAAAGTCATTTGAAAGTCACCTATCTAATCACTTTATCTTCATACCTTAATATGTGAAAAGGTGAAAAATGTTTTTATGGTACGCAGGATTGTTTTTATCAAAGCAGAAAAAGATCAAAATGATTTATGTATTCATGTGGGAACATATACAGCCAGGGTCCAAATGAGAGCTGAGAGGCAGAAGAGGAAAAGACGTAGGATAAGAGGAAACTTGGAAGTGGAGAGAGCAAAGGGGCCAAAAGGAGTATGTGCCTTGAGAAAAGGACAGGCTGAAGGAAGAGCACAGGGAGAGGAGCTGTGGAAGGACAGATGAGACACCACGGTGCTGAGAAATCACCTGCACCTTGGCTGTAGTATACACCACTCTGCCATCTGTCACATGGTGGACTGTGTTAGAAAATCTACAGGGGTAGTTAGGACAGGAGAAAGAATTAGTGAGGAGAACCTGATGGTGCTGATGACTGAGTCTTCTTCCAGGCCTGGTAGATGAGAGCACTTTATGCTGTGGCTGAGTGTGATGAGGGCCTAATTGGAAAGGCAGAGTAAAAAGAATAGAAAACCACTGGATGTTCAGAGCCCAAAGCTTCTTGGCATGCTGGAATGGAGGAAAGAGAGTGGCTCATGATCTCTCATTTTTAGGCTTACTTGCTTAATTGCCAATGAGGGAGAAAGGCTGCTCGCAGGTGAGTTGCCAAAGTGAATAAACATGAGTTATGTTAAGAAATTAACGGAAGATAGATTTCAGGCAACTTTCTGGGAAACATAGTCTAATGATAAGAACCACTGGGCTGTGAAATAGCCTTTCGATGGGGAGGGGAAGGGGTGCCATCATTTAAAATATTTAAAAATGAGACCAGCTAAAACATCTGTCAGAATCTTATCCAGAAGGGGAAGATTCAGACCTGGCAAGAGATGTAGCCAATGTCTGGGACCTCGCACATCTCCCATTCTTGATGTTCAAAGTTGTGGTCAAATCCCTAAATATTCCCAGAAGTGCATTAAGTACCAGGAGCCTCTGACTGTGACTCATTAGTCATTCCTGTAGTCTCTGGGACTCTGCCAGCTGTGGAATTTGAGCAGATGTGGCAAAACAGAAAAATAACTTTTGGACTCATATCCCCTCTTGTCTCTCACTCTGGTTTTATCCTTGGAAAAGTCTGAGCATATATATTTTTTCATAATTAAAAAAATTTTAATATTCTTTTTTTAATTTTATTTTTTTTGTATGTGTATGAGTGTACTGTCTGCATGTAGGTTTGTGCACCCGTGTCGTGCAATGCCACGGAGGTCAGAAGTGGGTCTCAGATTCCCCTGGAACTGGAGTTCTCCTGGAACTGGAGTTACAGACAGTTCTCAGCCACCATGTGGGTGCTGGGGATCGAACCCGGGTCCTCTGCAAGAGCAGTCAGTGCTCTTAACCGCTAGACTATCTCTCCGGCCCATATTTTTTTTTAATTTATTTATGTGTATGAATGTACTGTTTTGCGTGTGCGTCTGTGCACCCGTGTCGTGCAATGCCGCGGAGGTCAGAAGAGGGTCTCGGAATCCCCTGGAACTGGAGTTCTCCTGGAATTGGAGTTATAGATGGTCCAGCCCATATTTTTAAAGAATAAGTTAGGTGGTAGTAAAGTTGAAGAGAGAGAAATAGAGAGAGAGAGGAGAGAGACAGACAGACAGAGTTCAGTACTGTAGACTGTGCCCTTATTTGACAATGATAAAATTATACCCAACCAGAATAATTATCAACTAATTATACATTTGAGAATTAGGTGCAGTGAGTGGGTAATTCCAAATTATCTTCTCTTTCCAACTACACATTTCTAGTCTGTCTCTGGGCTGCGTCTACAGAATGAACCCTATCCTTGACAAGATTACCGTCTGAGGAGAAATCCATCTGGAAGGACTGGCAGGAGGGATGGGAGAGAAGTGCTCCCTCGATGAGTCATATAGCCATCTGTTAGCTCTGAATCTCTGCTCTAAGATAATTGGGAAGGACAGGTGTGGATCAAAGTTGAAAACATTGTGTTTGAATGAATTTGTCAAAGTTTGGCTTACTTAAATTTCATAAGATACTAAACCAGTGGCTTTGAACTGACCTCCTAAGAGTGCTATTTTAATTGCTTGTTGCTTATAGACTTGTGTGTATACCAGAACAGTGGCCAGGGGTTGTACACAGGGCATCTGTCTTGGCTCTGACATTGCATCAGTTGTGTGAATTTGGACAGGTCATATAACTATGTACACTGTAAATTATATTGACAAATTGTCATCTACTCTTTGCTCTATTAAGAGCTGACCTTGAGAACAAATATGGGTCCTCTTGTCTCAGACTCAAGCATGTGTATTTTAAGTATGGTCCAAGCTACCTTGCTCTGTATCAGGGAGGAAGGGAAAGAGTAAACGACTAAGGATATTAGAAGATGTTGTACCCCAGAGATCAGCTAGACGGTAAACCATTTGTAACAGACATTACTGTTGTTTATGCCACACTCTAAAAATGCCTGGAGTGGGAATGAGGAGGGGGAAGCTCTTCCTTGAAGAGATGTCTTTGTTCTGCCTGGAATGAACTCTCAGCTTGGGTGGTTGAGCAGGGCTTCCTGGTCATTTTTCTGGATGTGATATGCCTTATGTTCCTGGTGTGATGATGGCTTGCTATCTATCTGCTACTTGCTAGTTGTTCTTTTTTGGGGGTCTTTTCCAGACAGGGTTTCCTCACTAGAGTTTGTCTGCTTCCATTTGCTCATCTCTGAATCTGATGACCCTGCTCCTCTGAAACTGTTCTGGTAAAGTCACCAGTTGCTCCCATGTTGTCACATCTAGTCATCAGCTTGTTACTCTCATCTTCTGTGAAGTCTCAGCCTGATTTGACAAATATTCATTTTTTAACTGAAAACCTTCACCTGGCACCTATGAAATCAGTTTTCTGATGTCCATTCCATATCCTCAATTAGTCCAGGCTTTTGTTCTGGGTCCTCTCTTTCTTTCTGGCCTCGGTTTTGGAATCCTCTGGGGGCCATGTTCAGAACTTGTCTTCTCTGTGTCCATAGCCTATGGCATCTAGTCTCCTGCCTCTCTCAATATCGCTAGCTTCAGTCTCTCTTCTCGACTCCAAATGCACACCTGGGTGCCTCAGTAGTGTCGTTAATGTCCGATACAGTTCTCACACTCAGTTACTCAGGTCAAACTCCCAGGAGTCTGCTCTGCATGTTCTGCCTCTCCCATGTCCGATACTTCATCTAGCTACAAATTACACCTCAAATCTTATGCTTTTTTATACCAGTATCAGTGCCACTGTCCCTTTATTCTTCTGGTCATCATCATATCTCATTGAACTAGTACAAAATGCTCCTGACATGCCTTCTTGCTTTTCCTTGAGACTGCCCCCAATCCAGTCACACGTGGCCCCCAATGACTGCTTCAGATCTGGCTACTTCTCATTCAAAATCCTACGGCCTGTTCCCACCACACCTATGATAAAGTCCAAGGTCTTTATCATGGCTAACAAGATGGCCATACAACGCAATTGTCAGGTTTCTCTCAGTGACTGCTCCCTCTCCTTTTGTGACTCTCAGGTCTCTGAGGTGGTTGGCATGAAGACTCCCCTCCACCCCCCTTATCTACAATAGTCCTTTCTCCCTGTTGTCTTACCACATTCTCTCAACTTTTTTTTCTTTTCTTGTACATGTATTAGTATCAGATGTTATATCTTTTAGTTATCTATTTATTTTGAATATATTTTATTTGTTATTTTTATTTTATGTGTATGAGTGTATTGCCTGCATGAAAGTGCATCCATGTTGTGCAATTCCTGAGGAGGTCTCAGAAGAGGGCATTGGGTTCCCTGGTACCGAAGTTATGGATTTTTTACAACCCCTCTGGGAATTTTTCTTCCCAAGGAGCTCCAGGTGTGTCAGCATCTTAAACATCACAAGAGGAACTGATCTCTCAGTTGGGCTTTAGAACTGGTTTTTCAGTCAAACCTTATTTTAAAGCCTGAGGTCTTTTGTTACTTGCCTTTCTGAAACAAAGTCATGTCAGGATGAGGACTGCTGGAATAAAGCATGTAGGCAAGAAATGGAAGAGAGTCAAAGAGAAAAAGACAGGTTGGGGTTTGGTCCAGTTCACTGAAACAGAACCAGGTTCCTTGGGCCTGAATTGGTAGGAAGCCCCAAGGCAGTGAAAAGGTCTTTTTGGATGAAGCAGGGAGCAGTGAGGATGGCCAGCTGGACCTGGGCTCGTGCATGCCATGTGGCATCTACAAGAGTGGGGGATAATGGCAAAGGAGAGGAAAACCACTCTGGGAGCTGTCAGATAAGTCTTTGTGACCACTGACCACAATCTTTGTTTAATTTAATTGATTATTAAAAATTTATGAAGTGCCCACAACTGCCAGGCTCCGTGCCCAGCACTATCAACGGGAAGTGCTGACAGCCTAGTAGACTCCTTGGCCTTTGTCAGTGCTGGACACACATAAGTTGAGGGAATATGAAGATGGTGAAGAATGGTGGAGGTAGGGCTCAAAAGGAAGGGGAAAGCTGGGGTGGGGTGGTGGCCCATTCCTTTAGTCCCAGCACTGGGAAGGCAGAGACAGGTGGAGATCAAAGCCAGCCTGCTCTAGATAGCAGTTCCAGGCCAGCTGGGGGTTCCAGGGAGACCCTGTCTCATAAAGACCAAAGAAGGGGGGTAGAGGAGAGTAAAGGGAAGACTTGAAGACATAAGAGACCTTGAAAATAAAAATTTCCACCTCTTTATTTTTTTTAATTTTTATTTTATGTGCATAAGTGCACCATGTGTGTGCAATGCTCATGGAGGCCAGAAGAGGGAGTCAGATCCTCAGGGACTGGAGATACAGGTGGTTTGGGGCTGCACTGGGTGCTGGGAACTGAATCCCAGTCCTCTATTAGAGCAGCTAGTGCTCTGGACCACTGAGCTGTCTCTCTGGCCCCTTCCATCTCTTTTTGAAACATTCATTGGTTTGGCATGTCAATAGAGGATCTTTCCTCCGCTCTTTTTTCTCTTTGTTTTTCACATTGCTGGGGAAATAGGAAGTCTGAGTTGGTTAAATAGACATAATATTTCCCAGTGTTTTTTGAGAATTTTTATGCAGGGGATTTCTAATGTTGGTAAGCATTTATGAATGTTCTTATCCTCTGTGATCTTCTTTTCTCCCCTAGGACTCTTTGGAGAAGTTTGCGTGACATTCTGTTTGACGTAAAATCAGCATGTGTCCCAAGTAAATCAACAGCAGCTGTTTTAAATAGCAGATTGTATCCCAAAATATCATCATGAAACAGGGGAAGAATTGTGTGGCTGCCTGTGTTTACAGATTACCCTGGTGGAGCCTGGGATCTGCACAGTGTGGCCCTGACAAGACGAGTCAGTGGTGCTTGGGAGATGGTGGTCTGTTGAAGGGCTCAGTGGCACTTTGGGCAAATTTCAATGTTACCGATGCTCACGTAGGGGCTCAGCCACATCCAAAGGAGTCATGCTCCTTTTGGCAAGATCTTCTGCTCAGAATCTAGTTTTTTCTTCTCCTTTTGAAATGTGGCAGAAAAGCAATTAAATATCAATATGTTCATATCCAAGTGAACTAAATGACAGTATTCTTCCAAGTATTCCAAATGACCCTCTGAAGCCATCCTTCCCCAGGAATTCTCAAGATAATGTAACACACTAATGAGTAGCCTGTGTCACCTAGAAATATAAGTTTCCTGACCTATGATTGTCCCAGGCTCTGAGCAGAGTCAACTACACATTTCATGGCTCCCTATTGAGTAACATTTCTTCGATAATATTAGCATCCCAGTCCTCTGCTCTGATTTCAGAACATGATTTAAGTATCTCCCCATTATCTCCTGGTAAATGTGCTTTTTAAAAATATATACTTTTATTGATGTTTTGTGTATTTCAGACATTTTTCAGTTCGGTTTAGACATATTCCCCTATCCCTTCCCCCACCCCACCCCAGATCATGCACTCTGCCATAAATGTCCTGCATCTTTCTCTCAGTCTTCTTTTATGTTTAGGAATTCACATTTTCCTCCTTTAATTTTATATTACTCTAAAATATGAATACATACCTTCCACCCATATACAGTAATTACAGAGTCTGAAAATAAGTGCTGGGTAGATTCTAGAGCCAGTTAAGAGATTTACATTATAACAACATAGTTGCTTTCAGATAAAAAGAAATATAACAATAATGGTGTCGAACTTGTCTTTCAACTGAGGATTTGGTCTTAGCATCCACAAATGAGGGAAACCATTCCCTGTTTGTTTTGTTTTTCTGGGACTGTGTTACTTCACTTAGCATAATGGCTTTGAGCAACATGTCCCCTTTACTAGTTCCAGCAAAGGTAGCCATTACCTGCTGAAGCAGTTTTGCTGAGTTGCAACAGAACAGCTGGGACATCAGGTGGCACATACACATCTCAGGAGTCTGGTGGCCCTTTGCTCCTGGCCCAGGCGAGCACCACTTCTCTGGGGAGTCTGATTTTGCAAGCTGGCTGGAGGGCCAGGCGCCTGACACTGCATTAACTCTTCTGTCTAATGACTCCTTCCCCATATCTTCAGGCTTGTCCACCGGGCACAGTAAAACAAGCCCCTTGTGCTCAGCCTCCGTGCCTCAGGGAGCTACTAGACTTGGCCTTGTGCCCAGGTTCCTGTGGCCTCACGGCTGCTGTCTTTAGATGGACACTCCAGCAGACTTGTTCGTCGACATTCAGGTTCTGCTTCCTGGCTTTGCGTCCAACCTGCGGAGCGGTCTCCCTCCAGGCCTCCAACAGCCAGCCACAGGCAGGGCTGTGAGTACGCTGCTTTGGGGCAGAGTTGACTGTGTCTCAACTGCTCCTACATCCCCTCTAAAAGCTACCAAGAAGCCTCGGTTTCTATATATTTTTTAAGGGAGTCGGAGTTTTGTCTGATGACAATAAAAATGTGAATCCAGAAAGTTCACCGCCCTGGTCCGTGCTTTCATGCTGTTGGGTGCTGTCTCTGGAGAACATACCCAACGCTGGAAGCGCCAGCTGGTACCAGTGAGTCTTGCCACAGGGAAGATTATTGGAAGAAAAGTTATTTATTTTAGAATGTAACTATTAGCACACAGAAAACTTGTGACTATCAGTGCCTGTGGAATGCCTTCCAGACAGACTCAAGTTCTACTCACTGTTCACAGGAATGTTCAAATGGCGTGTGATGCCTTGAACTGAAGTAATCAGTAATGTTCTCTTTTGAGTTCTCATAGTACTTTACCTCATATCATTTCACCTGCCTTTATCCTTGATTATAGATACATACTTGTTTTCTATAGACTAGACTATATAGTAGAGATTATTTTCTCACGATCCGTATGCATGGAGGATTCTTATTTTTAAATTTTTGATACAGGATCTCATGTATTCCAGGCTGGCCCCAAATTCTCTATCTAGCTTGCAGATCATGATCTCCACCTCCCAGTCCTCCTGCCTTTATCCCAAATTACTAGGATTACAGACATATATTATCACACCTGGTTTACACAAGCTAAACCAGACTTTAACAACTGAGCTACATTCTTACCTTTCAAGGAGTTTTAAACATATGTTTGTTGAATGGAAAATTCCTTGAAAAGGTTGTGCTAACTCTATAAAGCAACAACCATTAAATTGAAAATGGCTGAAGTTCTGCTCCCATAGTGCTTGGAAGACGCAGGTGTCTGAGAAGGGTGAGGTCCTCCCTGGCTGTTCCCGGGTCACCCTCCACAGGCAGCTAGGAAGCCTGGGAAGCCTGATTCCAAGTGTGAAGTTGTTAATGAGACTTATGCCTGACAACGCTGACCACTCACCTGAGCTACTTCGAAGTCTAATTAACAAGCATGCTCTTGACCAAGCATGTGAGAGAGAATTCCCATGCTCAGTAACCTTACCAGGGAGACTTTGGTGTGTGTGTGAGGTCTCACACAATGTCACCAATGGTCATTTCACAGATAGAAGCAAGCAGCCTGGCTTTTTAATCAAGCTCTGGCAGAGGGCTCTGCTCAGCCCAGGAGATCCAGACTTAAGTCTTCCAAGTGAACAACAGGAGACTCCCTAGTTTTCAAAATACATTTCTTCTGTCTACTGCTCTCCTTCCAGAAGCCAAAAGTCAGAGAAAGGACAGAGTTTAAAACATCTTCAAAAATGATAACAACAGTGCTACTTTCCTCTCCAAGGTTAGTTTCTGTTCAGCCCTCTTCACAACAGAGAGAATGAAAAATAAAATAAAGGGAAACAGCATCCAAGTCACTCTCTCTGGGAAAGAGATGTTGACAAACGCTCATGGAACACTCCAGGGAGTGAAGCATCCTTGCTCTTTCCCCCAGAGTCAGCTGCTTTCTCTCCTCTGACCTCAGAATCAGCCCACTTCTGCCATTTAGGGAGACCCAAAAGCTACATTTCAGTGCCTCCTGGAAACAATGAACGTTTCCATTCATTGTCCGGTTACTGTTTTACTATGCAATATTGAACTACCATGGCATATATATGGAGCTGAATCTTGAAAACTTGTCTCTCACAAAAGGCCCTTCTGGGTGGTGTAAGTCCACACCACTGGTCAGTTGAGTGGTGCTTAAATTTACATAATTTGGGGCTAGAAAGTTGGCTCAGCAGATAAAGGTGCTTGGCTCACAAGCCTGATGACCTGAGTTTGAGGCTCAGAATGCTCAATGGAAGGAGGGAAGTGATTCTCATCAGAAAGCTATTCTCTGACTTCTACACAGGAATGCACACACACACACACGCACGCACACACACAGCATGAATAAATTTTACATTCACACAATTTTTGCCATTATTCATTACTTACTTGAGTGCCAAGAGTAGGCAAAAAATACAAATTCTGATGTTTCTTTTCCCTGTAAAGACAGGTGTTGGATGCATAGCACAATAATTTATAAGGAGATGCCACACTTCAAAGCTGAGGAAGCTCTTGACCTCATTCTACTTCCCTTTTCTCAGAGGGTCCTAGCATAAACCACCCTTTCCTGCCCAAGTCTCCTCCATTGCCCATCCCACCAGCCCAGTCTTCTGCTTCCACATCATATGTGCTTGCAGGCTGGGGAGTCGGGGGTTTCCTGCTCCTGAGTTCTGAACCACATACTTGAATCCTTTTGCTTGAAAGGTGCTGGGGTTGCTCTACCAGGGATACTGTTTCATATCCAAACTTTGAAGTCAGCTTTCCCTGCTTTAGGGCAGAAATTCAATCTCACCTGAGTGTCCCTGGGTTCTGTACTGTTACAGAGCTGGGGCTTCTGATCCAGTCTGTCCTATAGACCAGTGCATGAGATGATTAAAAGAGCCCTAGAGTTTTCCCTGCGGAAGCTGCCAAGAAGTTTGGATTGGATTCCCCTCCTTTTCCTTAATCCTTTCTCTCTCCAAATTTGATCTGATGGTGAATGTAAGATAGTAATAGGAATGCTCCACTCATTTATTAATTATTGATTTCTATTAATGTTTGTTAGAGCATCAGGTTCTGGTAGGCTTTTGTGCTGGATCCAAACGAACACAAGACAGGCCTTCCTCTCATGTGTAAAGCCGAGAAAAGCTTTGATCTCTTTCCAGAGCTAATGATGGCCTCCTCCTGGTTTGCTTTACCCTCCTCTCACTAGTTTGAAGGCCAGCTGGGAGATACAGGGACACATTTGACCCTCTGGTCTCAAGGACACAATCCTTGCTGTTCCTTTGGACTGGAACCATTTCTCTACACCTGATTCCTCATAGCAAATGCAAACTCAGCTGCCATCTCTACAGCACCTTCCTGCTTCCTTCAGGGTGTTTGAGTCTTCCTCTGAGTGATCCCTCGTGGACATGTTGAGAGTAGGTCTCAGCCTAAAGCTCTATACTCTTGGAAGGCAGAGAAGACTTCTTTGTCATTTCTCTATCCATTACAGAAATGATATTATCTTTCTCCATAGCTTGGCAAGTACTCAGTGAATGTCTAATACTTGAATAACAAATCATCACATACAGAAGATGATTACTACACTACAAGGGGTCTACATAGTGGCAGTACCAACTGCGGAGAGCTTATTCTATAGGAGGCACAGATCTTTTCATGATGTTATTAATTTCCTAGGTTATAGAAGAGGAAATGGGTTGCAAAGGTTGATTTTTCAATTTCTTAAATTACTTATTATTATTTTCCAGTTAGGAGTTTGCAGAAAGACGAGAAGCCTTTGTTCCATTTCCTCTTTAACTAACTCATAATGATTGTACTTCATTGTGGAGCACAATGGGATGAAGAAATTGGGTTAAGTAGCATTTCCATCTCCTTTCATTTTAACATATTTGAGCATTTTGAGCTTTTCTCTTCCAGTCCTTCTCAAACATAAAGTAAGTTATTGTAAATGATAGTTTACTGCGCTGTTCTGTGGAACACTAGGAATCATCATTCCTCCTGTGTTTGGGTGTCCATTATTGACCCTCTCTCTCTTATTCTCATCTTTCTAGCTTCTAGAAATCCTGGATCTATGTTTTTTGTACTTTGAGATCAACTTATTTTGGTTTTACACGTGATTGAGATTGTGAAGTATTTGCCCTGTGCTTGTCTTATTTCAGTCCTCCCGGTCCAATAACATTGCCTTTTCATGATTGAATAGTATTCCATTAAGTATATGTACTACATTTTAATCCATTCATACATCAGTGGGCACCTTGGTTGGTTCCATATTTTGGCTGTGATGAATGGTGTTATAATGAATGTGGGAATACAATATCTCTTTGATATGTTGATTTTATTTCTTTCGGATGTGATCCTAGAAATGGGATTGCTGATCCCAGGGTAGATTGATTTCTAGTTTTCAAGGAGCCTCTACATTTTTGGAAAGATTAATTCAGTTGCCTGACTTGAAATGGCTGAGGTGATGAGATGGTACTTGACCTGGTGGGCCTAATACCCACCAGGGTAAGTGTAAACAGGGTAAGTGTAAACAGTGCTGAGCCTGTGAGGCAGAGATCCTTTGGGAACATAAGCCATAATTTAAAAGGAGCATGCACAGGTTCTGTGTACTGGTGTGAGTGTGTTGTCCATGATCTCAAAGTCTGGCCTGTCACCTCTGACAGCAGCTGCAAGAGGAGATAAACCCTCACGCTGACATTGGCTCTCTCAGAAGTTGGGTCACTGCATAATGCACAGGTTTAATTGATGTCTGATCAAATTCAAATCTCATTTGAATGTGGAAATTAAAGTTCTCTACAGTGAACTCTGAGGGATTTCGTCCAAAATAATGACTAAATTTAATCTCATGTAAGCCTGATAACTGGCAATTCTCCTGACAGCTATGGAACTGCTCCCCTTGTGTGTGAGCAGTGAGGAGCTGAGCATCTACCAAGGGCCTTAGCATGGAATGGGGAGGAGACCGGCAAGCAGGATAATGCCCAGGAAGGAAGGCTGAGTTAGACGCTGTTGTTGCTGGGCCAGGCCTCTGTGGCTAGAACAGCTTTCGAGGCTCAGGTGCAGACGCTATTCTAAATCTGAGAGGCACTTCTGGATGTGCGTACACACAGAACCCATAAACACACCCATAGAGTTTTAGGAATGCTTTTAGGGGGATGGCTAAGATAAGACATTTGCCTTGAAAGTGCAGAGACCCCAGTTAGCTCCCCAGAACCCCCGTAAAAAGCTGGGTGTGGTGGCACATGCCATTGCTATGAAGGTGTGACAGGAGGGTACCGGGGGCTCACTGGCCTGGCAGAATCAGTGACCTCCATGCCAGAGACAGACCTTACCTATAAGGAGGTGGACAGGCTTCAGTGGATGATACCCAAGGTTGTCCTCTGACCTTCCTGTATGCACACACATGTGCACGTGCACTGGCACACTCATGTGCACCTCCACATACATGCAGCCACACACACACACACACACACACACAATACAAAGAGAATACTTTTGTTCTTCTTCTTCTTCAACTGATTCTGCAAATTTATTTCTCCTCAAGACAAAATACTCTTCTCACTTTGTATTCCAATGTAGAACGCCTCTGCCCAAGCTTCACTGCCCATGAAGGATTGGGTACAAAGAAATTAGTCAGCGACTGAGTCTGTAAATCATTCTAGACTAATGAAGTGAAAAGCCATCCTCAGTGGTATAGCACTGATGAGTGACCCAAGCTCCAGCTGCAGACAGCTCCACATCATGCTTATTTGGGGGCCTGGCTTAAATTCAGTGAGTCACAAAACAGAAACAAAAACTAAACTAAAAAAACCAGATAGGGCCGGGTGTGGTGGCGCACGCCTTTAATCCTAGCACTTGGGAGACAGAGACAGGCGGATCTTTGTGAGTTCAAGGCCAGCCTGGTCTACAAGGTGAGTTCCAGGACAGCTGGGGCTACAGGGAGACCCTGTCTCGAAAAGACCAAAAATTAAAGATTAAAAAAAACAACAGATAGGACTTGTTGGGAGGAAGGGTAACAGTTGGTGGTGGGGGGATAGATAAGGGACAATGGCCACGGTGAGTGTGACCGGGATGTATTATATAAAATGTATGAAATTGCAAAATAATAACGTAATCTAAAACTAATTAAAACAGAACAAAAACAAAAACAAAATTCCTCCTAGGGGCTCAATGATAGAGTGCCCAACTGGGATGCACGAGGCCTTGGGTTCAGTCCTCAGCACCCACACACACCACACACACACACACATACACACACACACAGACACATACACACATACACATACACACATACACACACATACACCACACACACATACACACACACACCACACACATACACATACACACTCATACACACATACACACAGTCACATACACACATACACACACTCACACACATACACACATACACACACTCACACACATACACACACATACACACACATACACACACACCACACACACATACACACTCACACATACACTCACACACATACACACATACACACACTCACACACATACACACACATACACACACATACACACACACCACACACACATACACACTCACACACACACACATACACACACATACACACATACACACACATACACACACATACACACATACACACACATACACACATACACACACATACACACACACCACACACATACACATACACACTCACACATACACACATACACACACTCACATACATACACACACATACACACATACACACATACACACACTCACACACATACACACATACACACACTCACACACTCACACACATACACACATACACACACATACACCACACACACATACACACATATACACACTCACATACACACACATACACACATACACATACATACACACAGTCACACACATACACACACTCACACACATACACACATACACACACATACACACACATACACACATACACACATACACCACACACACATACACACACATACACACACACACCACACACACATACACATACACACTCACACACATACACACACTCACACACACACATACACACACATACACATACACACACATATACACACACTCACACACATACACACACATACACACACACACACACACACACACACACATCCTCTTGTTATTTGTACTCTGTTAGGACCTGGCTTCTAGTGGCTTTTCTCTTGCTCTCTTCCTCCTCTGTCACTGAGAGTGAGAAGCCCCTGAGGCTGATGAGGCGGCCTGCCCTGGCCTCCTGGAGCATGCTGGGAAGCCACAGCCAGAGGCATGCCTGCAGACTATGGAGTCCTGAGGCTGAGGAGGCTTGTGCTCTAGTCTCCTGGAGATCTAAGGTGCAGCTGCTGGGAAGCCACAGCCAGAGGCACGCCTGCACCCACTGTGGAGTCGTGTTGGGGGGATTGCTGTCTTTCTACTGTTAGGAATTTTCTCCCGTGCACCCTCATAGAATGACTCTTCCTTAATTTTCACTGCAAAACCCCTTTTCTCTTTTCCTCACTTCCTCTCTCAAGATTTGGCCTCTAAGGACACCCTAGGTGAGGCCATCAGAGTTCCTGTGGACATTTGCCATGGTTCCTCGTGGTCCCACTCTGCAGCTGCAGATTTGCAGTTCTGTAATCATTGCTTCGTGAGGCTGATGGGCACGGAGTCAGGCCATTGACTGCTAAGGGAGGGACTGGAAGGTTTTTTTAATGCTTGCGTCTAAAGGAAAAATGAGGCACTTATGAACCAGAAGCCACCTCTGATGGCACCGCTGACTCCTCCACTGGTAGGCTCTGTCCTGGGTGTGTTTTGTCTCCCAAAGGTTCAAGTGCTGAAAACTGGTCCCTGAGAAAGGCCCTTCTACAAGGTGATTATGGCATGACAGTACCACCCCCAGAAATGTTTAATGTAGTTATCCCAAAACTGGGTAAGTTCTCACAAGAGCAGACTGCTAAAAAGCAAGGCTATCTTGTGTAGACATTCTGTGCTCAGCTACTTCCTTTTCTGCTTCTTTATCATGCACTGATGCAGCCTTCTACACTAGGGTATTGCTGCCATGTTGTTGGGGCCTTGCAGCTACCAGAATTAGAGTTAAACTAGCCTCTTATTTCATAAGTTACATAGCTTCTGATATTTTTTAATACAATGCTTTTATTGATGTTTTGTGTATTTCAGATATCATTTTTCAGTTGTTTATACATATTCCGCTTTCCCTTCCCCCCACCCCACCCCAGATCATGCATTCTGTCATAACTGTCCTGCATCTTTCTCTCAGTCTTTTTTTATGTTTAGGAATTGACATTTTCCTCCTTTAATTTTATATTACTCTAAAATATGTATACATACTTTCCACCCATATACAGTAATTTCAGAGTGAAGTGCTGAGTAGAAAGTATATTCTCTGATGTTTGGGTGAAATATTCTGTAGATGTCTGTGAGGTCCACTTGGTGTATTGTACTGTTCAATTCTGATGCCTCTCTGTTTATTTTTTGTCCTGCTGATCTATCCAAGGGACTCAGTGGGGTGTTGAAGTCCCCACTATTAGTGTGCTAGGATTAATCTGTCTTGAGGTTCTGTAGAGTTGTGTTTATAAAGTCGGGTGCACCAGAGTTTGGTGCATAGACATTTAGGACTGTGAGGTCTTCATGGTTATCTCTTCCTCTGACAAGGATGTAATGGCCCTCTTTGTCTCCTCTGATTAGTTTTATTTCGAGATCTATTTTGACTGTTATTAGAATAGCCACTCTGGCTTGTTTCTTGGTACCATTTGCTTGAAATATTTTTTCCATCCTTTCTTTTTTTTTTAATTTTTTATTTATTTCCGTATGTGTATGAATGTACTGTCTGCATGCAAGTTTGTGCACCCATGTCGTGCAATGTCGCGGAGGTCAGAAGAGGGTGTTGGATTCCCCTGGAACTGGAGTTCTCCTGGAATGGAGTTTCAGACGGTTCTCGGCCGCCATGTGGGTGCTGGGGATCGAACCCAGGTCCTCTGTAAGAGCGGTCAGTGCTCTCAACCTCTAGGACATCTCTCCAGCCCTTTTTCCATCCTTTCACTCTAAAGTGGTGTCTGTCCTTGAGGGTGAGATGGGTTTCTTATAGATAGCATACAGAAGGATTCTGTTTCCTAATCCATTCTCCCAGTCTATGTATTTGATTGGGGAGTTTAGACCATTAATATTTAAGGTCATTATTGAGAGATGAGTGTTGCTTCCTTTCACCTTATTTTTTTTTTTTTTTGCATTTTTGGTCTAGGTTTGTATTTACTCTGTTATGCTTTTGTTGACTTCTCTCTTTAATTGCTTAGATAGTTGCTTCCTTCCTCTGTTCTTTGGATTGCTTAGAGGATTTTCTGAAGTATTGGTTTCTTAGAAATGTATCTTTCATCTTGTTCATGTCATGAAAGATTTTTCTTTCTCCTTCAACTATAACTGATATTTTTGCTGGCTATAGTAGTCTGAGTTGGCATCTAAAGTTGTATAGCACTGGGAATACTTTGGTCCACGTTCTTCTAGCTTACATAGTTTGTAGTGAGACGTGGGCTGTGATTCTGATGGGTTTTTCCCCTTATATGTAACTTGTTGTTTTTCTCTTGTGGCTTTCAGTATTTTGTCTTTGTTTTGAGTATCTAGTGTTTTAACAATTATATGGCATGGGGAGTTTCTTTTCTGGCCCTGTCAAGTCGGTGTTCTATGTGCTTCTTGTATTTGTATGGGTTTATCTCTTTTCATTTTGGGGAAATTTTCTTCTATTATCCTGTTGAAGATCTGGTCAATAGTATTGTCTTGGGATTCTTCTCCTTCCTTTATCCCTATAATGCGGAGGTTTGGTCTTTCATAGTATCCTACATTTCCTGGTTGTTCCACTCTTGTGTTTTTTCAAATTTTTCATAATCTTTACTTGAGCATTCTAGTCTGAGGCTTTTTCCCATCCTTTCCTGTTGACTGGATGAATGTTCAGTTTCCTTTTTCATTTTATCCTGTGATTTCTTTAGTATTTCCACTTCCTTCTGGAGCCTGCCATTCTCTTCTCATTGCTCCTTGCTTCATTGGTCAGTTTCTTTTTTCATTTCAGCCTGGGATCTTTTCAGCATTTCCACTTCCTTCCAGAGTTTGTCATTTTCTGCCTTTAGTTCTTTCCAGTGTTTGCCATGATGTCCCTCAAGGTCCTTCTTGAGTTTTTCATTCTCTCCCCTTATTTCTCTGATTTGTTCTTTATAGTCTATGATTTCTTTGAATATGTCTACAATTGTTCTTCTAAGGTCCGTGTCTTGGTTTCCTTCCAGGGAGATATCATTGTAGGAATCTTCTGTAGGGTTGGTAGAGTTCAGTGTGGATTTATTATGAACTTTTTCCATGTTGTTTTTTCTTTCTGTCTTTGGCATGTGGATTTGTTTGTTTATTTGTTTCTTTGGACTCTGGCACCTCATTGTTGGCTTCACAGACTATCATCACTAATACTGTGCCTGCTAGATTCTCTGCACCACAGCTCCACCAGGTTGGGGGAAGGGGGCGTTTGTGTTGCTACTTTGGCCTGTGCATTGGTACCCTGTTGGCCAAGCCTCCATGGGGGTGAGAGTTGGGGGTGGGCTTACCTGGGCGCAGGCTGGTGTTGTGCTGTCTGCATGTCTAACTCCATCCATGTTGCACACTCACCTCTGATATTTTGTTGAGCAACATAAAACAGGCTTAAGTCAAAGATCACATGGTAATAGACAGAAGGAACACAGATGGCTATGGTCTTGGAGACATTCACCGGCCTGTGCTCACCTTTCTCTGACCTTTAGAAATGGCACTGTGCTGTAGGCCCTCAACTCAACGTGTGTGTGTTCAGAGTTACTAGGAAGCCAAATCTTGGAATGTGCCTTGCCACAGCTTTATTATGATTTTTCTCATCTTAGCATAGAATCTGAGAGGGTAAGAAAGGGCTTGTGATATTGAAGAACACAATACTGACATGAGGACAGTGGATGAGAAAATATAAAAACAGGGAAAAGATAACTGCACAATGGGGTACAACCTACTAAGAGAATGATGGGGAGCCATAGAGACTGTAGGAGCCAGATGTCAAGACAAAGGAACTTATCCCAGTCTTAGAGAGCAGGCCACATTAGAGCAGGGGCGGGAAAGATAATCTAGGCACCGAGAACAAAGGGAGGAACCTGTTTCTTCAATAGTAAAGGAAAGTGGTACCAATCTAAGACAGAGGAGGTCAGCCTTCAGGGGCCTTAACTGTGGACTGACGTCCTGAGAGTGAGGGTGACCCTATTCAAGGTCACATCTGGTGATTCCCCGATGTCAGGGAGCAGCCAAGGTGACAGAATATGATGGCATATTTGTGCAGTTTCAGGTTTGAAGCCCCTCTCTCTTGGGCCCCGTAGCCCTTGCTCTCAGCTCCTAATCCCTTTGAAGCTTGCCAAAACACAGGTGCACTGTGTTTTGATTACAAACGGGGTGAGCTGCTGGCGAGACTTTGAATCATGGAGCGTCTGCAGCTGCTCCTAGCCTTCAAAGCACAGAGGAATGCTGCAGGGGTGGGGGGGTTTCTGACTTCAGACATTTAGGGGGAAGTGCATTTTCCAATCTCTCCAGCTCCAGCCCCTTTTGGAAGCATGGTGTGTTGGCTTCCTTCAGAGGAGACAGGGGCTTCCTCCTGCCCTTTCTGGCCTGGCAGTGCCAAATGCTGACAAGAGGTCATGGCTGCTTTCAGCTGAGCATTAGCCCTAATGGGTTTGGCAGGATTTTAAAATAATCAAAACAAAGCAGGTTAAAAGGTTGCATTGGGGAGGGATGTAGTGACTGCCTTAGCTTAGATCACAGGGTATGCACAGCCTGGGCCCAGAACAGCTTCAAGGCCTGATGCCAAGAGTCTGGGCTGAATGGAAATCTGGAGTGACTTTATCAGAGAAATTAGTGCATGATTAGAGCTGAAAGGAGTCATGAGTCTTAACTTGTATTTAGCTCTCCAAGGATAAGGTGTTCTGTGTGGTGCTAAATTACTTCCTTTTGCTTAGGGAGTCCAAAGACTGAATGGGATGCCTGTCAAGGAAGAATGGAGGACGCGATGAGATGGGCCTGGGGAAGGCAATGCCATCAAGTGAGCAGATCCTTCTGTTTGACTTGGTGGAGGGGAAGGAAACTCCTTACTGATTTCAATACCTAGGACTTGTGTCCCAACCCTTGACCAAAAGGGCACTGCATTTTTAATGCAGTTGGGACAGTGTGCATAGTATCTTTGAGGATAAAAGCAGACGGTCAGTGAGATGGAAGTGAAGGGGGTTAGTTACCTACCTGGCTTTCCTGTGGCCCTATGGTGTGTTCTAGAAGTAGGTGCTCAAAGCTGCAGCTTCCAGTATGGACAACTGACCATGGACTTGGGGAAGAGTCTGGGAATGGCAGGAGGGAAGCAGGTGCCCACAGTGATCACTGGGTTTGCTCACTTCTATCCGAGGTTCTTCTGCATCTGGGTGCCTGTGTCTCCCAACTCCTCTGGCAAGGGCAGGGCAAGCAGGACGGGGGGCTTCTGAAGCAGGCTGGACAGGTGGTGGTACACAGGCATTGCACCCTGACATCAAGCTCCCAACAGTCTGTTGAAGAAGCACTGCTGCAAGGCTGTGCAGAGGGCCTGGCTAGAGCAAGTGACATAGCTGGCCCTCTCTGGGCTGGGGGACTTCTTCAGTTTTCTCTGCTTAGGACTTCAAGCAGAGAACAGATTGCTTCCTGAAGTGGTGATACCACTGCAGCCTGGGGGGAGTCATGTGGCTGAGTGAGGACCCAGCACGTGAACACGTTCAGACAACAGTAACAGTGCTTGGTCTCCCTTTGCTTCTCTGTTTGTCTTTTCCTCTTCTCCCCTCCTTCTCTTTCTGACTTGCAAACACTGGCTCTCTATTTGTCACTGTACTCATTATTTATATATGTCTATTTATTATTTATTTATTTATTTTACCAACATTTGCTCTTTCTTCAAGCTCAGAGCAGAAGATAGCCACCTCTTACCTCTCAATTTTGCAAAGCAAAAATAGGGCAAACAGCAGAATTGATCCTAATCCTAACGGAGTCAGTTCTAAGTTCACTGAAAGACCCCTAGCATTAGGTCAGAGGATTCAGAAGGCAAGTGTGGCCAGTATCTGAGTTCCAGTCTTGACTCATGCCTAGCAACTACGGCCCAGAGCAGCACCATGGTTATGGTCATAGAGTGGTGTGTGAGGGCTGCAGAGAAGGTCATCGGATATTAACAGAGACTATTAGCATGGCTACCAGGGCCCATCTTTCCTAGGGCTTGGACGCGCATGCGTGTGTGTGTGTGTGTGTGTGTGTGTGTGTGTGTGTGTGTGTGTGTAGAGGCTCCTAGATTGAACAGAGACCATCCGAACTGTCTATCATGTCATATATAGGGAAGAAATTTCAATTCACCATTTATCAGGAAATTTCTTCTCTTAAAGGCACCTTCCTGCTGCGCACTTCAGCCAAGTTCCTCATTAGCATGGCCCTCCTGAATCAGGAGATTTGGTCACAGTTTCTCTAATCATCCTTTGCCTTCCCAGGATGGAGAAGCTGATATATGCTGGGGAGCCCTTTGTGAATTTACATTTCCTTTAATATGCATTGGGCACAGATGGTTACCAGGTTGTCTCCCATCCATAAGTCTTCTTTCATCAAGGGCTGATCAAAATTTAGTGCTAGCAGGTTTAAAGGGACAAGCTTTTAGGCTTGGAAATGTGCATATAAATAAAAATGTTGCTGTAGCGGCCCCATTGTTAATGAAAGAAAAATGATCCATGTCCTCTTCCGGGATAACGGGAGTCTCTGAATATATTTATTTCAAGATTTAGGTGCTGGGGGAGCTGGCCACAAATCACAGAGCAGCCATTAATGAGCCTCTGTCCCTACCTGTTAAGCTTATTAACTGCCTGTTACCTGCAGCTCTATATCCCACTTGGGGAAACAAAATGGATACTTCGGTGCTGCAAAGGCTGAAAAATACAGAAGTTAATCAAAAGCACGGGGGGGGGGGGTCTGGAGATGCAACCAGAAGACATGTGCTGGCTAAGATTACTGGGGGGCTGGGAGACTGCTGGGAGGGATGATCTGATACTTTCTGATCTGAGATTTAGTTAATTACCTCCATCCCCCCTCAGCCAGTGTCCTACTCTGTGCACATTGAAGACATGAAAGGCAAGGCCTAGTCCTCAAGGAACCTACCTGTTAACAGGGGGCTGTGCTCTCTATACCTGAATCAGGCTGATTCTGACATACAGCAGTGATGTGTAAGAGCTAAAGTAATGAAAAAAGTAACAAAAAAACCAGGACAGTATGACATGCAGAGACGGAGCTGTGCATGGAGATAGTGGACCTTGGGTTGTGTTCCTTTTGTACAGTATGACAATAACTGTGTTTTTCCTCAATGCACATTTAGGACTCTCATTCATCAGAGAATGAACTCGAATTTGGTCCTTTCTAAGAAGTATTCATAGAATACACTTTCTACATCTGTGAAACAGGAGCAGTGAGAGAAGATTAATGAAAAGGGTGAGGTTCGATGTGCCTTGAAGCAGTCTAGGGTTGAGTTCATGGACAGGAAGAAGGAGCCATTCTTTGAGGGACACAGGTGCATCAGACTTAGAAGTAGACATGAAGTTACAAAAGGGACAGTCTGCCTCAGAGAGTGGGATCCCAGGACCTCGGGGAATTAGTCAAGATCACAGGCAGAGAGCTGGGCAGATGGCGGTAGACAGCGCAGAGTCCAACATCTGAACCCATGGCCATGTTCCTTAGTACAAATATTTCAGGAATCTTCTCGGTTGCCTTTTGTCTTTAAGACAAGATTCTTTTTACTGAAATTAGCACATTTGGAAGCAGAAATAAAAACTGAATATTAAATGCCTTGGCTACATAATTAATTAAAGGGCTCATCTCAAATTTAGAAAATTGGCTAAATAAAAGAAGACGCAAAATTGCATTTCTGTGACTCCATATGTTAATTGAAGCTATTTTTCCTTCTTTTCTTGCTGCTGCTACAGCCATGTCCCATCTATCACTTGGTTTGGGCATCATAATCAATCGACTGCACCATAAACAACATGCTGTACATGCAAGCAAATGATAAAATCATTTAACCAGACAGAAGGTAAAAAACTACTTCTGTCTCATTCATCTACCTTGAAGGAATTCTCTGCTTATTGAGTCAAACAAACATAGTTTTACAAGTTTTATTGGTGCAGAGAAGGAAGGCCTAGCTGCCCTGCCCTAGAGGGACACAAGGGACACCCACGGCGACGGGCTCTACTCCCGTGGCACTGTGCGGCACACAGAGACATACCACTACTCTTAATTTATCTTTAGTATCTATCTTTGATAGATGCTAAGTTTTGTGGAGAACTGCTTTTCACGACCAGAAGGGATGATCCAGTGGCTAAGAATAAGTAAATATGAAAACTTTTAGTGACCATGAACTCAATACTGAACAATACCCAACTTCTGGAATAAACTGATTTTCTTCTCTTTCTTTTCTAAATGTGACTGATGCTCATGAGAGAGTGTGTTTAACTTGCTGACTATTCAGCTTTCTATTTTTACTCTTTGGTGCCTTCATGCTTACCAAGGGCCAAATGTATTTGCTTCTAAATCTCTCCCAGTTATCCTTAAAATTGTCATTATGGAACTCAATATCATATAAACTGATGATAAATGTAAGAAGAAATGAGAATCATTTCTATGAAAAATAAATTGACTGCTCTAGAGGAACTTAGTACAATCAAATGCTTAAGAAATTTATGTTTGATTAGAAGGCAAGACACCTGTAACTGCTGGAACAGAATGTACACCAAAAGAATGGAAACCAATATGTTTTCAACATTAAAGAAACAAAATCCAGATATGCTTGGTTTGGGACGAGTGCTATGGAGTTGCTTAACTCAGGAAGACAATGCATAACTCCAGCTTGTATACAGGAATTCCTCAAAGAATGTAGATAGTAGTTTCAAGAGATCAAATATTGCCAAGATAGTTTTGTTTGAGGTATATGATTAAAACAATAGATCAATGTTTTCATAACTATTTTTGCAGTTAACTAATAAAATGTGTTTCCTGGTTGGTAGAGCTCTACCAAAAATTAGTGTGTCTCATAAGAATGAGGACACAGAGAATCCCCAGCGCAGCTCCAGGGTGAAGGCATCACGAGTGCTTGTCATGCCTGCAGAACTGTGGGAGTGTAGCCCAGTGCTTCAGGTGATAGGTGACCTGGACCAGTGTGTCTTAGGAAGGGAAGGCATCCTCAGCAGAAAGCTAGCTTCTAGTACTACTCATACGTAGTGTATGCTGCTGCCTTCCTTCCCTCTCTCCTTTTCCCCTCCATCTCTTCTTCTCTTTTCTCATTGTGTTAAAAGACCTTTTGGTTTTTAAAAAAATCATACTTACAGAGAGTCAGAAAGGTGTAAAGGCAATGCAGTTAATTTTCGTATACCCTTTACATAAATTCACTAATGCTGGCAGTTTGCAACTGACGATGGTTTTCTCTTCTGCTTCCAAATCTTCCCCCCTCTTTCTCTTCTTCCCATTAATACTGTTATCATTATATTGGCCAGACAATCTGAGAGTTAGTTGTAGACGTCATGACTTTTACTCTGAAGGGTTATCGTGTGTTATTTCTTAACAAGAATATTCTCTTACATAGCCACTAAGCCACTACATGCAATGGTAAATTCAGGAAACCTAATATACTATAAATATTCACTAAGAATATGCTATAAATATACAGTAATAACATGTTATATATATATATATATATATAGTTCATATTTAGTCTGTTTGGGTTGCTATAGCAAAATACTAGAGACTAGGTAACTTGTACACTATAGAAATTTGTTTCTCACAGTTTTAGAGTCTGGAAAGATGAAAATTAGAGCCCTGGCAGATTTGGTGTTTGGTGAAGGTTAGTTTCTTATTTATAAATAACACTTTGTCTCACTCCTCCCTTACATGCAGCAAATGGCTCTTAGCTCTTTTTTTTGTTTGTTTGTTTAAATAAGGGCTTTGATCCCATTCATGAAGCTTCACAAAAGGCTCCAATTCCTGATCCCAGCACCTTGGTTTTAATAGACCAATGGAGGGCACACAAGTGTTCCAACCATAGTATGCCAGTCATGTCTTTTGTAGCGTTAAACTAAAAACATGGTGATCCGAGAGCAAGTCCAGGACTACTCAATGTATTTTTTAGTTTTTTTTTTTTTTTTGACCTGGGCAATTTTTCAGCCTTGGCTGTTCTTCAAGCCTTGACATTTTCAAAGAGTACTTAATGTCTTGTAAAATAACTGCCAGTTTGTGTATTCATTGTTGGTAGGAATACTAGAAACGTATATCCTGTTCACCTTTTCACATCACAGCAGATGCCAGTTTGTCCCATTATTGATGATTTTGGCTTGCACTGGATGGTGGCAGGGGTCTCCTTTATGTTTCTCCAGTGTAGAATTAGCATTCTCTTCTTTGCGGTCAGTATTTGGAAACTGTATCCATATGCCTTTTCTCATCAAACTCACTTAATTATTTCCCAACCTTTGCTAATTCTTGTTTGAACCTAATTCTTGTTTGGTTGCCACATCCTGTACCTGATTCTCCTCACCTCCCTCTCTTCCAACTGGAGAAATCCAGGTGTTTACTAGGAACTGGAGATGGGAGAGGATGAAAAAGATATGTGTACCATGTTTACTTCTCAGGTGGCCAATGAGGCAAAATGGATTTTCAAATTTATTTGATTTGTCGACAAGTTGTACTTGAAGGTTTTCAGAGCTCTTGTATTGATCAATGCCCTTCCCTTCTGTCTTATGCTAAAGCCTGTAGTATAGGTTCTTAGTGCTTTTAACTTTTTCGGTCCTGATCCCTCCTGTTTCTGCCACCTCCTCTATACAGAGTCAAAATATGAGAGATCATCAGCCTTTTTTTTTTTTTTTTATTGCTGGGAAAGTACCATGCTGTGAGAGTAAAGGAGAGGAGACAGAAGCCTCTCAGAGGTCTGTCCTCACAGGAGATACATAAAACCACAATCACAGTGAAGGCAGCAGGGCCATTTCCTTCTACTACCCAGTCTGCTGAATATGTGCCTGCCTTCCTCAGTCTTTTTTTTTTTTTTTTCTTTTTGAGGCAGAGTCCTCACTGTGTAGACCAGGCTGGCTTTGAATATATGAATATACAGAGATCCACTTGTCTCTGCCTGTCAAGGGCTGGGATTAAAGGCCACCTGCTTGATGTGCCTACATCTTCTAGCGCTTTGCTTGCTTTATGCCACGGACATGTGCAATAATCATCTCTCATGTACTGTTGTTAGAGACTCCATTTCACATATGAGGAAAGGCTCTGAGAGGCTGGCTTAAGATGATAAATCTGACATCCCAGGCTTCTGTCTCCAGAGACCACTGCTTTGGCCATTGTGCTTGAGAAGTGAGAGAAAGAGGTGTTAGGAAGCTCTTGCTCCTTCTGGCTAGTCACTGATGGAATTTTTAATAAAATTATACTTTCCACTGTAATCATTTTGGTGCTGTGGTTTCCCCCTGACAAATGGCAACCCTGCTCAAATCATAACTGATTCTCAAGAGAAATAGTAATGCTTACAGTGACAGATGGCAGCTGGGCGGCTGGAAAGGTTCAACAGAGGCTCCCGAACCTCCCATTCCAGAGAGGCTGTGGCAAGTGTCCCACACACAGATCCCTGAAGCAGCATCCTAGAGCAATCAATGACACTTTCATGCTGATAAATTGAAAGAAACCAAAAAAATCATGTGCAGTGCTCTACTAAGATCTTTTAATAAAAAAGGTACATTTGTGTTTCTGCAGTTGCTCTAATAAGAAGGTATGGTTTAGAAAAAGTCACTGTATCACAGATGCAGAAAGTGCTCTCTAAAAGGTCCCAATTTAGTTTTGTATCTAACTCTGAATTGTTATTTGAACTATCTAGTTCTAGGACACTAGTATCTTCTTTGTTGGTGTGACACACAAACATGACCTATGCTGAAGTTAATCTTGATCAAGCCCCGGTGAAATTCTCTAAGACAGTGCTCTTCTAATTGGTTCCTGGAACAGACACTAGTGGTGAATAAATTCTCCCAAGACAGGGAAGAACTCTGAGATCATTACCATATTCAGAAGACAAATGTATCACCTCATGAAAATGTTAATGGTTAGCATTAATTGGAAGCAGAGGCCAGGGCAGGAGTTCCCTGTAGGTTCTGAGAACCTTGGAGCCCTCTGGGGTGGAGTGAGCACATCTTTAGGTAATAGATTTATAGGGCTGGGCAGGGAGTATATTAAGTCCCTTAAACTTTCTGCTTTTCTTCCTTCCCTTACGGCTTTATTCTTAGCTTCCACCTGCCAACTCCCTCCCTCCTTTTAGGTCTATGTTCCCAGTCTCTGCTCTACATTTGTGGCATGAGCATTAAGTATTTAGTAATAAGAAGAAAAGCTGACAAAACTGGAAAAATATCTACTTCATAGGAAATAATAGTGAGTCACCAACCTGAAAACTGGTCAGGGAAGGGCAGCAATGTCTAGTACAAGGTCAGTAATCCGCAGGGCCTCTGTTCTCTCATATGACTGTCTAAGTGTTATCTTTCCTTTTAGTCACCTTGGAGAGATTAAGTCATAGCAAAAGTAAAAACAATAGCTATTCTAGCTTGATTTTTCTCTACGCTACTTGAATAGTAGGCTTATTGTACTTCATTATTTTGTTAGTTGATTTATATTCTTTCCAGACCCAAAGGGATGCAAACAACAAATATGGACAATATACCCAGCTGTTGAAAGCCATCATTGTGTTCCTGTTATCCATAATGATAATCAATAGCCATACGGATGTACCATTTGCCAAGTACCACTGGAGAATTTGTATAGCTACTGACTCACTTCTCTAATAGCTCCATGGGTTAAGTACCATTTTTACTTCTCTCCATCTTCCCAAATAGAGGAAATCAGAACATTGAACAATAAAGTAATCTTTACAAAGTCACATGTCCAGTGAGTAGGAGAAATACAGCTTGAAACATTGAATACTGAGTCCAGACTTCCAGCCTTTCACAGACTGTGCCTTCTGTGTCCTTCAGATGCATTCTCAGCAGTGTGATCAGCATTAGCTCAATGCACAGTGAACCAGGTGGACTGGTAATATAAGAGACAGTGAATACACAGGACTATTCTGCAGGAACCAGAACACACATAGATTTAAATATGATATAATGTGTGCCCCAGTCCTCACGAGATCCTACTGGAGAATCTAGCTTTAACATAACTCATTTGTGTTGATTTTGAAAAACAGTCTGGTAGAATGTCAGTCTTTTTTTATTGCTAATTTTGTACTGTGATAGACATGAAATGGCCTCCTTTTCTTGGCCACTTACAATGCTTCTTCTTCATCTCCTCTGGCTATTCTTTGTCACAACCAAGATTTTCCTGTTCAGTAGATGGTAGTTCATTTGCCTCCTAAGTAATACCATCAGAAGCTTTTGTAACCTGGTAGTTTTGGTTCTTTTGCCAGAGAGCAAAGCCAATTTGGTTCAGAGATGGTGGCTGGGGCAGTTGACAGATCTTGAATCCCCCTGAAGAGTAGACTTTGAAGGGTCTGTGGGGGGAGAGATTCACTTACTTCTAAGCTAGCCAGCGCTGCTTTTGTGTTCACCAAACTCATGATATGGTCGCCATGACTGTGGATACATGAAGGGCAACTTTGTCTTTCACATCTGTAGATATTTCCTGGATGGACTTAAAATCCTATTTGGTTCCAAGTCTTCTGATGTGCTGAGGAGGATGTGGAGCTTGGAGGAAGGAGATGTGCATTTTTCTTGGCCTCTCAAGCCTAGAGCTGGCTGTGCTTTGAGTTGGTTCTTACTTGGGCCCACATAGGCTGGAGAGAAGAAGTAGCTAGCATGAATGCTGTACAAGCTATTGTACAAGGTAAGTCTGTACCTGGCTACATGCTGTTGTACAAGGTAAGTCTGTACCTGCTACATGCTGTTGTACAAAGTAAGTCTGTACCTGCTACATGCTGTGTTGTACAAGGTAAGTCTGTACCTGCTACATGCTGTTGTACAAGGTAAGTATGTACCTGCTACATGCTGTTGTACAAGGTAAGTTTGTTGGCACTCAAATATTTACCAAGAAATGGCTTTATGAGACATGAGCTTCCATGTGTAGAGGAAACCTACTCTTCTCTTGAATAATTAAAAGACATTTCTGTCTTTTTTTTTTTTTTTTTTGTCTTTTTGAGACAGGGTCTCCCTGTAGCCCCAGCTGTCCTGAAACTTACTCTGTAGACCAGGCTGGCCTTGAACTCACAAAGATCTGCCTGCCTCTGCCTCCCAAGTGCTAGGATTAAAGGTGTGTGTCACCACACCCAGCTTTAATGCTATCTTAACTATATGGCTTTCTTTCAACTGTTGTTACTTTGAATGGTTGCTCTGATTGAAGTGTACCATGTTTTTGTTGTGATTTTCAGGGACACAGAAATGACTTTGAGTTCCATTGTGCTGATAGTTTTCTTTTCATTTGTAAGGTAAGAGTACCTTACACACATAGTTGTGTGTATGGTGATTGTAGGAGGCCCTGGACTGTATTTTGTGCATTTTCTTCCCTTAGTTAGGATGACTACTTCCAGTTCTCCTGGGTGGTCCAAATGTATCTCTGTGTAGTTAATTATGCTTTCTTCTTTCTGAAAGTTATTCCAGTTTGGCTGATAAGATTTATGAATAGGTGTCACTGGTAGAAGTTTTACTGTGGTAAAGCTGAAAATGGAATTTCAAACTAAAAATCCATTGACAGGGAAGACAGTACAGTTCCTAAAGTGCTTACTATATAAGCATGAAGACTTGAGTTTGATCCCCAGAACCTGCATGAGAAAATTGGTGTGATGGCTTATGCTTGTAAGGAGGGAGGTGAAGACAGGTAGGTGGAATCCCTGTGGCCTAGCCTAGCCTACTCAGCAAGTCCTGGGCCAATGAAAGATCCTATGTCAAAGGAACTAGGTGGATGGCACTTAACGAGAAATGATACCCAGCATTGTCTTCTGGTTTACACAGGTATACACACACACACACACACACACACACACACACACACACACTTGTATGGACACAGATACACATACACAGATGAAAATTCTAAACAATAGATCTGGCATGAGTGATGGAACAAGTGAGTTTTAGAAATCTCCCTGAGTTTCAGTTTCTTTATCTATACATTAGAAATAATAGTGACACTTAGAGTTTGTGGGAGAAATAACTGAGTCATCTATCTATCTATCTATCTATCTATCTATCTATCTATCTATCTATCTGATATATCATCTATCTATCTAATCTGTCATCTATCATCTATCTATTTATCTATCTATCATCTATTATCTGTCTATATGTGTATTTAAAAACCTGGAATATGTTTCAGTTCATTTTTCTGTTGCTGTGATAAATCTCTCTGACCAAAAAGGCAACTTGGGGAAGAAAAGTTCATTTGGATCATACTTTCAGGCCACAGTCTATCACTGAGGAAAGTCAGGGCAGGAACTTAGGCAAGAACAGAAGCAGAAACCATGGAGAAATACTTCCTCCTGGCACACCCCCCTTCTTGCTTGTGATCAGACATTTTTTTTTCTTTTCTGTAACCTAGGACCAACTGCCTGAGAGTGGCATTATCCATAGTAGGCTGAGCCTCCTCCATCAATTAGCAATCAAGAAAATTCCCCACAGACGTGCCCCCAGGCCAATCTGATGGTGCATATTCCACAATTAAGATTCCTTCTTTCCAGGTGTGTCAAGTTGACCACAAAGTTTAACCATCACAGAATATAATTGATAATTATTGTAATTTTTACACAACAAGTATCTTTATATGTGCCATCAGGCTATTCTCTGAGCCCGTTTGTGAGTGAGTGTGTGTGTGTGCATGTGTGTGTGTGTGTGTGTGTGTGTGTGTGTGATAGAAATGGAGTAGAAAATTCAGTGAAGGAAGAGAGCTTGAGGGAAAAGGAGAAAATGAGTTAGAATTAATTCTGGTGCAAGACCCAGGTATGCTGATTTGAAATGCAGCATGGAAATCATCACCACTCAGGGCTGTGTGGTAATTGCACATGGATCCTCCAGGGTGTGCTTGAGTCTCTCTTTCAATACATTTCATGTCTTGAGGCTTTTCTGTGTTCTAGCCCATGTCTTCTGCTCTTTGAGGCAAACTTAGTTTCCTCTGAAAATACGCCATTTCTGTGGAAAGGCAGCCAATGTTTGGGGATTTGAGTCTACCAAATGAGAAGCAAATTAATCCAGAGAAAGGGTCCAGGTTGCCAAACTGGCAAGATCATGGGAAAAGTTGGTCCAGAAACAACCATTCTTAGGCAGTTGGCTGCAGCTGGTTAAACATGAGTTACAATGAAGTGACATGTGTGACATGTCTGCTTAAATATAAATGTCCAAACAACTAGATTCTATTTTCTCCTCTTCCTGTGACCTATTTACTACTTTTTTATGGAATAAGAATATTCTAATACAGAGAAGTAGTTAAAACCTTTAAGATACTTTTACTATTTGATAACCCTATTTGTCAATATTTATTATAGGAAATATACACTTCTGGTCAAATAGCATTGCTCTTAAGGTTTGGGCATGTTGTACTAATATTCAATCATATTTATGTAATTGTATATCCCCTTTCCCCTCAAATTATTTGAAAAATTTAATATGATGATACTCATTGGTTGGACTTTCTAAAAGATAATTTATATAAGTATCTAAATTATAATCTGAGATTTTTCCTTTTCAAAAATTTGAAGTAGCAATCTTCATGTCTATAGTTGAGATTATTTATTTAAAGTGAAATTACAGAACTGAAAGTATAAACTGTTTATTTTGTATTCATTGAAAACTCGAGTTATTTTAAAATATGGCTGTCAGTTTACAGCTGGCCAGATGTTCTTTCCACACCCACTTTAATAGTTTGTAGTAACCACTCAAGATAAACTTAGCAACTTACTCTTGCCTTATTCTGTAAAATGTTGATAGTTTGTTTCATGGTCAAGGAAGTATGTGGTGCTAATTTGGGTCTCTCAGTATGAAGTGCTGCTTGACACTCACACATGGTTTAGATTGATTCCTCGTTTCATGCTGTCTCATGGCCTGCTACTTTTCTAGGAGTCTTGGTGTCCCTTTCCTTGTTTGTTGTTGGATTCAAATTATTTTAAGAATCAGGTTGGCTGCAGGGAGACAGGAAGATCCAACAGTTCTTCCTTTATAACGAGATTAAATGGTCTTCACTTGGGTATTTGCAGCACATTTTAATAAAATTTGTGAGAAAAACGTTTCAGGTTTTTTTTTTTTAATTTTAAGTTGAACTTTAGAGTACATGTAGCATCAAAGTAACATAAGTTAAACTTGTGATGCCAAAAAAAGCATTAAAATACAGTGATGCTTTAACATGGAAATTCCCCTTTTTACCTCCAACTTGTATTGCATATATATATATATATATATATGCACACATACCACCTGAGTTGGAAAAATGCTTTAGTTTTAAAAGGAGTGCTTTTTATGTTGTGTTGGGGTGCAATCCGCATGTGGATTTCTGCAATCAGCACAGTTTGGAGTCTGTGGATCTGGGTCCCCTCGAGGTGATAGCCCATCCCAGAGTAACAGTCCCATCTCCCCACAGCACTCTCAGAGAGAAGCCTCCTCACTGGAGTGGAGAACAGATTAGTCCCTGAATTGTCTTCTGCTTCTTATGGGGAAAGAAAGCATGGTTAAGAGAGTAGATGTCCTCATAAGCATGACCAGGGCATGGATCCTGTTGCCCAGATGAGGGGAGGAGACTGAAACCCCGTGTCCTGGGCTGTGACTTAGCAGTACATGGCCAGACCAAGAGCAAATGTCCTTTGGAAGATGCATTCGCGTTTCTACTCTCTTGAATAATAAGAGAGTGATACCTAATTTGAGCTCTCAGCAGCTCTTGGTCAAGGTTAGTCTATTTAGAGTTGATTTTGTGCTTTCAAGCTGCAGCTGCATTTGCACCAATAGCTTACCCTTCTTCTGACTTAAATATGCTGTTTCTTCTGCAGATACTGTAAAAAGGTCACTTTTTAGAACCCCCGACTCCATTAGCCCTTTCCCAAATCACCAAATTTTTAAGACTCATGGACTAGGCGAGGTTTGCCAATTTTTTATTAAAATACTCTACCTGCATGAGACTAATATTGTATATGTCATTCAGTTTGGCAAGCCTCCATTCTAGCAACACAATATACTTATGTGCTCAGGATAACAGAATTAGACAGTCCAACACTAATTGCTCCTATACCCTGACATATCATACCATTTGCTTGTCACAGACTTGTTTTCGTCTATAGTCTTGGGAGCAACTAACAAGACAATGTCAAGTCTCCCTATTCTGTTTTTGTGGGACTTGGTTTTTTTAAATTATTTGTTGGGTATAGAACTTTACAGCTATTCAACTGAAGTGCATCTAGTTATGTTTAAGTTTATAGTCTTAGCACCATACTGTATACCTAGAAGGTGCTTAATAATTCTTCTTTTTAAATACCTTATATATATATGCTTTTAAAGTAAATAGATGACGTTAGGGTCACTCAGCTAATGTTTCATCTCTCTTATCCTTTCATTTTCCTCTTCAGTGTGTTTTACATTTTTCCTGAAGTTGTTAAAAAAATTTCTCTTTCATCTTTCTATATGCATTAATAAAAAAACAGAATTGTTCTCTAATGGTCAGGGTAGAATGCCACAATTTAGAACAAAAGGAGACTAGGGAAAAAGAAGAGAGTTAAACATGCATGGGCTTCTTTAATAATACATGTTTTCTGTTCTCTGGATAGTTTATTATTTAAAAATGGTGGACTAGTATCATTCCTATAGCAAACAGAAAAAACATATGGTAAACCAAAATGATTAGTATGCAGGGAGAAGGTTTCGGGAATATTCACTGTAACTTGTCCTTTCAATGTGTCTTCTTTTGACATCTTCACCCTGGGTTTCCTGGCAACAGAGTACTTCACAAAAACAAAAGTCCCATAGACACTGTTTGCTGAATTCCATCAGAATAATAAAAAGACTGTTTTATCTAAGCATTTGCTGAAGACAGTAATTTAGAAAAATACCAAGACAGCAGCTAAATATACTTGATTCAGAAGTGACTGACACAGAAGGAAACCCTCAGCCTGAGGGGAGTGTGTCTGGGATGCATAATTTTTCAAACTTTTGCAGAGAGATGCAAATGGGAAAAAAAAGATGACTTCTGGGTTAAAATGAGAAGTAAACCAGCATGAAGCTACTACAGTAAGAAATTCCTAAAAATGTGCACTTAAAGACTGCAGAGGACATGCTTCCCATACAAGCCTGGGATATGTCTTCACTACCTATATCAACATCTGTGAACATAGTCTTAAAACTGTACATGAAGCAACCCCCAACCACACACACACACATACCAGGCTGAATGTATTCCCTTTGACAAGTTTTTTATGTAAGGTGACATATTATTTCTAGGCATAAGGGAGTTCAATAACCTCAGTAAGGTGTTTGGAACTTCTGACCTGTTTTGTACAGCAATAATACAAGACTTCTCTGAGTTTTACCAGGTTACTTAAAGCCGCCTGGGCTAAGGACTGGTGATGGTAGGGCTTGGTGATCATAAGAACTATTGTCATGCTTGCTCTCTTAGCTACACCTATGTTTGAATTCTTTTTTTTTTTAATTTTTAAAAATTTATTTCTGTATGTGTATGAATGTACTGTCTGCATGCAGGTTTGTGCACCCGTGTCATGCAATGCTTTGGAGGTCAGGAGAGGGTGTTGGATTCCCCTGGAACTGGAGTTCTCCTGGAATTGGAGTTTCAGATGGTTCTCGGCCACCATGTGGATGCTGGGGATCGAATCCGGGTC
The DNA here is from genome assembly GCA_009823505.1 of Rhizomys pruinosus. NCBI lineage: Eukaryota > Metazoa > Chordata > Mammalia > Rodentia > Spalacidae > Rhizomys > Rhizomys pruinosus. The sequence goes on along the minus strand of VZQC01007562.1, from coordinate 358,214 downwards.
CTCTGCAAGAGCGGTGGGCGCTCTTAACCACTAGGCCATCTCTCCACCCCTCTATGTTTGTATTCTTATCCACAGTTCAGCTCTATCTCTCCTTTGTGACCAAGGGGTTCACTGCTGTGGTGCAGGGACTGTCTGATCTTCGCAAGGCCAAGAGCTAGGCAGTGTTTTCCCACTGCCAGGCTGATGTCTCTTTTGACTAAAAGCTCAAGGTTTGCAAAGTGTGAAAGTAGGGGAAGGTATGAGGGAATACAAATTCAAATGCCTCAAAGAATGGAACCCAAGCAGGCTAGGTAGAGTCCAAATTTGGCAGTGTGCCCAGCCCAAGAAGCCCCTCCTCCATCTCCCTGCTCCTTCCTCGAATTACACAAGCTACATTTACTAGGCAAGTCTTTTCTCTTCCCCTTCTTCCAGACCACAGCTGACTGGGTCAGGATCAAGCCCCTGACCCTATCAGTATAGACATAGTCTCCCACCTGGATGATCTGAAATGATGCTCAGCAATGCTTGTCACATGAGCTGTTTTGTTGACTGAGACATCAAACTTGGGGATCCAATTTCTGTTGGGCATGCCATAGCTACACAGCAAAAAAGAGCAGATCAAAGAGAGAGAAAACAAGGAAGGAAGGTTCAGCATGGAAGGAGAGAAACTGTTTATATTTGGGAAGTTTTCTCATTCTAGCTCCAGTTTATTCTTTGGATCAACTAATTGATTGACATCCTGGAGATACACCCCAGAACTTATTTGGCTTAAAGCTATTTTGAGGGAATTTTACTTTATTGCAAATAACAAAAAGGCATTGACCAAGACTAACTGGTTGGAATCCACTCCAGAGCCAGAATCTGGGTCTTGGTGTCTGGGGCAGCGTGCCACCCACATTTCCAGCCTCCTGAGCATTTGCTGACTTCAGACCATGCCAGAGAAAGCTCTTTCCCCTGACAGCCCTGCTGGGTGCTGGTGGGGCTGGAAGAACACAGGCCAGATGTTACCTGAATGTTCCAGGCCTCCAGCTTTTGTCCCATATTGTTCCTGACTTGCATAATATCCTGATGCCAGTGGCCCCCTCACTCAGACGTGGAGAGAAACATAGACTTGGCCCCTCCTCATGCCTATAGGATGAGTCTGTCTGAAAAATCCATAGGTGCCCGTATTCCTGATTCCTCTGTGATCTTTTACCACAGCATGGCTAGGTTTCAAGGAGCCCTGTCTTTGAACCCTCATGGTTGAGGATGGTACTTTCTGCCCTTTTGGAAAGGTCATTTGGGAATCATCACGGAAGGAATCTTTCAAACAGCTTTTCACTCTTCTGAGCTGCCAGTTCTTGTTTCCTGGTTAGATAACAGGATGAGGGTAAGCCAGTGCTCTGAGTGAGGCCGATCGCTGAGGGCAGGAGGGAAACGGGAGCAAAAGTTGGCTTCTGATCATGTAAACAGTGTGTCTGGAGCTCCTGCTGCGGGAGGCTCCTTCTCTCTGGGACAAGGAAGGCTGCATGCATCTGGCATGAGAAAAGGCCATACGGTGATCCAGGTTTGATCTCTGCACAGAAGAGCTTCTCGCACAATTTATGGCTTTAGAACAGGCCATGTTAGATTTCTGGGCAGGAAGAGAGGTTAACAGATTCTTGTAAAGCAAAGAATAGAATCAGTGGGACAAGTGGTGCTCAGAATGCCCTTGACCGTTGCTGAAGGAATCAGACAAAAGTCCAAATGATACTGATTTTATACCCAGCTCTGTGTGGTGTGTGTGTGTGTGGTGGGGGGGGTACATGCCACAGCACATGGGGGGAAGTCAGGACAACTTGCAGGAGTAAGTTTTCTCCTTCCACAAATTCAGGTTGTCAGGCTTGAGGGTAAAAGGCACAGAACCATCTCATCAGCCTGATATTGATTATATTTTAAACAATTTCTTGGGGGCCTAATTTGGCCTACAGAGCATGAAATCTAGTTTAGATGGAAAGTTCTGGTCCCTTTGTGGCCAGTGACACAGCAACTCTTGTCTCTCTAAAAGTCAGGGCAAAATGTGTGGCTAGAGACATCTAGCACACATTAATTTCAAAGTGGACTGGAGTTCTAAAAATACTGACCCTTTGGGCTGGAGAGATGGCCTAGCGGTTAGGAGCGCCGACCGCTCTTACAGAAGACCTGGGTTCGATCCCCAGCACCCACATGGCGGCTGAGAACCGTTTGAAACTCCAATTCCAGGAGAACTCCAGTTCCAGGGGAATCCGAGACCCTCTTCTGACCTCCGCGGCATTGCACAACACGGGTGCGCAGACTTGCATGCAGACAGTACATTCATACACATACAGAAATAAATAAAAATTAATAAAAAAAATTAAAAAAAATACTGACCCTTTTCCTTATCTAGGTATGACTGCTTTGGCTCCCTTTCAAAATAAACACACACACACACACACACACACACACACACACGAGCACGTATACAAACATATGCTTTTATTGATCCTGTGGAAAAACCTAAGGAATTAAAAAAACATTGCCAGAAATGATAAATTTTTATTTATTTATTTTTTTTAAATTAGTTTTTATTGATGCTTTGTGCATTTCATACATTTTTTCCAATTCAGTTCAG
>VZQC01007562.1:257477-350717 GCA_009823505.1 Rhizomys pruinosus | reverse complement strand
TATGCAATTTGCCAGTATCCTGCTTTTTAGAAGTTTTGCATCTGTGTCATTAATGAGATAGGTCTAATAGTTCTCGTTTTGTCTATGCTTTTGCCTGGTTTTGGTGAATAGAGTGATGCTGGCTTCATAGGACAGCGGAATTTGGGAGAAATCCCTTCGTTTATATCCTTCTAAACAATTTGTATAATAATTGTTGTTAATTCTATTGAAATTTTTATTAGAATTACATGCCTGTGAAACCATCTGGGCCTGGATTTTTTTAGTTGGGATGTTTTATTAATCTTCAATTTCTGCATATATTATGGTCTGTTTAAGCTGTCGATCTCTGCTTGTCGTAGCTTTGGTGATTCCAGGATTTCAGATATTCATTCCATTTCTCTAATTTTTCTCTTCTATTTCTTTTACTTTAAAGTCTTATTTTATCTAAGATTAAAATAGCACAACTGATATATTTGTATTGCTTCCTTTCACCATTATCCATTTGAATTTTTTGTTTAGCTTTCTACTTCTGCGCAGTTATATTTTGTTAATTTCTCTTTCTAGGTGCCTGGAGATAGTTGCTCCCTTTCTTTTTCCTTTGAATTGCTTCAATATTCTCTGAAGTGTTGGTGGGTTTCTGGGACATGTATTCTTTCATTGCTTGTTTAGTCATGGAAGATTTTTCTCTCTCCTTCACCTACAATCAACATTTTTCCTGGGTAGAACCTTGAGGTGCATCTATAGTCCTTTAACACTGGAATGCTTTGACTTCCAATGTTCTTTTTATTATTTATTATTATCTTTGTATGATTGTAGGAATGTTACTGTCTGCATGCAGTCTGTCACCCGTGTCGTGCAAATTGCCGGAGGTCAGAAGAGGGTCTCAGATTCCCCTGGAACTGTGAGTTCTCCTGGAATTGGAGACAGACGGTTCTTAGCCGCCCATGTGTGAGTGCTGGGGAATCGAACCCAGTCCTCTGGAAGAAAAGCGTCGGTGCTTTTAACGGCTAAGCTATCTCTCCAGTCCTGCTCCATTCGTTCATTCTTTCATAGTTTGCACTGGAAGTCAGTTGTAATTCTGACAGGTTTCCCCTTATATTAATTTGTGTTTTTCTCTTGTGGCTCAGAATTTGTCTTTGTCTTGGGTGTCTAGTGTTTTAACTATGGATATGGCCTGGGGAATTCCTTTTCTAATCTTTTCTTTTTGGAGTTCTATGTGTTTCTTGATTTGTATTGGTTTGTCTTTTTTTAGTTTGGGGATTTTTTTTTTTTTTTTTTTTTTTTTTTTTTTTTTTTGTTTGGGGAAATTTTCATCATTATTCTGTTGAAGATCTGATCCATACCATTCCTTTGTGATTCTTCTCCTTCCTTTATTCTAATGATGTGGAGTTTTGATCTATTCATATTGTCCTAATTCCCGGTTGGTTCTAACTTTTGTGTATTTTTAAATTTTATGTCTTATGAGGTTTTTAGTTTTCTGTGTTATCTTCAGGTCTATATTCTTTGTTCTCTTCCACCATTCTACTTCTTAGGCTGTCCCGTCCCTTTCCTCTTGATTGGGATGAGTGAGTGTTTTGATTCCTTTTTCTTTTCATCTTGTGATTTCTTTATGATTTCAACTTCATTTGGAGCTCTCAATCTCATTCCTGTAGCTATTTGCTTCTCTGGTTGGTTCCCTTATCATTTTTTCTTTTTTTTAAAATTTTATTTATTTTACTATGTGTACTGAATGTACTGTCTGCTGATTGTGCAACCCGTTGTCATGCAAGCACCGTGCTGCGTGCCAGTCAGAAGAGAGGGTCGGATTCCCCCCTGGAACTGAGTTACAGATTGTTCTCAGCCACCATGTTTGGTGCTGTGGTTGAACCCAGGTCTCTGCAAGAGCAGTCAGTGCTCTTAACTGCAGGCCATCTCTCCAGCCCCCCCCGCCTTTCTTTTTCAACATGGGATCTTTTCAGTGTTTCTACTTCCGTCTTGGTAGGTTTGTCATTCTCTTCTCGCTGGTCACTCTTGATTTTTCATCTCCTCTCCTTAGTCTCTGACTTTTCTTTATAGTCTTTGATTTCTTTGAGTATGTCCACAATTGTACTTTTAATATCTGTGTCCTGGGCCATCCCCAGGGGGATCCCACTATAGGAATCTTCCACAGGGTTGGTAGAGCTTGGTGTGGGGTTATCCTGCATCTTTCCCATGTTGTCTCTTCTTTGTGTCCCTGGCATGTGGGTTTCTCTTTGCCTGTATTCCAATGCGAATCCCAAATTCCTCTTCACTGTGTTGAAGGCTTGCTTTGATTGCCTCCTTCAGATGCCTTTGTTGTTTGTTTGATTTGATTTTTCTCCTTGTTGCACTTCAGGTGGTCCTGGGAAATCCCCAATCTAAGCTCTGTGCACACCTCTTTCCATCTTTTGATGTCATCTTCAATCTCCTTCTTTATCAGTTTAAAATTTTTGTTGTAGAGATCTTTGATATCTTTGGTTAGGTTTGTTCCCAGGTATTTTTTTTTTTTTTTGAGGCTATTGTGAGTGGGAAGTTCTTCTTATATTCCTTTTCCACTTGTTTATTGTTGGTGTAAAGAAAGGCTACTGATTTTTCTAGGTTAATTTTATATCCTGCCACTTACTAAAACTTTTAATCATTTTAAGGAGTTTTCTGATGAAGGTTTTAGCATCCCTTAGGTTAACTATCATATCATCTGCAAAAAGGGATAGTTTAACTTCCTCTTTTCTCATTAGTACTCCTTTAATTTCTTTCTCTTGTCTTATTGCCGTAGCATGCATTTCAAGCACTATGTTGAAGAGGAGTGGTGATAAGGGGCAGCCTTGCTGGGTTCCTGCCTTTAAGGTGAATGCTTCTAATTTTTCTCCATTTAGGATAATGTTGGCAGTCAGTTTGCATATGGCTTTGAAAATGTTGAGGAATGTTCCCTTCAGTCTGATTCCCTCTAGAACTTTAAACATGAAGGGATGCTGGATCTTGTCAAAGGCTTTTTCTGCATCAATTAAGATGATCATATGGTTTTTGTCTTTCAGTCCATTTATGTGTTTTATGGTATTTATTGATTTACATATGTTGTACCCCCGAATCTCTGGTATGAATCCAACTTGATCATGATGGGTGATCTTTTTGGTGTGGGTCTGTATGTGATTTGCAAGTATTTTGTTGAGACTTTTTGCATCTATGATCATTAATGAGATGGGTCTATAGTTCTCCTTTTTGGTTGTGTCTTTGCCTGGTTTTGGTATTGGAGTGATGCTGGCTTCATAGAAGGAATTTGAGAGAATTCCCTCTGTATATATTCTTCTGAACAGTTTGAGTAGTAATGTTTGTAGGACCTCTTTAAATGTTTTATAGAATTCTGCTGTGAACCCATCTGGGCCTGAGCTTTTGTTTTAATTGGGAAGTTTTTTATTACATCTTTAATTTCCTCAAATATTATGTGTCTGTGTAAATTGTCAGTCTCTTCTTGGCTAAGCTTTGGTGTATCCCAAGATTTCAGAAATTCATCCATTTCTCTTAGGTTTTCAAATTTACTAGAGTATAGGTTTTCCCATATGATTGTCTGGATCTTTTCTTTGTCTGTTGTGATATTCCCCCTTTCATCATGAATACTATTGATTTGGAGTTGCTTTTTCTTTCTTTTGGTTAACTGGGCTAGAGGTCTGCTTATTTTATTTACCTTTTCAAAGAACCAGTTTTTGGATTCATTGATTCTTTGTATTGTTTTCTTTGTTTCTATTTCATTGATTTACACTCTGATTTTTGTTATTTCTTCCTGTCTGTTGAGTTTAGGGTTCATTTGTTGTTGTCTCTGAAGTGTTTTTAGCTGCAGTGTTAGATTGTTTATTTGTTACTTTTCTGATTTTTTTTTTTTGATGTGGGCACTTAGGGCTATAAATTTCCCTCTTAGGACTGCTTTTAAAGTATCCCAAAGGTTTTGTTGTGTTATATTGTCTTTTTTGTTCAGTTCCATTAATATTTTTATTTAACTCTTTATTTCTTCCCTGACCCATTCATTATTCAGGATTGTGTTGTTTAGTCTCCATGTGTTCTTGTAGGTAGTTGGGCTTATTCTGGTGATCATACTGAGCTTTATTGCATTATGGTCTGATAGACTGATGAAATAATTTCAATCCTTTTGTATTTGTTGAGATTTCTTTTGTGTCCCAGTATGTAGTAAATTTTGGAGAATGTCCGTGAGGTGCTGGGTAGAAAGTGTATTCTCTGGTGTTTGTCTGTGAGGTCCATTTTATATATTGTATTGTTTAGTTATGTACTGTACAGTTCTGATGTCTCTCTGTTTTGTTTTTGTCCTGTTGATCTATCCAAGGGGCTCAGTGGGGTATTGAAGTCCCTCACTAATAACATGCTGGGATTAATCTGTCTTGAGGTTCTGCAGAATAGTGTTTTTAAAGTTAGGTGAACCAGAGTTTGGTGCATAAACATTTAGGATTGTGAGGTCTTCATGATTAACTGTTCCTTTGATAAGGATGTAATTGTCTCTTCTGATTAATTTTACTCTGAGGTCTATTTTGTCTGACATTAGAATAGCCACTCTGGCTTATTTCTTGGTACCGTTTGGTTGGGAGATTTTTTTTCCATCCTTTCACTCTAAGGTGGTATCTGTCCTTGAGGGTGAGATGGGTTTCTTGTAGACAGCATATAGAAGGATTCTGTTTCCTAATCCATTTTCCCAGTCTATACCTTTTGATTGGGGAGTTTAGATCATTAATATTTAAGGTTATTATTGAGAGATGTGTGTTTCTTCCTTTCACCTTATATTTTGTTTGCATTCTTGGTCTAGGTTTGTATTTACTCTGTTATACTTTTGTTCCTCTCTTTAATTGCTTAGGGAGAGTTGCTCCTTTCCTCTGTTCTTTGGATTGCTTCAAGGATTTTCTGAAGTGTTGGTTTCTGAGACATGTATTCTTTCATCTTGTTTATGTTGTGAAAGATTTTTCTTTCTCCTTCAACTATAACTGACATTTTTGCTGGATTTAGTAGTCTTGGTTGGCATCTAAAATCATTTAGCACAGGGAATGCTTTGGTCCACGTTCTTCTAGCTTTCATAGTTTGGACTGAGAAGTCAGCTGTGACTCTGATGGGTTTTCCCCTTATATGTTACTTGTTGCTTTTTCTCTTGTGGCTTTCAGTATTTTGTCTTTGTTTTGAGCATCTAGTGTTGTAACAATTATGTGGTGTGTGGAGTTTCTTTTCTGGTCCTGTCTATTTGGTGTTCTATGTGCTTCTTGTATTTTTATGGAATTGTCTTTTTTTCAGTTTGGGGAAGTTCTCTTCTATTATCCTGTTGAAGATCTGGTCAATAGTGTTGTCTTGGGATTCTTCTCCTTCCTCTATTCCTATGATGCAGAGGTTTGGTCTTTTCATAGTATTCCACATTTCCTGGTTGTTGCACTCTTGTGTGTTTAAATTTTTTTCCATAATCTTTACTTGAGCTTTCTAGTTGCTCTGTTTTATTCTGCAGGTCTAAAATTCTTTTTTCTGCTTCTTCCATTCTGCTTCAGAAGCTTTTTCCCACCTTTCCTGGTGATTGGATGAATGTTCAATTTCCTTTTTCATTTCATCCTGTGATTTTTTTAGATTTTCCACTTCCCTCTGAAGCCTGTNACCATTCTAGTTGCTCCATGTTATCCTACAGGTCTTATATTCGTTTTTTTCTGCTTCTTCCATTCTGCTTCTTAGGCTTTTTCCAATCCTTTCTGTTGATTGGATGAATGTTCAGTTTCCTTTTTTTTTTATTTCATCCTGTGATTTCTTTAGTATTTCCACTTCTTTCAGAAGCCTGTCATTCTCTTCTTGTAGCTCCTTGCTTTGTTGGTCATTTTCTTTTTTTCATTTTGGCCTGGGATATTTTCAGCATTTCCACTTACTTCCAGAGTTTGTCATTTTCTCCCTTTAGTTCTTTCCAATGTTTGTCATTATGTCCCTCTAGGTCCTTCTTGAGTTTTTCATTCTCTCCCCTTGATTTGTTCTTTATATTCTTTGATTTCTTTGAATATGTCTACAATTGTTCTTCTAATGTTCATGTCTTGGTTTCCTTCCAGGATGATCTCATTGTAGGACTCTTATGAAGGGTTGGTAGAGTTCGGTGTGGATTTATCATGAGCTTTTCCCATGTTGATTTTTCTTTGTGTCTTTGGCATGTGGATTTGGTTTTTTTGTTTGCTTATTTGTTTCTTTGTTTGGATTCTGGTGCCTCAACATTGGCTGTGCAGACTGGAAACACTAACGTTGAGCCTGCTAGATCCTCTGCACCACAGCTCCATCTGCTTAAGGGGGAGAAGGGGGGATGTGTTGCTACTTTGGCCCCCTTGTTGACCTGCTGGCTATGTGTCTACATCCGCCCATTTTACATGCTGGATTCCAAAGACGAGAGTTTTCTGGGTGATACTAAGCCTCCATGGGCTGGGGAGGTGTGATGCACAATGCACCAAGGCAGGTGCCCCTCACCTGGGTGCATGCTGGTGCTGTGCTAGCCATGTGTCTGCCCACACCACGCACTGGTACCCAAATGTGGGAGGTTTTGGAGTGATACCAAGCCTCCACAGGCTGGGGGCTACACGAAGCACCAAGGCAGGTGTGCCTCACCTGGGCACGCATTGGTGTTATGTCAAAATATTAATTCAATATATCTATATATTCAGTTGGTTCCCACTTTTTGGCTATTATCAATTATGCTGCCATTCATATTAATGTTTTTATGTAGACACACTTTTTTTGGATCTTTTTGAGACAGAGTCTCCCTGTAGCTCCAGCTGGCCTAGAACTCACTCTGTAGACCAGGCTGGCCTTGAACTCACAAAGATTTGCCTGCCTTTGCCTTCCAAGTGCTAGGATTAAAGGCTTGTGCCACCACGCCCAGCAGACATAATTTTTTAAATTTTATTTTTTTATTTTTGGGTGTATGCGTGTATTGCTTGCATGTATGTAAGTGCACCCATGTCATGCAATGCCCCAGGAGGTCAGAAGTTGGCATCTGATTCCCTTGGAAATGGAGCTACAGAAGGTTGTTAGCTGCTATGTGTGTGGTAGGAAGCAAACCCACGTCCTCTGCAAGAGGAGCCAGTGCTCTTAACCATGGAGCCATTATCTCTCTAGCCCCTTGATGGTCTCTTAAATAGTATTTATTTACTTATCTATTTATTTTATGTCTGTGATGACTTTTCTGTTTGTATACTTTGTCATAGAATACCTCCAGAGATCAGAAGAGGGCACTGGATCCCTTGGGACTGAAGTTATGGATGGTTGTTAGTCACCATGTGGGTGTTGTGAACTAAACATGTCTCCTCTGCAAAAGTAACCAGTGCTCTTAACCTCTGAGCCATCTCTTCAGCCCCCAACTAATTTCTCTTTTTATATTTTATTAAAATATTAGTCCTGACTTACTTGTAGTATTCTTATTCTTTGTTAAGATTTTTTAAATTTTATTTATTTATTTTCTATGTGTATGAATGCACTGTCTGCATGTAGGTCTGTGCACCCATGCTGTGCAATGCTGCAGAGGTCAGAAGAGGGTGTTAGATTCCCCTGGAACTGGAGTTCTTCTGGAATTGGAGTTACAGACGGTTCTCAGCAGCCATGTGGGTGCTGGGGATCGAACCCGGGTCCTCTGCAAGAGCAGTCAGCGCTCTTAACCACTAGGCCATATCTCCAGCCCCAAGATTTATTTATTTATTTATTTATTTACTTTTACTTATTTATTTTTTATATGTATGTGTGTTTGGGCTGTATGTAAGTATACCATGTGCATACAATGTCTATGAAGGCCAGAAGAAGGTGTCAGATCCCCTGAGACTGGAGTTACAAACAGTTGTGAGCCACTATGTGGGTGCTGGGAACTGAACCTGGGTCCTCTACAAGAGTAGCAAATGCTCAACTGGTGAGCCATCTCTTCAGCTGCAATCTTTGTCAAGTTTCTTACCTGGGTCAACATTCTCCTGGTCTTAAAAGCTTGAGACACTAAGCATTTTTAGCTGATGTTTGTCTGAGTGTTTTAAGTGAAAAGAAACCATAGCAGAGGTACCTGTGAAAGGAGAGCGGAGATGAGCCACAGTTTCTCTGCTAAGTGAGGTTGAGATCTCTCCCAGCTTACTTAGTATCTCCTTTTATTTTATTTTTTTAATTTTAAAAGTTGATTTTGTTTTCATTTTCAGAGGACCCACTTTTGCTAAAGGAAGGGAGTGCTGGGGGGAATTTCTCCACATGAAAGCACTTACTCAGCAGATGCCCCATTTCCTAAAACATTTAAGTCTAAGTAAACAAATGGACAACCAGAGTATATCTGCAAGTTGTAGATAATGAAACTTTAAGATAATATGTTCTGCTTCGGGTGGCACAGGATGAAATGAAATTATAGAAGATGACTCTCAAACACTGCCTGAAGATCCTGGGGGCTAATTGCCTGGATGGGAACAAAGGTGTTAGGGTAGAACCAGTCAGAACACATTGGCTGCCATGGTTGCTGGGTTCCTGACATAGAGGACCCACAGAGATGAGTGGTTACCACTTCAACAGGCATCCTAAGTAGAGCCTATAGACTCTTGGTAGCTCCAGAATTATACAAAATAAAATGCTAGGTAGGAAACATGCTCCATGAGGATTGTGAGGTATGAACACAGCAAGGCACATGCACAAGCTCCAACTACTATGGCTCTGAAGAAGCAACAAAGATTGATTCCAAGTGCATACAATTGTTCTAGAAATTCTGCACCCTCTTTCTCTCTGTTTCTCTTATTTTCTCTGTTTGTGTATGTGCATGTTTGTATGTGCCTCCATGCGGAAACCAGAGGTAATCTTGATGTCTCTGCTGAGAAGCCCTCTACCTTGTTTTATGAAACAGTCTTTCACTGAGACCAGAGGCCTGCCTATTAGGCCAGGCTTGTCTCCACCTGTCTCCACCTCCTGATGTTGGGATTACCAGTATGTCCCTCCTTGACTTTTTTTTTTTTTTTTTGAGGATGCTTATGAACAAACTCGGGTCCCCATTCTTGTGTGGCAAGTACTTTACTGACTGAGCCATCTCCCGGTTTCTGCTACCTTTTCCCCAAAGCACAGATTTATAGCCAATGAGTTCAATTAAAGAATCATTTACAGAATACTGTGGTTACTTTCTTTTTACTCTTATGAATATTTAAAGTGTCATTTGTTACACCCAGGCTTGGAAGCGAGGAGATAGGGGGCTCTCAGTGAAGCGTCTGCTTCCTTTTCTTGCTTTCGTCTGGCATAGAAGGCACATCTCTTTGCCTTGCTGGAAGATGTTGGCTTTGAGGCTTGTCAATATAACTCCAGTTGGCAGTGTCATATTTTATAGGTTCTCACAACTTATGTCTAAATTTCTAGTCATTAATCATCAAAGTCAGTCATCCCTATTTATGAAATGTAATCTAATGAATTTCCATTCCCTGAAACAACCCCCTTTTGAATGTTACTGTAGTCTTGGAAAAGAAACATAGATTTTGGCAAGTTGTCCTTATAAAATACAGTTTCGCCATGAAAGAAAATCTCAATTCAAGCATCAACTGCAAATCTGTGATTATTGCAGCATTAATTCGAGAGACCTTTTGGTTTTATTAGCTAGCAGTCATCGACCTTGGCTGGCTTCCCAAGCCGAAGAGAGGCTGAGTGGCTGGTTGACAAGCTGGGCATTGTAACAAATGCATTCCCTTTGCTAGTTTACCTCAAGTGATGCTAGCATTTACCTCATACAGTATCCAAATCCAATTACATGCAAAGATAACATAAATGTTTTAAAAGAGTAAAAATGGCAATGCATATTCAATTTAGGCTTCTTTTGAGAAGTTGAGATTTAACTCTATTATAATTTATTGATTCTAAATTAATTAATTAGTTAATTAATTAATTAATTTTGAGACAGCTAGCCTGGAATTTGTTATGCAGACTAGGATAGCCTAGATATCACAGAGATCTGAATGCCTCTGACTCCTGTGCTGGGATTAAAGGTGTATGTCACCATACCCATTTGTTTCTAAATTTAGGTAATAAAATTCTTGTTATATGTGTCTTTACCCTATTGTTATTACATATTCATTTAGATGCTCACTAAGTGTGTACCATAGGATATTAATTAAGGTCACATTAACAGGGATTAATAAATTCCAGATAAGGCTGTGGTCCTAAAGAGAGAAGACAGGGGAGAGCTGAAGGCCTTTCTTTTCTCTTTCTTTTTTGTTTTTTGCAGATCAGTTACAGCAAACAGCCCTGCAACCTCGAAGAAAAAGCTGTTAATCTGGGTCTCCCTTTTAACCACAGCAGCTATGCGGAAGCAGCTGCAGCTTCGATAAAGGCCACTGAAGGCTTTTCTTACAGGTTCTTTAGGAAAGCAATTTCATGTATAAAGTCTATGTGGATAACTTTGAGCTTTTCCTCTGGTAAACCACCACCAACTAAGTAAAGAGGATGAATATCATTTTGGGAGCATGTGACATGAAGAAAACAAACAAAGAAACAAACAAATAAGCAACACTTTAGCTGAATGCCCTCTTCCCCCTGGGAAAACAGGGTGAGCCCTCAGCTGCGGTTGGGCATGGGCTTGTAGTGGGGTCACTAGCACTGTAGTGTGTGGACATGCAGCAGGCCTGCATCAGGCAGATTAAATAGGACAATGAGAAAAGCCTATTTTAAAGTCTGGGAAAAAGTTCAAACCACATGAATTGCATTTGTCTAAACTCATTTGTAGAAGAAAATCATACTGTTTTCAACATAATTGAGGACTCTGAACACACCTGCATTGCATCCCAGACTCTGAGACTCTTTTCCTCATTTTGGGATTGTATCAACACCTGGGTATGGCTAGTGCTTAGACCAGGTCTGTGGAAGAGAGTGTCTGCTGACTAGCCTTCTGTGGTCATTGCTGACATCCTCATCAGCCAAGTCCTCAGTGCCCCCTGACGTCTGGTGTGTCTCGGATTCCACGGCACAGGGATGTGGGCAGCTTTGATGAAGTTGGGGCTCTGTGCTTAGTGTCCTGCCCCTTAGATACCTTAAACACCTCTCAGGGGGCTTTGCCCCCTAAAGCACCATCATGAATCAAGACCTGGCAGTTACCTGCAGATTGCTCTCCTTTCTCAATCCATGAGAATTCTCTCCTCTCCTCTCCACATTACAAGTCTCTGTGCTTTTGAGGTCAAACTCTTTCCTCCATACTATGTTTAGGGTTAAAGGATCACAAGCCAGAAAAATCTACGACACTTTCTATTTTGTACATGACCATGAACTTGGCCTACAGCAATGAATCAAAGAACATGCTACCTTCTTTGATGAGGGAAGGAAGGGGAGAGAGAACAGGGAGGAAAATGACTTCAGTTAATAACAAAATATGCGGTTGTTTTGGTCAAGACTCCAAAGGAAGATGGTAGAGAGGGAAACTCCTGGCTTTGAAGCCAATACAAGAGAAAGAGAAAACAGCAGATTGCAGGCTTGGAGCAGTGAGGTGTCATGGGGGCGGGTATAGTCAGAAATCTGCCTTTGGCTGGGGAGAGAGTATGTATCCATCTCATTGCTTCCCAGGGTGCCCAGGGTTCCATGGAAACAGGAGGGTGGGAGGAGGGTGCTTGGCAGTTTGTGATATTATTTTTCTTTATTTCCTTTCATAGGAGTTGCTAAGTGAATGGAGGTTTGCCCTCAGATGGAAGTTTGGGTCCCTGGACTTTCTGTACCATTCATTCTTGCATGTCTGCTTCCTGGTATGCTTTGCCTCAAACTCAGTGAAAAGCATTGCTGGAGTGTGGGTGGGGGCAAGTAGAAGAGAATATTAGTCAATTTGCTGCTGGGCTGAGCTGAATCCAGCTCCTGTTAACTTAAGATGCAGAGAAGGCATGGGTGATGATGCTCTTTCAAAATAAATCAGAATTCTGTGCACAGAAAGGGAAACCAGGTTTGAGGAAATTGCAAAGACAGGCTGAGAAAAGATCAAACCACTGAAGGTCAGGCACTACCAAGAGGTTTCTGGTGGAATGAGGTAGCCTTTTTATTGAAGAATGTAGGCAGCTGGGGAAAGGCATCAAAGGAGATTATCTATTCACAACGCCCTCATTTCGATGTAGCCTGCATCTTTGAGTCTACTCAGAAAAGATCAAGAGGAAGGAGAGGGAGAAGTGAGGAGGAGGCTCGAGCAGGTGCTGGCATGGCAGAGAATTGAGAGGAGGTGTTGGCAGAGCGGTGCTTTTCTAAGGTCCATCTGGACATCTCTGTGGGGTGGGAAGTGAGGTGAAGAGGCACGGAGGGGATTCCCCACCTCTCCCTGGCAGCAATAATGGGCTTATGGGCTGGACACAGGGAATCTGCCTTCCTTGTTTAGGCAGAGCTGGTGGATGTTAATCAAATACAGACTGGGGCACTGTTGTGTTAAGGACCACAGGAGTGGACATGCTAACTCTTCTGGTTTCATTCTGTTGCTGGGCTAAAACACTCTGATCAAAAGCAACTTTGGAATGAAAGGGTTAATTTTGCTTATACTTCCAGGAAGCAATCCATCATTGAGAGATGTCAGGGAGGGAACTGAAGCAGAAACCATGAAGAAACTCAGCCTACTGGCTTTCTCACTGGCTCATGCTCAACTTGCTTTCCTCTGTAACCCGGGCCCACCTGCCCAGGGATGACCCACACAACATACCACAGGCCAACCTGATACAAGGAATTCTTCAGCTGAAGTTCTGTTTTCCAAAGTGAATCCAGTCTGTATCAGGTCAATAAAATGTAACCTGGATGCCAAACATTTTCTTTGCTAGATCTTATTTCTCTGTGTGTGGGATAATGCTACATTACACAGTTGTATTAGATGAGGCCACCATTTGACTATTCATTTATTCAGCTATATATATATTTTCTAGGCATAAGCCTGTGCTTTTATGGAGGGTGCAGACAATAAACAACTTAACTTAAAAACTGGATATACCCGGGCTTGGCGCACACCTTTAGTCCTAGCACTCGAGAGGCAGAGGCAGGTGGATTTTCATGAGTTCAAGGCCAGCCTGGTCTACAGAGCAAGTTCCAGTACAGCTGGGGCTACAGGGAGACCCTGTGTCAAAAAGTCCAAAAAAACCCAGAAGAGAACAGAACAAAACAAAACAAAAAACAAAACTGGATATGTTAGGTCCTGAGAAGGAAGACCGTGAAGCCAGTTGAGTAGAATGGTGAGAGATTAAGCTTGGGTCTGACCTCAGGGAAGGCTGCTCTGATGAGGAGCTGTTCAGGAAGACACAGAAGCCATGGGAGCCAGTCCATCACTCTTTAGGGGAACGACATTTTAGAACAAGAACAAGAAAGGAAACAACAAAATTTTTTTTACTTTCTTTTATTTCATTTTTTTAACAATAAGTAATAAGTTATGAGTACAAGCATCCTTCATGTAAAACCAATTTGCAAGCAGTTGTGCCCAAACCTACAGAGCCCAAGGCTCCCACCATCAAGCCGGAGGGGCTTGTATGTACAATCAAGTTGCTCAAATAAGCATCAAGTCTATATTGATGTAGTTTCACCATTCACCCCAATCTCAGCCCTTACATTCTACTATACCCCCTCTTCCGCAGATTGTTCCCTAGGCTTAGGAAAGGGGCACAGGTGGACAAGAAGCAAAACAGTCTACTTTCTCTGGAGATATCGTTTTGGACTCTGATCAGTTCTGGCTGTTTCTTTTCATGGGCTGACAGTTTGTTCAGGAATAACAAGAAAGGAAACTTTGATACTGGAGTAGGAATGGTATGTTTGAGGAAAGTCCTGGAGGTCCAGGCTTGAAGAGAGTCATAACAAATGAGGTTAGAAAAGTGACTGGTCACATAAGCCTCAGCAAGGGCTTACAGTATTAGTTTAAGTATGATGGACAAGCCTAATACATGCAAAGAGTTTAATTAACATATGTGTAGAGGACTTCTATGTAGGTCTGACCCCTTTTTAGACCCTTCACTGACTCAATCATTTAATGGCTTCCCATATTCCTTAAAAAAATCATCTGGACTCCCCAGGGTCATCTGCAGGCTCTGAATATCTGCATGGTCTCCGGCCATGGTCTTCCAGTTCTAAGTGACTATCTTCCAGGAACGGATTCTACAGTTTCCCCGGTCTCCCTCACCTGAGCCCTTCCTGCAGCGCTTAAAGGTCCTGATGCCTCTCCCTGCATCCCTTCTCCCCACAAAGCCTGCAGCCAGGTTTGAACCTTGTCTTAGTTACTCTTCTGTTGCTGTGATAAAGCACCGTGACCAAGTACACTTATAAAGGAAGAGTTTATTTGAGCATACAGTTTCAGGGCAATCAGAGTTTATCATGGTGGGAAGGCCTGGTGGCAGAGGTAGCTGGAATAGAAACAGAAAGCAGAGGCTCAGATCTTCAAGCAGGCACAGGAAGCAGAGAGGGACTGGGGACCCAGCAAGGCTTAAGAACTCTCTAAACCTGCCCCCAGTGACATGCTTCCCCCAGCAAGGCCACACCTTCTAAGACCTCTCAAAACAGCACCACCAACAAGGGACAAAACGTCCAAATACTTGGAGCCTAGGGGGATAGTCTCATTCAAACTACCACAGGAGCTTCTCAGAAGGGACTCCTGAACACACCCAACAGCAGGTTCTTACAACCTGCGGTTTTCCATATTGATGTATATATTTATAAAAATGAAAACATTTTATTAATTCTCTGAGAACAAACTTCGTACATTATATTTTGATCATATTCTTTCCCCTTCCTCCAGCTATTCCCAGATCCACCCCATCTCCCTTCTCACCCAAATTCTTGTTCTCCTCCCCAATAAGTGGAATATGTGTTGTCTACTTGCTCTGCTGTGGAACCTGCCCTGGATTGTGTTTTACCTACTAGGGATCACACCCTTACAGAAAACTGACTCTTCTCCCAGAATCTATTGAATGCTAATAGTTCCTCAGCTAGGGTTGGGAATTCATGTTTACCTTCCCAAATCCATGCTGGGATTCTGTCTGGTTTAAGCCTGAGCAGGTCTTTTGCATGTCATCACAATTGCTGTGAGTTCATATGTGCAACTACCTTGATGTTTGGAAATATCAGATAACTCTTTCCATTTAGTTATCTAGCACCTCTGGCCTTAACAATGTTTCCCACCCCTCTTTTACAAAGTTCCCTGAGCCTTGGGGGAATGGGTGTGATATAGATGTCTCATTTAGAGCTCAGCAGTCTGCAGTCTCTTATTCTCTGTACATGGACTAGTTGTGACTCTTTGTTTAAATGCCTTTACTACAAGAAGTTTCTCTGATGAGGGATGAAATATGCACTAATCTATGGGTAAAGCAGTAAGTCATTAGGAGTTATTTTAATATAATGTTCATTTAGTAGAGTATAAGTAGCAGGTTCCTTTCTAGGGCCCATGATCTATCTAGCCCAGGCTCTTGGCCCCAATAACAGTGTCACGTATGTGTTCCAAATCATTCAGTGGGCCTTAAATACAAGCAAGGTGATTGGTTACTCCCATAGCATTCATGCTACTATTGCACTGGTGGGCATATCTTCCTAGGCAAGCATGAATGTACTTTGCAGCATTTACAGCTGGATAAGACTGGTGATTACTTTTTTCCTCCATCAGTGTGCATAGCACCCTCAGCACTATGAAAAGCTAGCAAATAGGGATGAAGCTTACAAATCAGTACTTTGGCTGGCCTGGAACTCATTATGGAGACCAGGCTGGCCTCAATCTCATAGAGATCTGCCTGCCTCTGCCTTTCAAGCACTAGCATTAAAGGTGTGCACCACCATGCCCAGCTCAGCAATAGGGTCTTACTTTCACATTCTAGAGGGTAATCACAAGCAATGGCAAATAGCCTGTAATGTCTGGGGGTCTAGAGGATGCGACTGGCCAACAACTCAAAGGTAATCCATTCCTGGTACTGGGATTTTTATTTGCTAGAATGGGGTTTCTAATTGTGGTATTGTCCCCTCATTAAAGGGTAACCACTTTTAAACTCTTTTTCTTAAGCAAATGTTTTCTCAGAGGTAGATCTTATATATTTATTTTTTTTAATTTTATGTGTATAAGTATTATGCCTGCATGTATGAAAATGCACCCATGATGTGGATGCATTATGCACAGAGGATAGCAGATGGCATCAGATTCCATGGAATGGGAGTTATGGATGGTTGTTAGCTGCCATGTGAGTGCTGGAATTTAAACCTGCAAGAGCAGTCAGTGCTGTTAACCACTGAGTCATCTCCAGCCCCTTTAACCTGTTTTTATTCATGCATATGTGTACATTTTAGATAGTAGGTTTCCATGTTTTCTTCAAAAGGTCTTACTATGCCTTCCCATATGCCCTTCTCTATCCTACCCACCCATCCCCCACCCATTTAATCTTTCCTGTTTCATTATTCTCCCTTTCCTTTTTATATTACTGTATTCTATCTCCCTGCCCTTGAAAGATCTCCCTCCTCCATGTCCCAGTACTAGTTTCCTAACTTCTCAGGGCATTGCAAATGAAACCCACATATCCAAAGATTCAGAGCTAATATCTGCATATGAAAGAAAATATGCAATCTTTGCTTTTCTAGGACTGATCTACCTCACTAAAGATAATTCTTTTGAGTATCATCCATTTATCTGGAAATTTCATAGCTCAATTTTTTTCATAGTTGAATCATATTCCACATTTTTCTTATTTATTCATCAATTGGTAGACATCTAGGCTGTTTCCATTCCCTCACTATTATGAATGCAGCAGCAATGAACAGGTGTGAACAGATGTCTATCTCTGTAGAAGGATATAGAGTCCCTGGATATATGTATGCCCAAGAGTAGTCTGCTGCATCTTATGATAAATCTATTTCTAGCTTTTTAAGGAAACTTCACACTAATTTCCATAATGGCAGCACAAGTTTGCACTCCTAAATGTTCCCCTTTCCCCACACCCACACCAGTATTTTTCTTCATTTTTGTGTGTGTGTGTGTGTGTGTGTGTCCTAGCTATTCTGATTGAGGTAAGATAAAAATCTCAAAATAGTTTTAATTTTCATTTCCCTGATATTTAAGGATGTTGAACTTTTAAAAAAGTGTTTCTTAGCCATTTGTTTTTCATCTTTTTGGGACTTTCTGTTTAGTTCCATGCTCCATTTTTTAATTGGGTTGGCTGTTGTTTTGATATGTAGGCTTTAAGTTCCATGTATGTTATTGATATTAACCCTCTGTCAGATGCGTAGCAGGTAAGATTCCCCCCATTCTCTAGGCAGTTTCTTTACTTGAGATGATGTCATTTGCTGTACAGAGGTTTTGTTAGTTTCATATAGTCTCATTTGTCAATTGTTGGCCTTAATACCTGTATTAGGCCAGGTGGGGGGGGGTTGTGTGCCTTTGATCACACTACTCAGGGTCAGAAGCAGATGAATCTCTGTGAGTTCAAGACCAACCTGGCCTACTTAGTGAGTTCTAGGGCAACTGGAGCTAAATAGTGTGACCCTGACCTCCCATACCCAAATCCTATATTGGTTTTTTTATTTTTCATGTACTTACTACCCACAGCTCCTATCATTGTTTCTTTGTTCATTTTGTGCTTGTCTCTTTTCATCCATTAATGTTCTATCAAGAGTAAGGATGTCTAGCTTGTTTACCAGGCATTCACAGGACTAGCAATAAAAACATATTCATTGAAAAAAATGAATAAACGGATGCATTTTTATTTTTAAGAATTTTATGGGAAATTTCAAGTGGTTTAAAAAAGCTTTTAAATGATGCTTTTAGAGAAGATATGGTTCAAATACTGTGGTTGGCTATATCAAAGTGCACATGTTTTTGCTTTTTTATAGATGGGAAGGTTTTGAGTTTTTCACAGCTGCAGAATGAATAATTCTTTGACTTACCTTTCATAATTTATATGACTAATTTCTTAGATTATTGACAGTTCTTTCATGTTGTGACTATGATTTGTTTTTACACAAGAGATGTGTTCTAATAGTCAAGATGCATGAAAATAATTATTTTTCTAGCCTACACAGATATTTACATAAAAATATTTAAAAACACAGTTCTTTAATAATTAACACATTAATTTGTACATTCAGGCATTAATTACCTCTATGAATGAAGCAAGCTCTGTGCTATCCCCTGAAGCAAAAAGACAAATATGTCAAAGTCCTTCTTCTCAATGAGTTTGTAATTTAGTAGGAAGCACAACAAACAAGATTACGACTCACTGAGACAAATTCCATGCTAGAAAAAAGCCTAGGATATTGCTAGGGTATGTGGAAAGGGGAACCTGATCCTAGGTGGGGATTGTCAGGTGTCAAGGGCAATCTTGTCTGAGATGATGAAGGAGCAGCCCAGGAATGGCTTTCTTGGTGAGGGAGTAGAGTGTGCTAAGATGTGAGGGCGGCAGAGCCCAGAGCCCCCCAGGAACCACAGTCAGAGCAGTTAGAGCCACTCTGACATGGACATTTTTAAAGTGGCCTGTATTGGTGACTATGCAAGTACAATCTGGCCTTCAGATTCTCTCTCCATGTTGGCCCCACCCTTCTTCAAATAGCCTTCCTTTCCTGCATCCGGGACTATCCTCTATACACCATATGTGCTCCAGACAATAAACCCTTGGTTGTGAAGTTGTCATCCATAACTCCCTACTATTTGTGATATTTGAACTTTTCCCCACCTTCCACTGCTTGTTCCAACTACTACATCTTTTCAGAAGCTCTCTCTGACTGTCCGTACTGAACTCTCTCAGTTTAGAACTGGCTACATCCTTGAGGATAATACCTTGTGAGTCTGCTGTACTATGTAGAACTTTGGGTTTTCAATTTTCACTCCTGATTTACTCGTGAATTTAATAATGGTGAATCACTGCACGTGACTAATTCCACATAAAGGCATGAAGAACAATATTGGAACTTCAATTTTTGTCAATATAAATTGGACAGTTAATATATTTGTCAATATAAACTCTCAGGAACACAGCTGCACTTGATTGTGGCTTGGAGTCCCCAGCTATTTGCACTACTAGATGATAAAATGGACAGGTTTTATTTTATACACCCTGAAGTAGCCTGTCACTCTGTGACCCTGGGAAATTAAACAATCACATAGATCTGTGCATATCGATATGTGTACATCACAGGAATACAACACTGAGTGGAAGTTGCACTCAGATCTGCCATGCTGAGCTCCCTCAGGTTTGAATTGGTTTTGTCCTTAATAAGAACACATTACAATGTACTCTAATATCTTTAATTTTGAGGTGTTATATTTCATTCATGACTTATTTGTGCAGTTAATAATATTACAATGCAGAATGGTGGACATTACCCACCTAGATTTAAGGGGCAATACATGCCAAGTTGTATTTTAATAAGAAATTCATGCATGTGAAAATATAAAATCAAATATGAAACATACTCTGTTCATGCTAATCTTTGCCTCTGAATTAGGTGAGAGTGGTCGTAAAAGGGTAGAGTACAATGTTTGCTATTTTACAAATTAAGAGTTTCAAAGAACGTAATGATTCCTGATGGTTAATATGATGAGAGACTGCTTTATTTCGTTATATTTTTCTGTATTTAATTTTTTAAATTAAATTTAAATTCTGTATTTAAATTTTGTCTCAAATATCTAACCACGCATGCACATACAGAAATTGCATGTGAAGAGCTAGGCTTGGCAGCACAAAGCTATAATCCCAGCAAGGAGGTCAAAGATCCAGTCAAGTCTGGGACTTGCTAATGAGATGCTATCATAGAACAACAAAGGAAGGAAAGGAGATAAAGGAAGAAAGAGAAAGAAAAGGAGGGAAGGAAAGGAGGGAGGGAGGAAAGGAGAGAGAGAGAGAAAGAGAGAAAGAGATTTCATGGGAGTTTAAGAACTGGAAGGTTGAGAAGTAGATAGAGGTACAAGTGAACAGCTCAATTACTATGAATAGAAACTTTAAAATACTCAAGCTCCTGTCATTTCACATTTCATTATTATAGCTCTTTATAGTGCAGGAGATAATTCTAGTAAAACTGAACTCTGGCTTTTGCATGGTCTTCGGTTTTACTGTAAGCTTCATGAGGTAATGTTGTAGTTGCCCTGGAGGACTTTAGCTAATTCTATGAATGAACTGAAGCTTCCCCTGTCTTTTCTGAGCCTTACAATTCAGTTGAGGTTAATGAGCATTAGTTTTACCTGTAGGTGGACGATATGGGGCCTGAATTTCAATGTCAGAGCCCTTACTATTCTAAAGTCGATACTGACTCAGGAGAGATACAGAGAGGTAGACAGTGTCAAGGGCCTGATCATTAACATTCCCATAAAAGCTGAGAGGGTGGGCAGGTTGAGGGGTCAGCTGTGACCCAGGGCCCGGAGGACCGGAGGACATTACCGACTGATACGTTCTGAATCGCTCTCACTTAAACCTACGTCAGTGGAAAAGACAGGAAAACTTTAATGAACAAATTGAGCTGATTCAACAAGATTGTGTGACCTTACAACCAAGTTCAGCCTGAGGAGATAATAAAAAGACAATCGATTCCAACAGGAAAGTCCAGTTGTTTCAATACTTGACTCACAGCAGTGAAGTTTCTTTAGAATCTAATTCTGCCTTGGTTCCTAAAAATAGGTCTCAAAGTAGATATTTTAAAAACTTTTTCAATTATGCATGAGTATTCATGTGTATATATGTCTACAGGTGCAGATTTACATATATGTGTTAGATGTGATGTAGATACAATATACAATAATTCATATATACAAGATACATGAAATGGTATAATGCTGGATTATGTAAATACATAGATCTAACAAGGCAGTGCTTATGAGCAATAAATGCACAATCAAAGTAAGTGTCATGAACAAAGAAGCTTAGTGGGTAAGGTGCTTGCTTTGTAACTACGAAGACCTGGGTTTGGATTTCCAACACCCTTGTAGAAGTCAGGGAATGGGAAGAGGCATTTATGGTGCAATCCTCACAACCTGTATTTGATTCCTAGAATCCACATAAAGATCAAGAGAGAGACTGAGTCCACAAAGTTGTCCTCTCTGACCATATGTACTCCACATGTATGCTGTAGCATGTGACACTTCCTCCCCACCCCCCACATGCACACACAACACACCACAATAAATATACATAACTTCAATTTTTTAAATTTTTTTTATTATTATTTATTTCTGTATGTGTATGAATGTACTGTCTGCATGTAGGTTTGTGCACCGTGTCGTGCAATGCCGTGGAGGCCAGAAGAGGGTCTCGGATTCCCCTGGAGCTGGAGTTCTCCTGGAACTGGAGTTTCAGACGGTTCTCGGCTGCCATGTGGGTGCTGGGGATCGAACCCAGGTCCTCTGCAAGAGCAGTCAGCGCTCTTAACTGCTAGGCCATCTCTCCAGACCCATAACTTCGATTTTTTTTAAAGCAGGGAGTGGTAGTGTGTACTTCCAACTCCAATGGGTGAGGTGAGACAGGTAGAGCCCAAGGACCAACCAATCTAGCTGAAACAGGGAACTTCAGACTCATTGAAAGACTCTGTTCAACGGGGCTGGAGAGATGGCCTAGCGGTTAAGAGCGCCGACCGCTCTTCCAGAGGACCCGGGTTCGATCCCCAGCACCCACATGGCGGCCGAGAGCCGTCTGAGACTCCAATTCCAGGAGAACTCCAGTTCCAGGGGAATCCGAGACCCTCTTCTGACCTCCGCGGCATTGCACGACACGGGTGCACAAACCTGCATGCAGACAGTACATTGATACACATACCGAAATAAATAAAATAAAAAAAAATTAAAAAAAAAAAGAAAGACTCTGTTCAAAAAAATAAGGTGGAGAATGATAGAGGATGAATCCCCATGTTGACATCTGACCTCTGACCTCTAAGATACATGTGTAAGTTTGTATTTCTCATTACACATTACATATGTACATGTGTGCTTACAGGTGCATAGAACACACATGTACTTTCCTCTTAAATTTCTTATTTTGAAAAATACATATTTTACTGGGGAATGGTGGTGGTGCACACCTTTAATCCTAATACTTGAGAGGCAGAGACAGGTGGATCTCTGTGAGTTCAAGGTCAACCTGGTCTCCATAGTGAATTTCAGGACAGCTAGGGCAATAGGAAAATCCTATCTCAAAAAATACATATTTTAATTTTATGGGCATGAGTTTATGTATGTATCTGCCCATGTGTGCCTGGTGTCTGAGGAGACCAGGAGAGGATGCTGGATACCCTGGAACTGATGTTACAGGTGGTTGTGAGCTGCCGTGTGGGGGTCCTGGACATTGAACCCCCATCCTCTGCCCAAGCAACGAATGCTGTATAACTGCAGAGCCATTTTTCCAGGCCCAGGTATTTTATTCTTGTTGGAGATTTGTTAATCATCCAGAAGAGGGCTGAAATCCCTGAGCAAAGGTAATGAAGAGGTCCTGAGACAATTGGAGTCTCAGGAAGGAAAGGCTAGGGAAAGACAAATCTTCGATAGTCAGGAGGATCCTCAAGGCCACCAACATGGCCGTTCCTATTCTCCTGGCTGGATATGAGGTCGATCTCCGTGTTTATGGAGCAATCATTCTTCCACAGTCCGTTCTAGGTTCTTGGTGTTGATCTCGTGCAGTCCTTACCAGAAGACCTCCAAGTATGAGCATCTTCATTTTCAGAACTGAAACCTTAGGAGTCTTGCTCAGATACATGGAACTGATAGGTGCCTGAAATGGGCTCTGACTCTGAGCTTGACTGATTCTCAGCGTTTGCTAAAGTAACCACCTGCAGAGGGGCTAGCAGTCATAGAAAATTGCAGTCTGAAAGGGTTTTCTCGGTGGTGTAAGGGAGAAACTGGCCCAGTTTGGGTTGAGTCCTAGTTAGCCTTAATTGTCAACTTGATATAGCCTGGAATCATCCGAGAAGACTGAGGGAGTGTCTTAACAACTGCTACAGGAAGACCCAGCCCTTGGTGGGTGGTACCATCCCTAGGTACACTGTCCTGGGTTTTATAGGGAAACTAGCTGAGCATGAGCCCAAGAGAACTAGAAAGCGAGGTGGCAACATCCCTTCATGGCTCCTGCCTCCAGGCCCCTGTTGGGGTTCCTGTCCTGCCTCCATTTGTGGATAGACCAGGACATGGAAGCTGAAGTACACCCTTTCCTTCCCCAAGTTGCTTTTGGTCATGGAGATTTATCAAAGCAACAGGAAGTATGGAATGACTTCTGAGAATCATAAATGAACTTCTGGGAATCACAAATGAATTTCTGGGAGTTAATCATATGCTTTGAGATTATGTAGAACTATGCATTCAGTCTATTGTCCTACTGCACACCCAGCTTGTTTATAATTTAACTGGAAAAACAATGTAATCCATTTTCCCATGCTCCTGATGCAATTCACCCCTACAAGTTACGCTGAAGTCATAGCTTTAATCTTTACTACACTACGTTCCCTCTTGTGACTCTGTTATGCCTCTGACTCAGAACAACATATGTGAGTGAGATGTGGCAAACTAGACCCAAGACCATCACTGGAAGCAGCAGTATGTTGCAACAAGGTACCTCCCCCAGCTGCGGAAAGCAAAAGGAGGGCATGTGCTCATGACATCATTTTGTGGCTTTGTACGTTGTCCTGAGCCAGGAGAGTCAGAAAAAGAACCCCCTCCCTGTAAACTCCGGTTAAAGGTTCTTGGAGACAAAGCTCCTCATTCCCTCCCCACACCCTGACTGATGTGCTGTTCCCTGTGTAAGAGGAGGCCTTTGTTCAGGAGGACAGGACAGTTCTGAGAGAAACAGAACTCCTCAGAGCAGATTGGGCTCTCCCTTGGTTAAAAGGACCCCAGGAGCTAGGTTTTATGCAGCACTGGCCCGAGGAAGGAATGAGAGCAGGCTTCAATTAGAGGTGCATAGTACAGGTGCCTACCCCAGCAGTTGCGAGAACCACAGGATGCTAATCATCCATGCGAAGATGCTTCTAAGTCATATATTTGAGACCAACAGTGAGAACTTTTGCTTTTCATCTCTGTATTTGCTGGAAGACAGAATAATTTGAGGAAAGAACATGGGTCTGGATCCAGTTAAACTTGCAATCAAATCCCAGAACCGACACTTAATAGTTTGTAGCCTTGGGAAATGACACAGCCTCAGTGAGCCTCAGTTTTTGAAGCTCTGGAATGGTAACAGTAGTGCCTAAGGTGTAGGCCACCTTGCATACTGGACGAAAGCAGCAAGCAGCGCGTGGCCAGTTGT
Organism: Rhizomys pruinosus; assembly: GCA_009823505.1. Lineage (NCBI taxonomy): Eukaryota > Metazoa > Chordata > Mammalia > Rodentia > Spalacidae > Rhizomys > Rhizomys pruinosus. The sequence goes on along the minus strand of VZQC01007562.1, from coordinate 326,574 downwards.
AATCTGTGCTGGGGCTCTGTGGAAGTCCACATAGGATTTCCATTTGTGGAAATTTTTGTGAAAGATTGGTTCCTGGGGCCTTGCGTGGAGCTCCAGCAGACCCAGGCAGGGCGTTCGGATGCATGGCACTCTGGCTTTGTGAGGTGGTCACTCTGCAGACCTTTTCCCTTTTTGTTCCTTCTTTGATGTGTCTGAGTGGTTTTTAAGGAAAGAATGTTCTTTTTCAGTGAGTGGTTTCTTGTGACTGAGTGGAGCACAGAGACACATTTATGAACATGGATAGACTGGTAGAAAAAAGCAGAAAGGATGAACTTTTATTGTAATGTTTAGCAAGCATTTGCTTCATGCAGGCACAGTTCCGACTACATTAGCGCTTTAATCATTTAATCTTCTAGTAATGCTGTCAGGTGGATAACTACTTGTTTTCTCTTTTCCCTGTTTTACAGTTGAGGATGCAGGCACAATATAATTGAGTCCTTGCTTTAAGTCATGGTTCCTACAAGGCAGAACTGGGATTTAGACCTGGCAGTCCAGCTTTGAAGGCCTTGCTCAGCTGAAGGCAACACTTGGTATTTATAGCCCCGCGGGTTTCATTATCAAGGTGATGGAGCAGTGTAAAAGGAGAATGGCAGCCACAAAGGGAGCTTCCCCACCTCTGAGACTCAACAGCTTTCCACCCCAGAGCTAAAGACAGGCGTTCAGCACTTTGCCACCTGCATCTGATGCGAGAGCGGCTGGCCAGCAGCAGGGATTCTGCCCTTTATTTACTGAAATCAAATGAAATGTCTTCTCATTTTGTTATTCTGGAAATATACTTTGTTTTAATGATGGAAGTGAGTGAAATGCTGTGGTAAGGTGGCAGATCACACCATCTTTGCCACCCTTGCGCAGACCTGTCTTTCTGATGGTATTTTTATTGGAATTCATAGGATTGGTTCTTTGACTTAAAAATGTTCCAACTTCTTTTGTTTTCTACATTTTGTTTGTTTTCCTTTCAAAAATGTTCCTTGATTATAACATAGAGTGATGCTGTGGTCTGTTTCCACCTCTAAAACCAAAAACACACATGCTGAAAACTTATCACCAATGTGATGGGATGAGGTGGTAAGCTTCTTAGGAGGTGACTAGGTCTTAGAGCTATGCCATCATGAATAGGATTAATAATGTCCCTAAAAAAGAGGCTTGAGAGAACCTCTTTCCTTCCATAGGCTAGAGCACAGTAAGAAAGCAACATCAGTGAGCCCAGGAGTGGGCTTGCACCAGGCACTGAACTTGTCAGGATGTTGTTCTTGGATTTTTCAGCTTATAGAACTGTCAGAAATAAATTGATGTTTATTGTCTACTGAGATCATGGCATTTTGTTATAGCAGCCTGAACAGACTAAGACGAGTGTACTTTGGATGCCATAGCCTAAGAGGTTTCAGGCCTGAGGAATTCTGAAATACTCTAACAATTTTTCAGTTAGACAGAGAGAAATAAGTAGCAAGGTAATAAGAAACACTTGGGAGAACATATATCGCTACTCAATTTCTTTCTGCTCCTTCTCATTTACAGCATTGGGCTAGAAGAGCTGTGGTGTTCGCTTTCTGTGCCACAGAGAGTTATGGGCCCTGACCTGCTATTCTGGATTGCAGAGTGCATTGGCACAGCCACTGTTACCAAAAAGGTAGGTATGATAGCAATATTTTCTTATATAGCTGTCATTAGTCACGTGTGCAAGAGCTGCAAGAATGTTGTAAACAACATTTTTCATTAGGCAAAACTGATCCACAGAGCTTTCTTTATTTGGCTTCCACAATCTTAAATGTAGTATCACTGGAACTGGCTTTTCCCTTTGGGGAGCAGCTAATCAACCACCTGTCTGTTCCTCATTTCTCAGGGATGCCAGGGAGTTCTCAGTGTGGATCCCTCCCAATCAGCATCTCCTTCTCCTACCATGACAATGCTACCTCTGTCTATACCGAGTCATGCCCTTGTCCCAGTCTCTTTCCTTCTTTAAAATTTTGGCCTGAGAAATAATTGGATAAAATCACTTACAGTAACAGCTAATTGGTTGATAAGGTTTAATTTTTTACTCTATTCTGGGATGTTTGCATTTTAATGGAATTTCAATTTTCATCCAAATAAGCAAATCCTCTCTAGGAGAGAGGAACTTAGGTGAAACAGGTGTATAATTGGAGTTTAATTTTTCTGGCATCTATGAACATGTAAATTTCTGTCTTTTTGAGACAGGAGTTCCAGGAACTCATCTTGGCCTGAAACTCACTATGTAGACCAGACTGGCCTTGTTCTCACAGCGATCTTCCTGCCTCTGCTTCCTAAGTGCTGGGATCAAAGGTGTATACCACCATCCCTGGCATAAATGAAAAAAGTTTTTTGTCCTTTTGAGACAGAGTCTTCCTTTAGCTCCAGCTATCTTGGAACTTGGTATGTAAACTAGGCTGGGCCTTTGAACTCACAGAGATGCACTTGCCTCGGCCTCCCCAGTACTCTTGAGTACTGTACCCCATGCCTGCCTTATAAAGGACAAGTTTTACCACATACTTTTAAAGGCCCAAACTTGTATATTTAACAGGTTTTGTAAAAAGCCTGAGAAAAATAGATTGTGTGCCAAGACTGTTTACTGTTACAGGCAAATCCTAAGAATTATAAATGATTCTTATCTACTGTGCACAAATTGGGTATGATAATGCATGTGTTTATGAAAAGTAGCAGCAAGATACTTTACATATTAACTCAATATGAAAATAAGCATATCCAACATTTGAACCTTTCAGTGCTACAGAGTGCAAAAATCTAGGCAAAAGAGACCTTTATAGGTCAGAGTTTGGCAAGTGTGGTGTCTGTACCAGCAGATTGAGCACCACCTGGGAACTTGCTAGAAATGCATGTTCATGGGCTCTACTTGAGAACTACCAAATCAGAAACACTGGGGGTGGGCTCGACAATCTGTGGTTTGATAATTTCTCTGGGTAATTTTGATGCGTACTAAAGTTTAACAAAGCAGGCTTGTAGGTGATTACGTTTGAATTCCTCCTCCTTCACAGATGAGTAAATTGAGGCTCAAAAAGATTAAGAAACTGAAGAGATCTGCTGATTTTTTGCTCTTTTTCCTCTCCTAAGATAAGTCCCTTTAGCTAATCAATCTGAATGAGTGAGGTTGCTGGCTGCATCTTTGATTGACAGGACAGTCAAATCTCTTCCTGAATGTGTGACTTTACCCTTGTAAAAGCCTGGGGGTGAGACTTGAACAACTTCAATCTCTTCCAGCCTCTCAGGGATCAGGCTGCTCCATATTCACTCTTAAAAAAGATCAGCACTCATTTTCCTTTAAAGTTGGGGTTAGTCTGCTTGAGTTGCATACAAATAAGATGAATGAATTCATTACCAAAGGCTAGATTAAGTTTTGCAGCTGTTCTGCCTGGGGATCTAGAAGAGGGAAGGGCTAGCACAACTGAAAATCCTTTGCTGATCAAGGCAGTCTGAAAATGCAATCCTATGTGGTAAGTAGCATTCAGAAATACTGAAATGAAGTGAAAAATTAAAATGACTTTTGCCTAAACATGTGGGAAATGGGGAAATCCTAGGGTGCCACTAAACACGCATCAGAGATGAGAGTGCAGATGCCGCACTTCAGTGGGCATACCTCAAGAAGAACAACTCATGGTTACCAGAATGAGAGTTCACATTTAATACTTCAAAGAAGCTAAGCAATAGGGTAAGTACAGAAACTTACCAATGTATAACCTCACCTACAAGTGTGCCCAAGCCACAGCCCCCAAACTGGACAATGTCTAGTGTCCTGATACTGGAATGCAGACTTGTAAATTCATTCATTCCATGATGACTATAGCTATTTATCAGGCCAATATTTTTAAATACTTTCTATGTGCTAGACCTATCCTGGGATTCATTTCCCACCTTTGTTGGCCTTATTCCTAAATGAGTGAGTGGCTTGATCATGTATTTTTTTCCTTATTTATTATTGTTTACTATATGTGCTATTTAAAGTTTTTTGGTATAAATTCCAGGGGAGATACTTTTTAAAAAAATTTTTATTGAGCACATTTCATGCAACATTTCTTAATCAAATTTAGACTCATTCCCCCATCCGTGCCCACCCCTAATTCCCCTCTGCCCCCTGTCAGTGCTCATGGATTCTGTCATTAACCAAGGTTTCTGTTTTCTCAAGGTCAGCTGAGGATCTGGTCCTCAAGGGTCACTCATTTTTTTTTGAGGGGGGGTGCCTCTGGCTCCTTTCAGTTTTTCAACCACCAGTTCCATCCACTTGAGGACACAGTTAGATCTTGCTAGATCAGACTTCTCTTTTTGAAGCATGAGCAGACGTTCCTCTTTATAGGGTGGACACTGGCTGGAGTCCCATTAGTGGATCTACAAGACCTCCCTGCACAGGAAGACTGGTGACTCACATTTGCAGGACATTTCAGGAGATTCCACCATGCATATTCCTCTGAGACTTAGTTGGCCTCTGAGGGCAAGGAACAAAGTTATCCCTTAGATCCCTCAGCCAAATTGGTATGGGTATCAAGTATGGTTATTAAGCACCCAGAAAGACTAAGTTACCCAAGCCTGATACATCACACCTATACTAAAATTGTATCTTCTGTGAAAAGAACACAGCCATGTCTTCTACCTGTAGATGTGGATGCATATGACTTGTTTGGTGATGAGAGTAAAATTATATATTTTTCTTAACCTAGGATGCCCTAGAAACTTATTAATGAAGTAATTTCTGGACAACTGTACTCTGTGCTCATCTTTCTCTGGATACAGTTGGAATAAGCCAGATTCCACTAACATCAACACCACTTTCTAAATTATTTGTTTAAGCCACTATTGGATTTTAATTTATTTTAAAGATGGATGCTGTAGTAAGAAAAGTACATATGCTAAAATTTTTCTTATTACATGTTGTTAAGTTATTCTTTGTGGATGCCTGTGGAGAGCCTATGCTATGGTGGGAAGTCAGAGGACAACCTGTGCAAGTCAGTTCTCTCCTTCTACCCTATGGGTCCTGGGGACAGAACTGGTCACCAGGCTGGTGGCAAGCAGCTTTGCCCCATGAGCCATCTTACAGAAACCTCAAAAGGAAATTTTTGTGAGCAAGTATAATTCAAGGCAGTTAACCTCTACTTCCTCACAAAATTAATATTTTCCCCAAAATGACATGTTATAAAGGATCAAGTGCAAGAAGTTAGAGGCTCTTTTTACTGAACAGTTGGATGGGAACACTGAAGGATGAGCCATGCTAATATCCCAGCCACTTGCATTTATTATTGGATAAGCAGACACCAGGGATTTCAAATGGACCTAAACGAACAAGGCACTTGGCATTGACAAGCATGACCTTGCCTCTGGGAACTGAGGATACAAGGTTCATGATACATAACTATCACAAACAAGTCTTGATTTTCTGTTGGGAAATATGAGGTCTGTGAGTTAAGTGGCTTGACCAGTTGCACAGAGGTTAATGGGGCCAGCTATGGCTCCAAGCCCATTGGTTTTTTTTCCAATTGAGCATATTTCTCATCTTAATCCAAGATATTACAATATGGGTAATGATAATATAGGTGACAGATCTTCATTCTTTTTCCTGCTAAGTTGTAGGCTAGGTTCTCTGTGGATGATCATTGAGAAGCAAGAAAGTTGGAAGTGAGGAGATTAAGAGCAGCTGACTAGAAGCCAGCTCTCTCTGAGAGCGAGAAGGAGTGGAAGTAACAGGCAGACATGGCTGGATGGCTCTAGTTCTCAGGGGGCTTACCCTTTAGATGGAGATGGGTGTGAAGATAAGCATGAGGCAGAACATCCCAGACTTCAGTACATGGTGTCTGTTCTACGTGACACTTTCCCTTGGTCTAGACAGAAGTGGGCCTGTACATGGTTCAAACATTCAATCACTTATTCAGCTTTCAGAATATGCACAATCAATATCACATCTCATCTGATTATAATCACTTTCCTGACACCTTTAGAGATAAGATTGGAAGAGACTTTTATTGCCTTGCACTTAAAAAGCACACTTTGATGGGTATGTGATTATGTATCTCTTTGAAAGAAAGTCTCAGGTGAAATCCAATCCTTTGGCTGATATCTCTGATCTTCTTTCTTATGCTATATATATTTTGCCCCCTATTTTTGCCTGGGGCTGAGGATTTTGTAGGTTAATGTATGTCTTTGCCAGCATGCTAACACAGAAAAATTATATTGATGCTATACATAATTGTGTGGTGAGTTGGTAGACAATTTCATGAGTTAGCGCAATGTCCTTTTAAAGACATTTTTAAAGTTGCAAACAACTGTGTCATTATATTGTAGAATCCCTTAAAAAAATAAATTAAAAAAAAGAAAAAAAAGAATATCAAGAATAATTGTTTAAGGCAATTTAAAATTAGATTTTTATGACTAATGAGCATCTGTAAGAATTAAAATAACTGTGCTGGAGTGGTAAATTTGAGGTGCTTTACTTTCTTAATATTGTTACTATCTAGAATAAATATGGACAAGGACCACTGTCATGGTCCCATATTGTACTGATATAGTGGCTCTCAATATTTAAGTTTTAAAAATATGTCTTTTGAATCAACAGTTTAATTTCCTGGAACTTCCAGGAACAAATTAAGCATAAAAATTGGGCAAATAAAAATTGGGTTTCTGGGATTTTCTGGTCTTAGAGATTGAAGTTTTAAAGGCTCTCAAATTCTCATTTTCTTTCTTTCTTTCTTTCTTTCTTTCTTTCTTTCTTTCTTTCTTTCTTTCTTTCTTTCTCTTTCTCTCTCTCTCTCTCTCTCTCTCTCTCTCTCTCACTCTCTCTCCTTTTTATTCCTCCCTCCATGCTTCATTCTGTCTGTAATATTTAGAATGCAATTCTAACTTTGTTTACTCAAGGGACCCGGAGTGGACCCACTGAAGAGAGATTGAGTTATCATGGTACTGACAACCCATGTATCTACTCCATGGTTAGGCAGAGGGGAGAAGCCAGAGTGGAAAATCCCTCTTCATTTTTATATAGCCATTTGTTACATCTCTGTCTCTAGTGCTTTTTTCCTCTGAGGAACTGTTCCTTCACTCTGTGATTCTGTAAGGATTTTTGATCACAGGTCCTTTCCTCTCTGGCCTAGTGGGTGGGCCTGGGACCCAAATTCTTAAGATTGAAGCTCCTTACTGAAGCTGGAAGGTAGTGTTCTCTTCCCCCCACCACCCTCAGACTATGAGCTGTAAAAGTGTGTTTGCAATGAAGGCAGGTCCCTGAGAATGTAGAATAGGGTTAAGGAGATGAGATGACCCGCGAGCCAAGAGAGCAGAAGTGGAGTGAGCACAACTGTGAGTTCTTTGGAGTCAGACACAGCTCTCACTAAGCTCTGTCTCATTTAACTCTGCTCTTAGTGGGTCCCCTTAGGTATCCCATGGTTCATGGGAACCAAAGGATGGGCAATATCTTTTTGCTAAAATTTCCAGAAAAATTAACATTATGTAACTTGATTTGCTTGGTGTGTTTTACTAGACTCAAGAAATGAATTCTTTTTTAATTTTTTTTTAAAATTTCATTTGTTTCTGTATGTGTATGAATGTACTGTCTGCATGCAAGTTTGTGCACCCATGTCATGCAATGCCGCGGAGGTAAGAAGAGGGTGTTGGATTCCCCTGGAACTGGAGTTCTTTTGGAATTGGAGTTTCAGATGGTTCTTGGCCGCCATGTGGGTGCTGGGGATCGAACCTGGGTCCTCCGTAAGAGCAGTCGGCACTCTTAACTGCTAGGCTATCTCTCCAGCCCAAGAAATGAATTCTTTGGTTCAGGAACAGAATTACATTAAACTCCAGAGACTTCTGCCTTAATTACTCCCTGAACTCTCATAGGTTAATATTGTTTATCTCCAGATTGCCTTTGGTATTTACCTTGGCAGGAGCCAGTCTACCTCTGATCAAAATGGAAATGTTGTGGTTTCCCAACTTTTATCTGAAAGTTTTTCCATCTGATAGTAACTTTCTAAGTAGAAAGGTATTTTATGGAACTTTTATCAATTAATTCAAAGTTTTTTCCTTTCATCAGAATTCCCACATTTTTGTATAATTAGAGATGCCATGACTAGTTTTAACATTGATCTCTGTTTTATTTTAAAGGATTGGATCACTGCTTTTTTCACATGGAGTTTTAACTTCCTTAAGTGTACATAAGTAGTAACTACATATTAAAAACCAGAGTAACATTTAGCATGTGTGAAATAATACACATCAAACATAGTTGACTATCTCCCTGTTCCTCCAACCTCTCTAATCTTCACCTCTTGCCCTATAGACATTTTTACCTGTCCTAACCTGACTTGAGATAGCTTTGATACTCACAGCCTGTCTGGAGAGCACGTGATGGGTGGTAATATTCCTTTTGATATGACTATCACAGAGTGATATTTAGTTCAAACACAGACACTCTTAGAATTCACTTCTGGAAAATGAGAGGCAATTTAGAATGTATCATCTTAGACTATTTTTGAACTGTTTGGGTTATATGAACATATACTTATTAAGAAGACTGAAATATCCTAAACACACTGTCAAGCTGAAAACTCACAGAAAATATATGTAGTTCAGAGGTGAAGACAGAGTTTCTGTCCACTAAGGCATCCTACTGTGCAAACCCCTCCAGGAATCCAGTCCTGGAAGTTTGGAAGATAATCTTTTATCATCAGAACTTTCATGTTCTTAAGATATAACAATATAAAAGGAGAAACCCTTTACACATCATCCCTCCCTTTTGATAGAATTCTGCATTGATTCCCATGTCATAAAACTTTGAAGTTGCACACATCTCACTATGGGAACTTCTTGTAAGAATAGTCAGGTACTATACTTGATGTTAGATTTTTGAGGAGAAAGCTTAGAGGAGTAGTGAAAGTTGTTCCCAAGTATTTGATGGGTCCTTAGGTGAATTAGGTTCCTTAAGTTTGAACTTGAATCTGTAGATGACAAATCTTGTGGGAGGGGAGTCCTTTGGATTCAATTTCATTGAAAGGTTCTAGGAATTGTAGCTATTCAAAAAAGAAGCTGGTTTCCTTGAAGTGTTTGAGCAGACTGTGAAATATTACTCAGGTTACTTAGTAGAGGCAAGACATTTAGACATATGCCCTGATTTCCAAGGCTTGTGGACTCAGAATTCTCTGAAGAGAGTAAATATAATTTCTTAGTCCTCCTGGAAACACTGAGATTCTATTTGTTAAGGATCTCATCCATCTGACCTCCATTCAGAAACATCTCCATGCATTTTAATCTTTGAGCAGCTGATATATGCTCTATAGGGTATGGAGGCCATGCAGAAAGAAAGTGCAACTGAGCACAGTGGGCTGGGTAGGATGGTGACAGGCCCAGGCTCCACTTAAAAGTGCATGCACCTGCACTTTCTCTTTGCAGTGTGGGTATTGAGACCTAATGTTGCCAGATCTGCTGAAGTTCCAAGAGAATCAGGAAATCATAGTTTTACTTATGAAAATTCTTGCTATTTTTAAAATGTTGGCAACCAACATTTAAAAATGTTGGCAACAGCATAAAATTTAGAATGGAGGATTCAAATAAAACTTGCTTGTAAATCAGATTTGGCCCTCAGGCTACCTTCTTGTGACATCTGGAACAAAGAGATAATGAAACTAATGAATAAATAACTGCCCTAGTCACAGATGAGAACACAGATGAGATTTCATGACTTTTTAGTTGCGTATGACTAGCTGCAAAGTTATGCATTGATCGTGGGGCTGGGTCTGATAGCAATATATTCTCTATGCTCACTGAAGTGTTGAAATCTAGAGTTGGTGCACCAATGTGATGATGACTAGCTACATACAGCCCTTGGGGGCCTTTTGTTACCAATGGTGCCCCATTTTGGATACTGATGGGTGGTGAGACAAAGAGAACTGAGGTCATCTCCCAGTGTCCCTGCATACCAACAAGACACATGGAGAAAACCACATAACATGTCTGTGTTATGGTTCTGACCCCTGAAATGGAGAAACTGCTAGTTACTTAACAAGTTGGCCATAGTTTGAGTGGAATGCCCAGGAGAGGGCTGAATACAAGGCCAAATCACAAGGAATCTCCCAGCTCTCCTCCTTATGTATTTAAAATTACTTTTGTTAATATGTATGAATAATAGTCTAACTTTATTTATGAAAATAAATAAGCAAACCAAACAAGAATCAATACAGCCACAACCCTCAACCCTCCAGTGCAAGAACCAAAAAAGTAATTAATTCATGAAAAAAGTGGTAGGTTAGATGGGGACTTGTTTGTGATAGTTATGTGTCATGAACCTTGTATCCTCAGTTCCCAGAGGCAAGGTCATGCTTGTCAATGCCAAGTGTCTTGTTAATTTAGGTCCATTTGAAATCCCTGGTGTCTGCTTATCCAATAATAAATGCAAGTGGCTGGGATATTACCATAGCTCATCCTTCAGTGTTCCTACCCAACTGTTCAGTAAAAAGAGCCTCTAACTTCTTGCACTTGATCCTTTCTAATCTGTCATTTTGGGGGAAATATTAATTTTGTGAGGAAGTAGAGGTTAACTGCCTTGAATTATACTTGCTCACAAAAATTTACTTTTGAGGTTTCTGTAAGATGGCTCATGGGGTAAATCTGCTTGCCACCAGCCTGGTGACCAGTTCTGTCCCCAGGACCCATAGGGTAGAAGGAGAAACTGACTCACACAGGTTGTCCTCTGACTTCCACATAGCAATTATATTTGGGATATACAGATATATGCCTGCCACTGCTGCACAGTATTTCCAGGCAGGTGAGGTGTAGCTGATTCTGACAGAGGAGTCTTGCTTAACTCAAGGAGACCAATATCTACTTTATTGATTTAGTGGCCTTTGGTAACGCTTTCTGGCATTCCAGAGACCAACGGTACACTTGCAAGTGTGATCTCAGTACATCTTTCCCATGCTTACATGAGGTCTTTGACAGCAGGGCCTTACTGCCTCTCTTCTTGCAGGTATCCCAGTTTACAGACAAGAAGCCTATACCTTTTGGGGGAGCTTGGATCCCCTGGCCAACATCTCCTTGGCAGAATAATCCATTGCTGATATCAGAGCTCTCCTGTATTAATATATTTTGCTTAATTGCACAGCTTATAAAGACTTTAGTATTATATTTGGTTCTGAATAGAGAATAATCCTTTCACAGTTCCTGTGTCTATTAGTCAACTAAAGAAAGCAGTTATGGGGCTGGAGAGATGGCCTAGCGGTTAAGAGTGCTGACTGCTCTTACAGAGGACCCGGGTTCGATCCCCAGCACCCACATGGCGGCTGAGAACCGTCTGAAACTCCAATTCCAGGAGAACTCCAGTTCCAGGGGAAGCGCCCGACAACCCTCTTCTGACCTCCGCGGCATTGCACGACATGGGTGCACAAATTTGCATGCAGACAGTACATTCATACACATACAGAAATAAAAAAAAAAAAAAGAAAGCAGTTATAAGCTGGGCATGGTGGCACACGCCTTTAATCCTAGCACTCAGGAGGCAGAGGCAGAGGCAGAGGCAGGCAGATCTTTGTAAGTTCAAGGCCAGCCTAGTCTACAGAGCGAGTTCCAGGACAGCTGGGGCTACAGGGAGACCCTGTCTCGAAAAAACAAACAAACAAAAAAAAAAAAAAAAGCAGTTATACTGGTTTTATAAGAGATTACCTCTATAATAGTCGGCTCTAATTTACAGATAGAGAATGACTTCATTACCATCATGTTTTTCTTTGTTCTGTGAAAAGGAGGTAAGACAGTCTCTCATATTAAAACTGTATGGCACCTGAAAGGTAAAGTTCATTAGGACTCATTATAAACAGTTGTTACAAATAGGATCCACAGAGATGTTTGATGCCTGTAGCAGTCTGAGGCTTTTTTTTTTTCCTTTTAATGTTTAGATGGGCCAACTTCTCTTTGCCACCCCACCCAACTGGAATTGCTGAGAGTGTGTCCAAGTGGATTTTTTTTGAGAACCTTCAGAACAGAAAGGGAAGAATGAATTAGACTTCCAATATAATCTTTTTTATAATGTTTTTCTTGTCTCTTATTTAAGAAATCTTTTCCAATCTTGAGGTGTAAAATATATTTTTATGCTTATTCTACAACCTTTAAAGTTTTGTTTGTCACACTTAGCTTTTGAGAAGTTACTTTTATATGTGGGAAGGTAGATGCCTAGCATTTTTCCAAATAGATATATAATTATTTCTGTATTATTTGCTGAATAGATGCCTTTCCCATTGACTTACAGTACCACATGTGAGATACATTCACTTTCTGCATCCGTGTATTTCTCGGATCATTATTCTGATTCTGTCACTTTCCTTGTCTGTACCAGTATCCAATGATGTATTTAGCAAATATATTTGGCAGACATGCACGTTTGGCCATGCTATTAACTATGCACAACTTCTGTACAATTTGATAACCCATCATTCTCTGACATGTCTGAGTGCCTCCCTTTTTCTTCTTCTATTCATCTGACTATACCTTTTCTCCTCAAATTCACCGACAATCTAGAAATCTGAGACAAGGTTCTTATAACCTCAGAACATTTCTGCCTTGTTAGTACCTTTCAATTACTTAGCAAATATCTAGATTAGATTCTCATCCCTAAAATATGTACTGTTTTAATAGCTATGGTTTTGCCATTTCTTGATATATGAGGAACTATTTCCATACACATTGCTGTCCTTCAAAATTCTCATAGATACTCTTTATTCTTCTACAAATTAAAATATATAGTTTCTCAAGTAAATTTCACCTAAAATTTTTGGAATAAAACCTCAGTTTATTATTTGTATGAAAATTGAAGCAAATTGATAGTTTGGAATGTATCATGGTATTTGAACCTGTAAGTTCCTCTTCTTTTTTTTTTTTTTGCTTCATTTCTTATTTATCTTCTGTATTTAAAGAAAAACAAGACAAATAAGAATCAGATAACAGACTGGGTGTTAACTGTTGAGTTTCTCACAAAACTGTTAAATATTTCCTGAAGTCGTCTTTATCATACTCCTGGCCTCAGCATTTCTTGAAAATTTCTAGATTTAGATGATTGATCAGATTTAAGTTTGATGTTTTGTAGTTGTTTGTTGATATTGAAAATAGTGTTTTGCATTTTAGCCAAGAAACAGTGTCGTAGTTCTATTTCTGTAATATTAGCAGCCTTGTGATCACAGCTGGGGGTCCATTAATTCAATAGAGATTAAAATGATGATGCTTGAACTACAGCATCCCTTTTTCATATTCTAGATGGATGCTGTGAAGAACTCTTACCACTACTTAATTATTCTTAGTTACACTCTGTATAGAAAAACAAGATATGTTCATACTTTTTCTATTTTTATCAGTTTTCAAAAAAGCTATCCTCTTAAAATGATTTTAGTATTATCTTTAACTCATTGACAAGCATAGTTGATGAGCCTGAATCTGTCTCAATTTATTGTCATCATTGATGTCTAAATTGTCTCATTTGTAATGAATCATATTTGCTTCATCCTGCACTGGCTTCCTTGGACTCCCCACTCAGGATCTTGATTCATTTTGAGTGGCTCTAATGACAAACCATTATGATTTGGTCAGCTTCAATCACAGAACTCTGATCTCACATAGGACCTGGAGGCCAGAAGTCAGACATCATGCGTCAGCAGGGCTGGGCTCCCTCTGAAGTGCTGCAGGGTTGGCTTTCCTTGACTTTCCAGTTTCTGATGGCTCTGTGTGTTCTCTGGACACATGCTGTTTCACTCAAGTGTCTTCCTCTGTCTTCAATGGCCTTTTCCCTTTCTCCTCTGTGCGTCTTATCAGGATACTTGTCATTGGATTCAGGCCAACACAGATGACACAGGATATCCTGTCACCAGGTTTCTTAATGTACTAAGGACCCATTCACATGTTGGGGGGGGTCAGGATTTTTGATAACGCCATTCAACCTACTATGAGCAGATATTTGGCTTCAACATTCACTTTTCTGTAATTAATTTGTTAATAATTTTATGTTTGATCTTTTGTTTTCTACATGAACTGTGTGGGAGAATAGAGAATAGACCAGAACAGAAGATATATTGCATCTTCTGTTCCTTGCTGATCCATTTGCTTATAGTGTTTACATTGTCATGAGCAAAGTTCTGGTAGATCCATGATGCATGGGAATTCACTGAAATGTAAACTCAATATAAGATAGGAATACAGAGTCTCTAAGTAGGCACTCGCAGTTCTGAGAAACCATGCTTTCCATTTAGACAAGAACTTGCTTTTAATATACAAAGCAGAAGGCAACCGTATTTTAACAACACAACGACCATGGAGACCTGGTGAGTCTTTCTTTACTTCCCCATATTATCCGTGAGTAATGAGAATGCATCGTGATAACAGAGAGGAAAGGGAAAAGCAGAAACCCTTGGTTTCTCTTTCGTTTATGCTCTCTCTCTCTCTCTCTCTCTCTCTCTCTCTCTCTCTCTCTCTCTCCACGTGTGCGTACATATGCTATGACGTGTGTGTAGAGGTCAGAGGACAACTTTCTGGAGCTGGGTCTCAGCTTGTTGAAGCAGGGTCTCTCTGGTTACAGTTGGCACTGTGCTGTACTACAGGTGAGTGGGCCCAGCCTGCTTCTGGGCATTCTTTCTCTGCTCGCACACCACAGTAGGAGTGCTGGTATTACAGACTCGTGCCGCTCCATTGCATCTGGCCTTGATGGATTCCAGGCACTGAATTCAGGTGTTCTGGCTTATGTGGCTGGAACTTTTACCATCTGAGCCATTTCCCAGCCTTTCTTTTACTTATTGTTTACTTTTGAGTAAGCCAAATACAGATAATACTGGTAGAAATTGTTCATTACAAAGGAGTCAAATAAAATGGTTAGGTGGTTTCATGCAGTGCTTAAATAAAATGGTTAGGTAGTTTCATGCAACATTTCTACTGTTCTGGCAAAAAAGAAATACCCATGAATATACCAGTTATGATAAATAAATTGTGAAATTTCAATTATTTTGTCTATGTCATAAACAATTTTCTCATCCCAACATTTTATGGATTCGATCCAAGAACAGTGGCATGTATGTATAACATTAGCTTCTCATGAGGCCTAAGTAAGTGAGAAGATTTTTAAATTTGAGGCCTAGGAAACTTAGCAAGGCCCTGTCTCAAGACAAAGAAAAACAAAATAATAATAACAAAATGGAGTTATGCAATGTTAAGGTGAATGGCAGAAAAATCTGTTAATTAAAATTTAACTTTCCATTATCAAGCATGGCATTAAGTAGAATAGAAAATTCAAAGTATCATGATCATGACGAATGAAGAGATAGGCTGTGAAAGAAAAAAGAAAGCTTAGATTGCCTTTAATAACAAGCCCTGTGTTTATATCGCCCTAAAATTATGTAGTTAGCCTTGGCTCTACCTTTAAACAATCATTTTGGCTCTGGAGTCCTTTAGATTGAACTTTGCCATTGATTTCTTCCTAGACATCTGTTATGATAAGCTATCCTACATTCATCTTGGACATTTCTGTCCCAGACTCGAAATTGTGTATTTTAAAAACTATTTTATTTATTATTTTTATTTTATGTGTATGAGTGTATTGCCTACATGTATGTAAATGCACCCATGTTGGGAAATGCCCAATAAGGTCAGAAGAGGGTATCAGTTCCCCAGGAAGTGGAGTTATAGATGGTTGTTAGCTGCCATGTGCATGCTGGGAACTGAACCTGGGTCCTCTGCAAGAGCAGACACCACTCTTAACCACTGAACCATCTCTCCAGCCTGAGAAGTCTTATACTTTTTCCTAAGGAGTCCTCTTGTGTCTATCTAGCTTAAATTGGCTTTAAAAAGTCACTTCTTTTATGTCTGTGGGTATATGCTCCTGGAGGCCAGAAGAGGGGGTTGGATTCCCTGGAGCTGGAGTTATAGCTGGTTGTAAGCCATCAACCTGAGTGTTGGAAATTGAACTCAGGACCTCTATATGAGCATCAAGAGCTCTTAACTGCTGAGCCATGTCTCCAGTCCCTGAGTGAAACTAGTGGTGTTGATTCTCACCATGTGTGCTTTGGCTTGGATATTTGTGTCTTTCTCAAATTCATAAAGTGATTTTAAGAAGTGGGACTTGGGGTAGATAATGAAGGCCTGCCCTTCATGAATGAGATGAGTCCTCATAGAAGAAGCACAAGAGACAGATATTTCACCCTTTGCCATGTGAGGACACAAAAAGATGGTCATATAAATGTGAGGACGCAAAACGATGGTTGTAGGAATGAGTTTTATTAATAGACATATTCTGGACCAATGGTTTTTAATTAACCTAAGCAAAACCATGCTCTTGGATCTGAGGACCAGGGCATCTCCTTGGCAATATCAGTTTAGTACTCCACCCAAAAGATAATGAGTGAATGTGGGTATGCTTGAGAATTAACATAGCAAAGCTCTTCAAGCTGCACACCCACCCATTGGACACAGCCATTGGACTGAGCCTTCAGATTCCTCACCAAGACTGTTCTGTTCTCCTGATCTCTGTTTACAGAGCCTCATGACTGTTTGCTGTTTTTAGTGTAAATCTTCTGGCACACATTTTCTTCAAGGTTGCCTTCGTATTGCAGGTATTTTAAGTTTTTATATATATTTGAGAATTTATATTAAATATAGAACCTTAGAAGTCTGTTAATTTTAATGATTTTGCTGGGATTTTATTTGTGAATGCATCAAATCTGTAGATTAAATTTGAGATTGTTGAAAAAAATCATCTTGCTGATGAGTAGATACCACATTCATGAAAAATAATCACTATCTACATAGTGATATTTATGTATGTAATTTATGCAGTATTAGCCATAGATTTTAGTTTAATCAGTTCTTTTATAAGCTATGATTATTTAGTATTATTAATTTTGGTTTAATTGTCATTTGCATGTTTATTAAATATAAATTCTAGGCATCTGCTATAGTTTGGCACCATTGTAGGTAGTATTAGCTGTAATGTTGTAGGTAGTATTAGCTGTAATGTTGTAGGTAGTATTAGCTGTAATGTTGTAGGTAGTATTAGCTGTAATGTTGTAGGTAGTATTAGCTGTAATGTTGTAGGTAGTATTAGCTGTAATGTTGTAGGTAGTATTAGCTGTGATGTTTCACTTTTACTTCACTGTTTTTTTATATATTTTTTAAGTCAAATGGTCAAGTGATTCATAAAGTTTATTTAACGTGTCTCCTTGCTTTAGAAAACTGGTTATGTACAGAAACATGAACATATTAGTGGGTCATTTTCTGTGTAAATTCACTTAAGAATTCTGTTTGTTGATTTTTAGTTGATTAATTAAATGTATCTTCTATGCATACAGTTATGTCTTCTGTTAATAATGATAGTTTTGCCTTCCCATTTCCAGTCTCTAAATCTCTGATTTTAGCTTCTTGCCTCATTGTATTTCTTTGAACCCTCAATGAATGAATATTTTATTAAAATGGTGCTAGTAAACTCACATGGGTGCTGGGGATTTGAACTCAGGTCCTCATGCTTGCAGGGCAAGTTCTCTTATCCACTGAGTTGTCTCTCCAGGCCTCAATTGATGTTGATGTCTAAAATTGTACATGAGTTTTGTAAAACAATCACGACATATCTCCCCCTTGTTTTCCTTCTGCCTTTCTCTGTATTCCCCCAAAGTTTCTCCTTCTAACTTCATGTCTTCATTTTTTGGATAACTAACTATGTCCAATTAGAAGCGTTTAAATATGCACATTTATACCCATAGACCTGGGCTGTTCTCTGTCTTGGTCAGAGTAGCTTCTTTTTGCAGTGGGCAGCAGTCAATGCTGAGTTGCATAGCTGATAAAAGGGCTGAAAAGAGACTTAGTGGTCTGCGCTGAATTGGATATCCCCTCCTCCATGCTCAGGGAAGACCAAGGAAGGGAAGGCAGAAAGGATCATTTGTTCTGATCAGTTATCTTTCTGAAGGAAATCGCTCTTTTCATCTAAATCTTCAAAAATTTTTTTGGTGTTTTTGAGACAGGGTCTCCCTGTAGCCCTAGCTGGCTTGGAACTCACTAAGTAGACCAGGCTTGCCTTAATCTCACAGAGATCTGCCTTCAGAATTCTGGGACAAAAGGTCTGTGCTACCAAAAGTCCTTAGCTACAGCTAAGCCTTCAAATTTTCTTAATTTTGACCTCTCTAAAACTCCACAAATATATTTATTCAGCAACAATGATACATTATAGGGTTAAAACATACAGAAAAAAAACCCCAGGTGATTTCAGAATCCTGGAAAGTTAATACTTTTTAGGATTTAAGGACAAAAAATCAGCCAGTATTCCCAAGAATTCTCAGAAATTTCGAAATTGAATCTTTATAATGTTTTCCTTCTATTTTCATTGGAGTTGATTTACCTCGCTACATATTGTACTGCTACATTTAGCAGTACAATAGGAAATTGTCATTCCTTTTGAGTTTTGGTTAAAATGAGCTGCTTAGTTTTCAAGCAATGGAGGATTTTCCTATTTGTCAATGTGGAATTTGCTTCCAGCTGATTGTATTTTTAGGTTAGTCATTGTGGCCAAAAGGTCCTCTGAAATTGCCGATATCCTTCAAAATGTGTTGACATTTGTTTTATGCAGTAGCATGTGATCTAATTTTTAAAATTTTATTTATTTTCGTACATGTATGAATGTACTGTCTGCATGTAGGTCTGTGCACCCGTGTCGTGCAATGCCGCGGAGGTCAGAAGAGGGTCTCAGATTCCCCTGGAACTGGATCTAATTTTTAAAACTTGTCATTTGCAACCTCAAAGAGTCTGGGTTTTCCAGATTTTGGATCCCATATCTACACATATGATTAGTTCAGTTCTATTAATTTTTTTGTTGTCTTCAATAACTTTACTGAATTTTTAAAATCTGCTTATTCTGACAGCTATAAAGATTATAAAGTAGCCTATTTCTTATTTAATTTTGTAGATTTTTTCCTCTATATTTTGAAAATATGTTACTGGGCCGGGCGTGGTGGCGCACGCCTTTAATCCTAGCACTCGGGAGGCAGAGGCAGGTGATCTTTGTGAGTTCAAGGCCAGCCTGGTTTACAGAGTGAGTTCCAGGACAGCTGGGGCTACAGGGAGACCCTGTCTCAAAAAAGACCAAAAACAACACAAAAAAAAAAAAAAATGTTAGTGGGTGAATATAATGTTAAAACTGTTATTACTTTTCAGAATATTCTCCGTCCCCTCATTCCTCCAACCCACATCCCCCTTTGAAACACCCCTCTTCTTCCCCTGCGTATCTCCCCCCCCTTTGAACAGCCTCTTCCTCCCTTGGTATCTCCCCCCCCCCCCCCTTTGACAAACAGCCTCTCTTCTCCCCTGGTATCTCCCCCACCCTTTAAAAAGCCTCTTCTCCCTGGTATCCCCCCCCCCTTTGAAATAGCCTCTTCTCCCTGGTATCTTCTCCCCCCCTCTGAAACAGCCTCTTCTCCTGTATCTCCCCTACCTTTGAAACAGCCTCTTCTCCCTGGATCTTCTCCCCGCTTTGAAACAGCCTCTTCTCCCTGGTATCTTCTCCCCCACCTTTGAAACAGCCTCTTCTCCCTGGTATCTTCACCCCCTTTGGAACAGCCTCTTCTCCCTGGTATCTCCCCCGCCCTTTGAAACAGCCTCTTCTCCCTGGTACCTCCCCCGCCTTTGAAACAGCCTCTTCTCCCTGGTACCTCCCCCGCCTTTGAAACAGCCTCTTCTCCCCCTCCGCGAATCTTCTCCACCACCTTTAAACAAGACCTTTCTCACACATCGGGTACCGTACTTCACCCCAATTTCCTCCAGTCATCGAAAAAGAATCCGTAACATAGTGGGAGAGGAGACAAAACCCAAAACCAAGAGCTCTGCCCCTCCCCGGGACCTCCCCCCGCCTTTTGAAAAAGCCCCTTCTTCTCCTGGTATCTTACCCCCCCACTTGATGTGAATGTGTTGTGTGAGGGATTTTTTTGTTTTGATTGTTGTTTTTTGTTCCTGTTGTTTGAGACAACCAGACGCTTCTCCTCGGTATCTCCCACCACCCCCTCCTCATCTCTTTGATTTCATTTTGAAACACGCCCTCTTATCCCTGGTATATCCCCACCCCTCTGAACAACAGCATCTTAGCCCTGGGAGCGTCGTAACCCAACAATATTGAAACAGATGATTCACGACAGGGGTAGTAGTGCTAATAAAACCCCCCGCTTGAAACAGCCTCTGCCTACCCTTTCCCCCCCCGGCTTATCTTTTATCCCCCACCCTTGACAAACACCATCTTATCCCCACCTGGTGTATTCTTTCCCCCTCTTTCATGTCTCATTTATTCTTTTGCCTTCTCCATGCTTTTCAGTGGATTCAGCAAATATATTTTATATGAAATATATATTTGGGGGGGGCTGGAAGAATGGATCAGCAGTTAAAAGCACTGACTGCTCTTGCAGAGGACCTGGGTTCAATTCCTAGCACCCACATGGTTGCTAATAACTGTAACTCCAGTTCCAGAATAATCTGATGTCCTCTTCTGACCTCTACAGGCATGACATGACACATGCACTTATGCACATGTTGTTAATGCACTCGTATACAAAAAAATAAATACATATTTTAAGTGTTTATTCTCCATTTTATATCCTTTATTTTATAATCTTTAATTCATAGAAATTACAATATGCATCTTTGTTTTTATATAGATAACTTAAGTATTTTGCAATTCCTTTAGACTTCTAGAAACTGAGAATACTTTAATTGACTTTGTGTGTCTTATATTATTGTGATCATGCATTGTAAATTTATATATATATATATATATATATATATATATATTGATCCTACGGAGCATTTTAATAATCACTAGTCATTAAAATGTGCCTACATTCCATTGGCTCACATTTTTATTTTCCTATAATTCTGCGATTATGTATCCCTGACAAATTCTCATATTTCTTAAAGTTGTAGGTCTACTGATAGTAATACTTTGTTTATAGCAAAACCACCTTTATTTTGCCTTACTTTTTTGGACATTTTTTTTCTTGATGTAAAGTTCTAAGTTGGTAGTATTTAGATGAAACTTCTTTTTTATGGTTTTCATAATATCTGTTGAAGACTAATTTTACTATTTAATTTCCTGCATTAAACATATTGTGTCACTTTATCTGAATATCTACTATTTTTAATTTGCTTTGGGGGTTTTAAGCACAGTTTTATAATAAACTTGGGTTTTTGTCCCCTACCAAATTCTCTTCAAAAGAACACTCTTTCTTTCTCCTGTAACATAAAGGGAAGATAAATTTGGGAAATTTTAGAAGAATCCAAATCTCCTTGGATTTAATGCTTAATTTGAAGACATATTTTAAAAATTCTTACTTAATATATTAAAATTTTATAACACAATTTCCTCCATTCTCATATCAAATTTTTATATCTATTTTTCTATAATTTTTATTTCATTTGAGCTACCAAATATATTGCCCCAAATATTCTGATATTCCTTCTCTCTCCTTTCTGTTCCTCTGTCATCTTCTTTCACTTCCCTTTACCCCTCTCTCTAATCTAGTGACATAGTTGAAAATTTTAAGATCTTTTCATAGAGAACCTCTTATGAATTTATTTTAGAAAGTGGGACCATGCAGCCATAGCAATCCTGGCAATCTACTAGCACAGCAACAAATAGTAATCACATTGTCTGAAGCTTTGGACCAGATCGATTCATCCAGAAATTTTCACCTGCAGGGAGTCAAATACAGACCTCTCTCCTGGGACAAGTGGTTTCTCTTTTTCTGGGATGATGTATAACATTTTTCTTCCTGAATTCTAATATATATATATATATATATATATATATTAATCCATTCATATTTTCTTCCATTTCTAGTAGTTTCCCGTTTTGGGGGATCTCTTTTCCAATCATCTGTCATATTATCAAAAGAGGATTTAATTTTGGCCTTATGATAAATAGTAATAAAAATACACAAACTTTAAAACATCCATGAATATTGTTACTCCAACAGGTGTGCACTGTAGGGATGTGTCCGAGCTTTCCTAGTCTACCAGTAATATTTTAGCAGTTTTTAGTTTCAACAACTTCTCTATTTCCTCAGATACTTTTTCCTAAATGTCCTGAATGGAGCTGTGGTGGTTGAAGGGATGTTACCAAGTGATTATTCTTAATCACTTGGTAACACCCCATCCTTCACAAACATTGCTGTCAAAATAGTATAGAAATAATTCCCTTCAACATCATTTAGGGAACATCTTGTATTTTTATTGTTGTACTCAAATACCCAAGGCTGGGGAACATGAAATGGGTTGTTTGGCAATGATTCTGGTGGTTGTAGAGTCCAAACAGTGTGGCACCAGTGTAGTGGTGATGTCCTCTTGATTCATCAAAGGTGGCAGAGAAGAGGCAGGAAGGGAGCTGGTCTATGCATGGCTTCCTTTGAGAACTAACCCAGCCACAGGCTGCCTGCCCTACTGCTATGAGATAGGTGTTAATCCCTTCTGAGGATGGAGCACTCATGATCTAATCATCTGCCACTAGGTCACACCTCTTACCATTTACACCACCTTAGTACCCTTATAGCAGGGACTAAGCTTCTAGTACATGGACCTTTGAGGGACACATTATAGCAGAACTTGGAATACCACCAGAACATGGTACACCATGTTTTCTTGCATTTTTACTGGCTTAATAAATTTTTATTAGAAGATAGCAATTATAAATATTAGAGTAATGAACATATTCATATTTTTCCTTCCTTTAAAGAGTGTCATAGGCACATAAGGTTCATGTGGCCATCCTAATTTTACTGAAAATTACATTTAAGCATTCAGAGTATATCTTTCTTGTAGTTTCTTTAGTCCTGCTTCTAAGGAATGCTACACCTGAGAGCTTTACCAAAAGTCCTACATGGTCAATCAGGCCTTTTCAGAGTAGCCAGAATCTAAGTATCTTCCAGAATTGAGCTCAAAGACTAAGTTTACTGATTCCTGAAAGTTGCACTTTATTAACCTTGTATAGTCTCATGCAATATATGAACATCTTGATGTTTAACCAAAGACCCAAGAACATCCCTAAAAACAGCTGATAACGATTCTACACATGAAGTTCTCTTCTACAATACTTAGCTTCTTAAGCTGCCCCTCTACCACAAGCCTGCTTTATACTCAGGTCACTGGGCATATTATGCTACCTTGGGCACCCCTTCTTTGCAGCATTTGAAAAGTGCTTCTAAGCAGAAACCCGTTATTTCTGTGCTTAACTTTTTGTTTTCCTTCTTTCAGGATCACAAGCTGAGGTTGCCTTTTATCCAATATCTACTTGTAATTGCTCCATATATTTTGTCCAGTTACTTAGTTGTTTATGGAGAGAGGCCAGGGCGATGTCAGTTACTCTGTCAAGGACAAAAGCAGAATCACTAAGTAGCTCAATGCAAACTTAACTGACAAATTTTTCCTTGAATTGACGAAGGAAGCTTCTGTTATTTCTCAAAGAATACTTGGGATGCAAGATGTATTCCAAATACAACACAAACACACATCAACCTTAATGTAAGTTAACTTACAGGTCAAACTCACAATAATGATTCTTTGCCTCTAAATCTTAGAGGATACAAGGATTGGATTCTTTCTCCTGTGAATGTCAGTCAAAACATTTTTTTAAACAGAAGGCCAGTTGTCAGCAATAGATATTGACCGAACTCACTAAGTAGCCCTCTGAGAAAACTACCAAAGAATCGACAAAAGCAGAACCATGTTAAAAATATACATGTACAGCCCAGAGAACAGATGGAATAAATAACGGAGGAATTTAGAAATCATTTTAAAATCCTTGGTGAATGTTTTCCTTATGCTTCAGAATTGCCAATCATACTCTCTAAATCACAGTAATATTGAACTTAAAATAAAATCTGGTTTGCATATCTTTACTGTCTGATATGACACACTGTAGTTAACATGGCATTTGCAAAAACAAACATCCTATTAAATAAATTGAATTAGTCATCTAGACAGCATTTACCTATTTTTTTTTAATACTGAAGGAGAGTAACAGGGAGGAAATAAAGATGTAAAATGATAGTCTGAGTTTTTCTGGACCAGTAAATGCCAGTCACCACACTAGGCTGCTCACAGTTCATAACTGCTCAGCCATGTCATGAGAACAATGTCAGTGCTAACTCAGAGGTCTCTGCCAACCATGAGATCCTGGTTTTCTTTTTTCTTTTTTTTTTTCTTTTTTTTTTTTTTTTTTTTGTCTTTTCGAGACAGGATCTCCCTGTAGTCCCAGCTGTCCTGGAACTCACTCTGTAGACAAGGCTGGCCTTGAACTCACAAAGATCTGCCTGTCTCTGCCTCCCGAGTGCTAGGATTAAAGGCATGTGCCACCACACCCAGCTTAGAATCCTGGTTTTCTAGCTGATTTTAGGACTATTAAATGTTCTCCCACTGTGGTGGCATGTGTTCATGATTATGTGTGGGTGTATGCACCTGTGTGTGTGCATACTTATGGAGGGCAGAGGTGAACATCTAATGTCTTCTTCCATTGCTGTCCATCTTGTTTTTGAGAGAGGGGCTTGCTCTGAACCTGGAGCTTGTACCTTCTGAGTGCAGGAACCACATCTGTGACCACCAGGACTGATTTGAAATTATGGTTTGTAAAAATTCCTGCAACATTAATCACAATAGCCCAAACATGGAAATAACTTAAGTATTAATTATCATGTTAATGAGACAAATTAATAAAGTAAATATATATAATTTATACAACACACAATGAAATGTCATTAAGCTTTTAAAAAGTAAGGGATCCTTCCACTTGCAATGACATTGATTAACTTAGAGGCCGGCAGCTGAACTTGGCAGTGTTGTTCACAGGGATTTAAAGGCATGAGAGAGGCAAGAGTGAAGAGGTCATCTGTTCTTCCTCTGTGGTTTCAGAGACCCTAGGAGGCCAGGCAGAACCGAGACCCTAGGAGGCCAGGCAGAACCCATCAGCAGCACCCTTGAATAAAGAAGGCCCTGATAGTTCATTGCATGAAGCTATGAAGGGGAAGCCTGATTGGCAGTGGAGACCCCAAGAAGACACTGGAGATGCTACAGCCGTGAGATGTCTGCCAAGGAGAGTTCCATAGAAGGAATGGTACCAACCCAAGCGAGAGATGTATGTTTTATACAGCAAGGATGGAGGGGCTAAGCCAGCTAAGTCCTTTGGAAAAATAGTCGCAGAAGTCAGATGTGGAGCTACTGGGTTTGGCGTTCGCCCTCCTAGTTTTCAGGCTTGTTTTGGCCCCATATATCCTCAGCATGCTCCCATTCCTCCCTTCTGAAATGGGGATGCGTATTCACTTCCACTGTACATTAGAAGGAAGTAGTTTGCCTTTTGATTTTACATTGGCTTACAGTTAAGAGATTGGCCTGAGTCTCAGAAGAGACTTTGGATGCTGGACTTTTGAGTAATAGTGAGATTGATAAAAACTATGGGGACTTTTAGGGCTGGAGAGATGGCCTAGCAGTTAAGAGCACTGACTGCTCTTGCAGAGGACCCGGGTTCGATCCCCAGCATGCACATGGTGGCTGAGAACCGTCTTTAACTCCAGTTCCAGGGGACTCTGACACCCTCTTCTGATCTCCGTGGCATTGCACGACATGGATACACAAACCTACATGCAGACAGTGCATTCATACACATAAAAAAAAAAAAAAAAACCAACTATGGGGACTTTTAAAGTTTGGAACAAATGCCTTTTGTATTTTATATGGTCATGAGCTGTAGGGGCCAGGGAGCAAAATATGGTGGTTTGAATAAGAATGTACCCCAGAGGCTCTAATTATTTGGCATTTTGTCCATGGTTGGTGGTGCTGTTTTGGGAGGTCTTAGAAGGTGTGGTCATGCTGGAGGAAGCTTGTCATTGGGGCAGGCTTTGGGGGTTCTTAAGCCTTGCCAGATTTCCAGTTGCACTCTGCTTCCTGTGTCTGCTTGAAGAGGCAAGTGCTTAGCTTTTTGTTTGTGCTCCAGCCAGCTCCTCCCACATGGCTCCTGGGTATGATGAACTCTATTCCCTCTGGAACTTAGAACCATAAGTTTAAATTAATTCTTCTTCCTATATGTGCCCATGGTCGATGTTTTATTTCAGCAACAGAAAAGTAACTAATACAGGGCGGATGCGATTAAAGGGTGCAAAGTTGAAGATAGGACTGTTGAGTCTGGAAATGTAGTATACAATATGTAGACTATGGGTAATAATACTGAATTGTTGAATTGTATGGTGGGAGTTTGCCAAAAGAATAGATTCTGGGTACTGTATACACACACACACACACACACACACACACATATATCAAATGATGGTGTGTAAATTTGCTTCCCTGCAGTAATTTACTATATATATCTCAAGATAGGTATATCAAAACCTCATGCTATACATGTCAAATATACAAAATAAAACTAATGTAAAAAGACATTAAGATAAATGAACAGAAGTTGCCTCGGTTTCCTGTATTTCCTTATAAAAATGTTTCCATATTATCTTTCATTTTCTGTTATTTTGGGGTTTATTAAAATGAAGGCCTTTCTGTATTTCTAAGGTCAAATCCTTCACACAATATTTATCTTTTCAATTTTTTAAAAGTCTTTTTTTTTCATTTTATGTGTCTGAGTGTTATGCCTGCATGTATGTAAATGTGCCCATGTAGTGCAGTGCCTGTGGAGAAGAGAAATGGGTGTTGGATCCCCTGGAACTGGAGTTATGGATGGTCGTTAGCCATCATGTGAGTGCTGGGATTTGAACCTGGCTCTCTTAAAAGAGTAACCAGTGCTCTTAACCACGGAGCCGTCTCTCCATCCCCAAATCTTTTTTTAAAACCCCAATTTAAATCCAGCTACCATGTCAAGATGTTATTCTCTGGCTCTTTACTTCTTTATACTGCAGTCTGTGCAGTATCCATGAAGATCAGAAGAGGGTGTCGGATCCTGTGGAACTGGAGTTTTGGATGGTTTTTAGCCACTGTGTGGGTGCTGGGGACTGAACCCAGGTCCTCTGCAAGAGTAGCCTGTGCTTTTAACTGCTGAGCTATCTTTCCAGCCCTCATCTTCAGTCCTTGAGGCATAGGTTATACTCACTGGTTCTACTTCCTCTCTTCCTGCTCATTCTTTTACCCTTTAGTCACCTCCTGGGGTCCCAGCAGCAAAACTGCTACCAGGCTTGACTTTTGTTCTCTTCGTGTTCCTATCAATCACCTTGCTTTTGGAATTTTTTTCCTTCTGCTTTTTAATGCCTGAATGATCCTTGATTCTGTGAAGGAGTTGGTGATAAATTAGTGTGCATTGAAAAAATAGCCAGGGCAAACCTAAAATTAAAGAAGCAGATCACATACTTGACTGGCAGGGAGTGGGAGTTGGTGCTGCAGGCTCTTACACACTCTGGAAGACTGCTCACTAAGTAAGGAAAGTGCCAGATCTGGAAGATGGAAGGAGTGAGAATCACTGGAATCACTGATTTAGACTGAGAAGGCTTTGTCAGAGCAAAAAGAAGATGAATTTTAGCAAGCAATGTGGGATTGTGGAAGAGAATTCTGAGTGACAGATAACATATTTGCTAGTACTTGAAGATTATTCTCGGGGGTGTAGAGTAACATGAAACATGATGCAGGGGTAAACCGTTCTCTTGTTTTTGAGACAGGGTCTCACTATGTTGCCCTGGTGGGCCTAAAACTCACCATGTAGACATGTATAACAGACTGGCCTCGAGCCTAGAGATTCACCTGCCTCTGCCTCCCGAGCACTGAGATAAAGGTGTGCGCCACCATGTCTGGTGAAGGGGCTTGTATTTAGGCCATGAGTGCATCAGCCACTTCTCTTTCTTGTGATTCTCCATACGCAAGGCTGAGGTGGTCCTTCCTTCTGCTTTCCCAGGCAATTCCCTAATTGTACTCTTAAAACGTGTCCATGCAAATAAGGTCTTTAACCCTAACATTTTTCAAATATTTCAAGCACTGGAGCAACACAGGTTCAAGAATTTTACTGCCTCTTCTTATGCCAAACTTTGCCTGAATGTGGTGAACATGGGTCTATGTGCTCCTCAGAAGACAATGAGGACAGGCTGAGGACCACAGCAAGGGTAAGTTGCAGACAATTTATGGAAGCTATGACTTACACAGAGGGTAGCCTC
The DNA here is from genome assembly GCA_009823505.1 of Rhizomys pruinosus. Taxonomy (NCBI): domain Eukaryota; kingdom Metazoa; phylum Chordata; class Mammalia; order Rodentia; family Spalacidae; genus Rhizomys; species Rhizomys pruinosus. Next base: position 298,423 of record VZQC01007562.1, on the reverse strand, counting down.
TAATAGCCACTCAGAGAAAGATGGAATATAGATTGAAGGGACACACCAGGGAATAACCTCAGTCAATGATCTGGGCTGTAGCAGAAGAACGGAAAGAACTGGAGCTGGTGATTAATTGGCTGCACTGTGAGGTTTTGTTCTTCAAATCTTTTGTGCATTCTGGGTCTCTGAAAGTATTTAACTAGAGATACAGATCTACTTCACTTAATTCAATAGAACTCGAAAATCTGGTCTCTCACTCATTGGTAGGAACTATCACAGCTTGTGAGTGTACGATGGGAACTGATTGCTTTGTCCTTTACCTATGCTCCATGTTGAAAGAAAGTTTAATTCCATCTTCCATCTGGCATGGTGGTGCATGCCTTTAATACCAGTGCTCAAGAGGTAGAGACAGGTGGATCTGTTCTGGTCTCTCACTCATTGGTAGGAACTATCACAGCTTGTGAGTGTACAATGGGACCTGATTGCTTTGTCCTTTACCTATGCACCATGTTGAAAGAAAGTTTAATTCCATCCTCCCTCCAGCATGGTGGTGCATGCCTTTAATACCAGTGCTCAAGAAGTAGAGGCAGGTGGATCTGTTCTGGTCTCTCACTCATTGGTAGGAACTATCACTGCTTGTGAGTGTACAATGGGACCTGATTGCTTTGTCCTTTACCTATGTACCATGTTGAAAGAAAGTTTAATTCCATCTTCCATCCGGCATGGTGGTGCATGCCTTTAATACCAGTGCTCAAGAGGTAGAGGCAGGTGGATCTGTGAGTTCCTGGCCATCTGGGATCTGGGGCTACAGGGAGACCCTGTCCCAAAAAGACAAAAAAAGCTTGCTTTCTATGTGACTGGTGTGGTTTTATGTGTGCATGTATGTGGTTCATTATTTTCTTTTCAATGTATTGTAGACATTTTCTGCATTGTGCTACATCACAGCAATGGGCTTGGTATCCCTATTCAGCAAAAGTTTTATAGCTTTACAGCTCTGACAATGGTGACATTGATATTCCGTTGGCTCTATATTCCATTCTGGGAATGGAATTTGTGTGTGAAAATGCATATGATTTGATTGGAGGTAAGGAAAAGAATGCTATTCCTAAGTCAAGCCCACAGGTGAATCTCCATTGTTGTGCTTTCAGTCTTTGCAGCATTTTCTTTCTTATTGTTCTCCATCACCTTACTCTTCTGCACTACCATGCTAAATGAATATACCTAGGGAAAACTGCTTCATTGCTCTGAGTTGTCCAATAGTCCCATTGGATTATTTTATGTGCTTATATTAATTATAGTCATTGCTGGTAATGCTATAGGTTCTCTTGTTCCCTTTCCTTTTCTATTGCCTTGTATTAATTTGATTACCCAAGGCGACTTTGTTGAGAGTACTATATACAATAAGGTGTATTATTAGCAGTAGTTTCAAAAATCATTTGCAAGTAAATTGCTATGTCAATGCCCCATAATAATGTTGACTACTTCTATTCTTCTCAAAAATCCCTTTTATTTCTTCAGAAATAAGTCACACTCCCAAGAACCTTTGCTCTAAACTAAAATATGAACCAGTGTTCATCATAATGGAGCCCCCTCCAGAGTAATAACATTATTCACATTCTGAGGGGACTGCACACTTAACTGCCATAAGAAAAGGACCCATACTTTGCCTCAGACTTGTGCCATAGTCTTCTTATTTAAGCATTTCCTCTATTTAGGAGACCTGGAGCTTGCCTTTGGATTTGGAAGGACATTTTCAAGGACACTCCCCTTCCTCCCCACACTTACATCAGCTGCCGTGTCAGCTCTGCTGCTCTGACTCTTGGTTTATTGCTGTCATTTGTCCACTCTTGCTCTATTAGTCCCTTTAAAAGATCTAAATCCTTTATCATGCAGCTCTTTTCCAAGCCTCTCATTCTCCTACCCACATGATAATATCAGAACATTTTAAAGGAGAAATATTTTCTTTTCTATCATTTTCTAGGATAATATTTGAGTATCAGTACAGAAAATATTTCAGATAATGTGTAAAGTCATGGTGGGCTAGAATACCTAAGCTTTACCCCTGCTCTTTGAGCTGGCTCATTAGGAATGGTTGGGGGCATGGAGAAAAAAACAGTTTCCTCCCTTAATCATGTACTCACATCAGGTGAAAAAGATTTCTTTAGCTTTAGAAACCAGGAGAATTGTAATTTGCCTCAAGATGGCTACCAGCCTGTGCCTACTGGGAAGCCACGTTGGCACTTGCTAACGATTAGCTCTTGCCTTGTTAGTTTCTAATAATATCTCCCATTTATTGAGCTCCTACCTTCAGCCAGATTTACATAAAGTGATTTATGTGTAAAAATATCATACATCCTTTTTTATTCAGATAGAATTCACACAATACAAGATTCTTGAGAGCGCAAAATTGGTGGCTTTACTAGAGATTCACATTTCTTTAAGCATCCTTACTATCTAATTCCAGAAAATGTTCATCATTTCAAAAAAAATCCTGTGTCTCCAAATAGTTCCTTTCTCTCTTCTGTCTCCCTTGATCCATCTCTTCTTTGTCTTTCTTGACTTGAATACCCTAGTCCTTCCATATGAAGTGTCATCATGTGTGAAATTGTTGTTAGCTTACAGATCCTTAATATTTCTAAGGATCTTCCATATTAGAATATTTTATTACTTAAAAGTTTAAAATCATTTTTATTATTGTGTGCGTGATGTGTGTGGATGTGTGTGCCAAGGCAAATGTGTGGAGGTCAGAGGACAACTTGATCCAGTCAGTTCCCTTCTTCCATATAGGTTTTGGAGATCGGGCTTCTGGAGCAAGTACTTTTACCTGCAGATCCATCTTGGTGGCCGATTGTATTACTTTTTACAGACAAGTATTATTACACATGTATATTCTACCAGAGATTATTCATTTCTTTATCAGTTGAAGGGCCTTTGCATTGTTTCAAGTTGGGGATGTTATGGATAATGCTTCTCTAGGTATTTGTATATATTTTGAACTCTATATACATACACATATATCTATATACATATATGAAATATAATTGCTAGGACATATGTTAACATGTTTAACTGTAAAAAGTACTGCCTCATTTTTCAAATTAGCTATACCATTTGCAATCCCGCCAACAGTAGCCCCTTCATAGCCTTTAGAACACATGATTATCTATCTTTTTTAATAATAGCCATCCTAGGTGATATGAAATATGCCTCATTGTAGTGATGCTGCCATTTTATTAACTACTATGATTATGACTTTTGCAATATGGACATACTATGGACCAATGATTTTGCCTCACCTTGCAGCCAAAAAGTTAATATTCTCTTAGCTTGTCAATAATGTAAACCAGCTCACTGAGCCTTTAGCTCCTCTTATAAATGAAACATAGTTTTGATTCCTCATGACCCTTTCTGGCCCTAAAATAGTGTATGTTTAAGTGTGTTTATTTAGGGACTATCAGAATTGCTACAAGTATTGATTATTTGTTGGAAGCAATAAAGATATCAAGACTACGCTTTTGTATTGCAAACAATGCAATCATTAAATAGATAACATTTGTTTATTGTTGCAGGTGTGTGAGAGGGGTCAGAAGGTACATAATCCTCACATAAGGGTCTGACTTCTGATTCTCCCTTTCATGCTGGGTATGCTGTGTCAATAAAAGACTGAGCGAAGTCCTTGTTTGGGAGCATAGTTCAGAGAGGCATCTGATGGAACAGGTTCTCAGCAGTTCAAGTCTGCTCTTAGCCTTAACATGGATGCCAAGAGTCGGGCTGTCTTTATTAAGGCATAGTCATAATGTGGTATCATATAGTAAACACCACAAACTATAAATCAACTGACTTTTTTATTTTTAAAATTTTTTAATTTTATTTTTTATGTGTATGAATATACTGTCTGCATGTAAGTTTGTGCACCCATGTTGTGCAGTACCACAGAGGTCAGAAGAGGGTGTCAGATTCCCCTGGAACTAGAGTTAAAGATGGTTCTCAGCTGCCATGTGGGTGCTGGGGATCAAACCCCGGGTCCTCTGCAAGAGCAGTCGGCACTCTTAACCGCTAGGCCATCTCTCCAGCTCTCAACTGACTTTTTATCATCAGCTTCTATCCCACCAGGGCCCAGTCATTCTAGTATTTGCTATGTCAGAATATGTCAAATCCTGGAGACTTTGATAGTACCTGGGTATTGTTGGGACAAGAACTCATCTGCTTAGCCCATAAGTTTGTCTATGTGGAAAACCCTTGAGAAAGTTTAGCTTAAATACCCAACATGAGTCCACAGTTATCTCTTCCTTTATTAGGACACGGATACTTTCTGTGAGATGGCGTAGGCTCCACCCTCTTATGGCACTATGCAGCCGGGTTTGCTTTGTCTGCTGTAATCCTGGGTGCATCTTGGAAACTGTACCTGAGTCTACATTCCCTCCTATGTCCCCTTTATTCCTCCCAAAGGAATCCAGTCTTGCATCAGGAAAATTCTTTTTCTTTCTTTCTTTCTTTCTTTCTTTTTCTTTCTTTCTTTCTTTCTTTCTTTCTTTCTTTCTTCCTTCCTTCCTTCCTTCCTTCCTTCCTTCTTTCTTTCCTCCCCTTTCTTTTTCACCTCTAGCTCTGGAGTCTAAAAATATGGAAAAAGGAGCTGGAGAGACGAGTCAGCAGTTAAGAGTACTGGCTGCTCTTGCAGTGGACCAGGGTTCAGTTCTAGCACCCACATAGTGGATCACAACCATCTTTCACTCCAGTTCCAGGGAATCCAATGCCCTCTTTTGGCTTCTGTGGACATTGTATTCATGTGGTGTACCTATGTATATGCAGCCAAAATACTCATACCCATAAAATAAAAAAATAATTAAATAAGTAATTAATGGAAAGAAAAACCAAAAAAAGTTTCACAAACAAATAAAACCTTTAATTTTTTTCCTTTTGCTATGACAGTACTTTTTAGGCAGTAAGTGACTCTTTCTGGAGTTTTTGAGGAAAAAATGAATATTTCAAAGGAGCACAGGTCCCACGTTAGGTGTCTTTTCAATGATACTGCATACATAGCACCCAGGGACCTGGAGGAGGAGAGTTGTTATTTCAGTCAGTGTTGTCGTCCCACACATTCATATATGTATTCACTCATGTGTTATCTTTTTAGAGCTGACTGTAAAAGGGGCCTTAAAAATATTTAGAACTTCCAGTCCTAGTTCTTATAATATTACAGACACAAAGGCTGTGATTGTCCATAGCCTTCCAGTTAGCAGAATGGTGCGGTTGAGGTCTTAGGGACCCTGGCTGCCAGCCCACAGTTCTGACCACCACACTTCTGTCCGCCAGATGCTGCTGGCTTCTGCCTTCATGGATCCTCCATCTGGATGGTCAAAAATGTTTGGTAAAAAATTACCTGTGTGGGGCTAGAGAGATGGCTCAGCAGTTGAGAGCACTGTATGCTCTCACAGAGGACTTGGGGTTGGGTTCCCGGCACTCACATGGACGCTAACCATTGTAACTCCAGTTCCAGGGGAATCTGGTGCTCTCTTCTTACCTCACTGGGCATTGCATGACATGGATGCACTAACACACTGATAGGTAATACACTCGTACACACATAATTTAAAAAATTACCTCTGTACTGTATATATTTAGACCTTTTCTTGCTATTCTTCTTCAAGCCATGCATTATAACTAATATTTGCATAGCATTTACACTGTTATGTCTCATAAGTAATCCAGAGATAGAGTATACGAGCAAGTTTGCCACTGTTTATGCAAATCCAAGCCATTTTATATGAAATACTTGAGCACTGGTGGGATCCTGGTATTACCAATCAGCTGGCTGGGTCCTTTTAAGCAACACAGATAGAAGTCCTGGGTAGGCAAGGGGAAACTCTTCAAGTGCTGGCCCTTGGAAGCTTTTGTTTTCCTCAGTGTTTGGCAGCAGCGGGCAGTGCCAGCGTGCAGTAAGTAGCAGCTGCAGGCCATGTCCTCTAGTGTTTAGCCTGCCTGCAGTCTCAGCTACTAAGACCCCAGGTCCTACAAGTGTTCTAGCTATTGTGTGGGTCTAGAAGTTGTGATTCATCAGCCATCAGCTATAGCTGAAGGTGTAGCTTCCAGGCAGATGTAGGTAGGGATCAACTCAGTGTTATAGCTCTTTGGACAGCCTGGGAAGTCATAATTCCTTAATCCTTACCAGCCGCTGTTATAGCTCTTGGCCCTGGGTCTGAGACCTTTGGCTTAATGGCTTGACAGGTCTCTGGAGCTCTTCTGCCAACCAGCCTACAGCTCTCTGCTCTGCTCCTGACAGCATTTTGCTCTTGTTAGTCTCTGCTCTCTACCTTCTCTTGCTGTCTATGTTGTGCTGCCTTTCTCCACTTGAACTCTCAAACTACTCTGTGTCTTCTTCTAATGCCACCTTTACAGCTTTGCCTGCAGCTGCCCTGCTGTTACTGCCTCTGCCATCACCACCCTCTGCTGCCCTCGTTTCTTTCTTTGAGTGATGTGTGATACACTCAGCCAGAACTACTGAAAGTAGGTAAGATAAGACCAATCAATCCTTTCACTGGGTCTAAAGTTGCAGCATTAGGGGAGCCTGAGAAGGGATGTTTGGGCCAATGTCAGCCATTTGTATTAGAACGGTCACAGCTTTGCTTCTGAGCACCCATCACAGCTCTTAAGGCTCATGTTTTGGATGAAACACAGCCCTGCATCTTAGCACCAGTTACAATTATACAGGCTTGTGCTTGGACCAGTCAGCACTAGTCATAGCAGTCCTGCTAGACCAGCAGTGGAAGAACTTGCCATTGGTATAAGTAAGAATGGTTGCAGGGTCATCTAGAGTTCACCAAAGCTTGCGATAGTAAATTAAAAAGTGTAGTGTAAATTGCTTCAAATAGCCTTGGCTGAGGCTGGGCCCTTAGGAGCTGGGGCAAGCAACTGCAATTGTATGGTTTTCTCAAGTTGTCAATGGAGAATTCCAGGTAATTGATGTTGGCATCAGGGTCCACTGGCTGTTTGAGTGACGGTCATTTTGCAAATGGAAGGCCAAAGCAGGAAAGGAGAGTCAGATGAGTGCCAGGAAGGAATTCAGATTGCACTAGCCCTTAAATTCTTTATTTACAAGAAAATGAATGGTAGAAAGAATGCTACAATAAGAACTTAAAGAACTAAGCATTAGGGCTGGAGAGATGGCCTAGTGGTTAAGAGTGCCAACTGCTCTCACAGAGGACCCGGATTCGATCCCCAGCACCCATATGGTGGCCGAGAGCCATCTGAAACCCCAATTCCAGGAGAAGTCCAGCTCCAGGGGAATCCGACACCCTCTTCTGACCTCCGCGGCATTGCACGACATGGGTGCACAGACTTGCATGCAGACAGTACATTGATACACGTACAGAAATTAAAAAAAAAGAACTAAGCATTAACACTAGCAGTGACTTTAAAAGATTTTAACAGTGCCTTAGCAGTGTTTAATACCTACCTATCTGGCAAGAGGAGTCCCTCTCAGTGTCTCATGGAAGCCAGCACCCCTCAGATAGTAAAGAACACCCATACTTTGTTATATACACGCTCTCTCTATGCTAATACTTTTGGGGCCACAATCAAAAGAAACCAGTTTATAGTAACAAGCAAAATAAGAATTTGTTTAGTTTGCATCACTACTGACTCATTTTCTTCCTTGAAGTTCACTGAGGTGTCTCACTTAGGGCTGAACACTGCAGTTCTCAGCACATTGACCAATTGTGGGTCTCTGTGTTAATTACCATCTGCTGCAAGATGTTTCTCTCATGAAGGTTGAGAAATGCACGAATTTGAGTATAGCAATAAGTCATTAGGAGTCATTTTAATGTTACGTCCATTTAGTAGTAACAGATTCTCCTCTGGGGCCCATGACCTCTCTAACCACAGGTTCTTGGCCCTAACAGTGTCAGGTATAGATTCCATCTCATACAGTGGGTCTGCAATCCAATCAGAAGGTGGTTGGTTACTCCTATAACATTCGTGCCATTTTTGTGCTAGTGGGCATATGCCTGGTCAGCAGTTACTTTAGCTTGCAGGGCTCATAGCTGGGTAGGGTTGATGGTTACCTTTCTCCTCTGGTAGCATGAAGAGCACCTTCTGGCACTATGACCGTTAGCTAGGAGAGACGATGCTTCAAGGCCAGCACCAGCTCGAATTTCTCCTTGTTTGTTCTGTGACTTACCGTGGTAGTGTCTTCAGCAATTGAGTTTTATCATCGAGTTCTAGAGAGTAATCAAGAGCACCGACATTTTTCACAGATGACCAGGAGGGTGCTTTTTGGAATAAGGATCTAGACGTCGGCATGAGTGGGACGGCTCAGTGTAACAATGTAGGCGATTTTATGAACCGTTGGTTTCCCTGGGGTCCATCAGTATTTAGTTGAAATGTGCCTGTGAGTGACTTTGAGATCCTCTGGGACTGCAGCACACTGTACCAGTCTGCCTGTTAACTGACTTGAGCTGCGGGGATTCAAAGCCCTGTGGTCTCCAGCTGCCTTTTCTATTTTTGATGCCATTCTAAGTAAGACATGCCCTCTATATTCCTAAATAACTCCACTCTAGTCTTAGGCATTGCACCCCCTCCGTGTGTCACCATCACAATTAGTGAGACTTGAAACATTGCAGCTATAGTCCAGAAAGTCAGCCTTTAGGGAAGGAGGAGCAGAGATTCCCACAGAGGGCCCTGATTTGTAAAATTTTCTCTGCCTGGGCAGATTGGCAAAGCCCCAGTGAGAAAAAGCCCTCTTTTTATTATTGCAAGTTACTGATGCTAATATATGGCAGCCAATTCTGTTTGCTATCTGTTTAATTAAACATTATTTTGCATGGGCTCCCTGAAGAGTGTGTATCACCAAAAGCCACAATTCCATAAATCTAATAAACAGCTAAACAAATATGTGCCTTTATACCTTGATAACACTTGAAATCTTTGTATTTTCCCATTTGTTTTATATGATGCAAAGATAGCCATTTCTACTTCTTTGTGCATTAGTAATCCTCCCCGTTTCCTTGGAAGTAAAGCCAAAGGCAGACATTGGCCGCTTCTCTACACATTTTTATGTGTACATAGGGATCTAGAAATATGAATTCTCCTATTTTCAGAGTTTAAAAATAAAACGACCACATTTTTTTGAATGAAACTGGTCTTGCTTCTAATTCACACAAACTTTCTGGAAAACATGCTAATAAAACCATTGTAACAATCACATATTTCTTTGGGAGCATCAGTATAATTAGCCCTTTCAAGAAGAGAACAAAACTGTACTGGAAACCTCAATTCGAAATACAGTGAAGCCAAATAACTAATTACAGTGATGCAATTTTTTTTTTTCTTTTCCTTGCTTTGATTTCCTGGCAAAACATTATTTTATGCCTTTGTTCCCCTTCAATGACCATAATGGTCTTGGCATAAACCTTGCCAAGTAAGTGAAACACCTTCTGTCTGGGTATTTCTTTGGGGAACTACTATTGGTATTAACCACCCCAGGGACCTACCTGGAGAGCTACTCATGTAAAGCTGGAGGAGACTCTCCTCAGCCACAATCTAAACATGAGCCTCTGGTCTTTCTTCCTTAAAATGTCCCTGTGCCCTTGAGTCTGTCCTTCCTTATTTGCAGTTCCTTCCTGAGTAAGAGGATTTCTTTCACTGGGCACAGGAGGGTGGACCTTCAGGGACATATTTGAGGGACCTGGGGAAGCTTATAGAGCAGCCTCCTTGGAGGAGCATTTGTCTCTCAAACAATGTAGACGGAATGAAATGCTTTGTCCCCCAGTGAAAGGAATTCCTCTGTGAGCAGGATAGGGAAATGCTTTTGTGTGTAGAGTCTTTCCCTGGGGAAAGGGAAACGAGAAGAACAAATAATATAAGCATAATAAATAGAGCTGGTGAAAGCTGTGGTTTCCAAGTGACTGCTCAAGTGCTCTAACTGTAGCCCTTGGGGTTAAGAGTTAAAAAACACCTCACTTTGCACCTGACTTAATGACTGCCCTGAAGGATGAGTTGTTCTGGTTGACAGGATTAGGTCCCTCTTCACTTCTGGATTTTCCACTGAGGCTTGAAAGGAAATGAACAATGAGGCCCTTTAACTCTCCAGTCCCATTTCACCACCATAATGCTTCAAATGCATCCTATTGCTTTGGTATGATGACTTTCAGCTACTGTTATGGCTTCCTAATGAAAGCTCATACTACAAATTATGGGTAGAGGAAGAGCACACCTGGGGACATATCCACACTTGTGTTTGATTTAGGAGCTCCTCTATTTAAGAGTTTCATTTATATGTTTCTCCAACATATAAATGAGTTGTCAAATTCTAAATATAATATGTGTGAAATGTGTCTTGAGACACAATAATGGAGAATGGCAATGGTCTTTCCTCTAGAAGTGATTTGAGATGTCCTCGGTAGCCTCCTCACATGGAGCCTTTCTGAACTTATCATGGCTTATGAGACTTGAGCATTGGATACCACCTAACTCACTAACATGGTGTTTGTTCTCATATCTCACGTATGAAGGATGTCTTGCTGCACCTGGTGTTCGGCCTACTTTCTCCAGCTTCAAGAGTCTAAATGTCCAGAACCCAGAGATCCCCTGCCTGCTGCCCATCCTCCTAGAAGTCACTTCCAAGACCACTTATATGTTCCTTTTCTTTTGTCTGTACTGGAATATTGGAAATAAGAATCTTGTAAGATCATAACCACTGTCTGAGCCTCAACCTCCATAATACCAAACTAGGTCTAGGTAGAATGACTCAGCATTTTCTTCACCCTGGTAGTGAAGCAAAGAATTCTGGACCCTTTAAAAAATAAAAATATTCATTTTATTTTTTGTGGATAAGAGTTTTGGATGTATGTATGTATGCATGCATGCCTCATGCATGCCAGAGCATCAGCTCCCCTGGAATTGGAGTTATAAAGGAGTGTGAGCCACCATGTGGGTTCTGGGAACTAAACCCCTTCCTCTGCAAGAGCTCTTAACCACTGAGCCATCTCTCCAGCCCCTCAGCCTTTGATCTTATTATCATGATTCTTAATTTGAATGAGGCCCAGGATATAAGCTAATCAAAATTTTAAAAGCTCTGTGTTCTAACCTTAGCCATAGGAGGCTGGCACTGGATGCTGAAGTCTAACCTGTGGTGTCTGCTTACTGACCTTGTCCCCAACAGCTCACTCTTGCCACCCCATGAAATCTAGCTGGTTTGCTGGACTTCTTTTTGAGAGACAGAAAGTCATCCCAACAGCAACAGGGCCCTGTTCACTCTTAGTTTACCTTTCCTGCTTCCTTAGACTTTGCTATATAGTCTTATTTCCAAGTCCTCCGTTATTAATGCAGCTTGATTATGCACCAATTATCTGAATTATACTGGCACACAAAAGTTATTTTATTAACTTTTTAGCTTCTAAAACATCTTTGAAGCACTTGAGACCTGAAAAATCTACATATAGCTTTATATCCTCATAGGTGGTGGTCACACTCAATCGAATGACATTTGTTAAAAGAGAAAGTTCATACCTTTGAAATTTTACATATGAAATACTTCTTTGTTCAATTTAAGGATAAACTTCTCAATAGTTTACTTGAGGAGTACCAAAAATCACCAACACAAGCAGTGCCCACCTCTTTCCCCACCCTGGCTTTCTTGCCATCATAGTATATCCTGGCATTAATAACTTATATAGAAAGGATAACAGGTGGAACCAATTAAAGATAACTTTATCATCTTTGTAGTACTTACTGAACTTGTTCAGAGAAATTAAAATCTTCCCAGTTTTTATTTATTTTTTAATTTTTAAAATTTTTATTTATTTATGTGTATGAATGTACTGTCTGCATGTAGGTTTGTGCACCCTTGTCGTGCAATGCCGCAGAGGTCAGAAGATGGTGTTAGATTCCCCTGGAACTGGAGTTCTCCTGGAATTGGAGTTACAGACGGTTCTCAGCTGCCATGTGGACACTGGGGATCGAACCCGGGTCCTCTGCAAGAGCAGTTGGTGCTCTTAACCGCTAGGCAATCTCTCCAGCCCCCTCCAGTCTTTTAAAAGTATTCTTTCAGACAAACATTAATTTATCAGCAGAACATCTCTGCAGGTGGGGAACCCAACTATACATGCCAAAATATGCACAATACTTTCTTATACCCTCTTATTTTCTTGACTTTATTCTAGTCATGGAGCAGCTAAAGATGAGCTATAAAGATAATCAAGAAGGAACAGAGTCGTGAGAACAGGAGATAGAAATTGGCTGGGCAGTTTAGGGTACAGAACCTGAAAGTGAACAGTGTTTCACTGGCTAAAAGCTGGAAATGTCCTTGCCAGAGGCCAGAGACATGCCAGAAGTGTTTAAGCCAAAATGTCTTTGGTTCTGCCCTGGCCAGAGGCCAGGATGCCAGAAGGAGGTCTGTGTTTTTGTTTGATTATTTGTTTTCCCTTATGTCTCTTTCCTAAATGAACATCCCTTCCTGGAAACTGCAGTGAGGATGTGATTGAAGCTGAGAGGCACCTGGATACGGTGTGCACAGGCCAACTTCACTAACTAGTTCACTCCTCTTCTATCCATGCCTCTATCCAGTAAATTCTTCTTCACTCCCAGGCAGTGACCCTCAATGATCTCCCACTCCTGGGGACCTGCACCTGCAATACTGGAGCGCTTCTTCTTCTCTTTCTCTTAAGCTCCTCCTATTCATATATAATAAACTTCCCCCATAACTCATTGTTCAAATTCATGAGAAAAAACCTGGAGGCCACTATCTCAGTGGAAGTTTTATGTGACAATGACCATCTAGCACCCTCACTTCCAGGTTAAACCTACCTGAGACAAGAGGAATGGCTTCCACTGGACTCAAGGACAACCTACATTTCCATATCATGAAAGTCTGTGGACAAAATACTAGGCCTTTGATTGAGTGAGTTGTCCTCTAGAGCTCAAACATTTTCTTCATCCTGCAAATTGATTAAGCATTGACTGTAGGCCATGTGTTCCTAGGCTTGAGAAAGCTACAACAAAGTGTGTCCTAGGAGCTCATGCTTGTCTCTATCAGAGAGAGAGAGAGAGAGAGAGAGAGAGAGAGAGAGAGAGAGAGAGAGAGAGAGAGAGAAAATGAATGTAATTGGTTGGCTTATACGACTATGGAGGCTGCCAGGTCTAATAGTCCATCATCTGAGGACAAAGTAGTAGGCCAGAGACCTTGGACAGGCTTCATGATGTAAGGTGGCCATCTGCTCGTAGAGTTTCCTCTTGCTGGAAGGAAGTTAGTCTTCTGGTTTGTTCAGACCTTTAACAGATAGGTGAGCATATCCTCCCCGATCCCCCACAGTGAAGGGCAATCTACTTTATTCAAAACTCACATATTAATCTTATCCAAAACCAGTCACAGGAATATCCTAGAATATTATTTGATCAAATATCCGGGCACTATGATCTAGCTGAATTGACACATAAAATTGACTGTCACCCCGGGTCTGTCTGACTCTAAGAACATGTTTTAATCCCTGCACTAGACGACTCTCCAAAGATCTTTTTGGCAAACTCCCCTATTAAAATTAATGGTTTTCTTCAACTTTACTGCAGTTATATGAGTTTTAATTCAGATTCTTTAGAAAAATCACAACTTCCTAAATAAAATAATAAAAGGAACAAGTGGAGAGATGGCTCATCAGTTAAGAGTACTGACTACTCTTGCAGGGGACCTGGTTCAATTCCTAGCAGCTAAGAATCATCCTTAACTGCAGTTGCAGGGGAATATGACACCCTCTTAGTCCACTGCTGCACTGCATTACACATGTGCACTCATATACATGCAGGCAATATACTAATACATATAGCAGAATAAATAAAATATCAAAAAAAAAGAAAAATAACTTCTGAATCTAAATACCTTTCCCTCACCTTCTACATGTAGAAAATCAAGTTTAAACATGGTCTTGCTTCAGTATTTAGGAAAGTTCAACTACATAGAAATAACTAATTCTCTACTTGGTGCTGTGCTTCTTTCTCTTAGTATGATTTTTTTAGTTGGCATATTAATGTTTTCTGATTAGTTTGTGATTATGTGGCATTTGTACGTACTCTCTCACACGCATACACAGAGAGAGAGAAAGAGAGAGAGAGAGAGAGAGAGAGAGAGAGAGAGAGAGAGAGANGGGGATCTCTTTTCCAATCATCTGTCATATTATCAAAAGAGGATTTAATTTTGGCCTTATGATAAATAGTAATAAAAATACACAAACTTTAAAACATCCATGAATATTGTTACTCCAACAGGTGTGCACTGTAGGGATGTGTCCGAGCTTTCCTAGTCTACCAGTAATATTTTAGCAGTTTTTAGTTTCAACAACTTCTCTATTTCCTCAGATACTTTTTCCTAAATGTCCTGAATGGAGCTGTGGTGGTTGAAGGGATGTTACCAAGTGATTATTCTTAATCACTTGGTAACACCCCATCCTTCACAAACATTGCTGTCAAAATAGTATAGAAATAATTCCCTTCAACATCATTTAGGGAACATCTTGTATTTTTATTGTTGTACTCAAATACCCAAGGCTGGGGAACATGAAATGGGTTGTTTGGCAATGATTCTGGTGGTTGTAGAGTCCAAACAGTGTGGCACCAGTGTAGTGGTGATGTCCTCTTGATTCATCAAAGGTGGCAGAGAAGAGGCAGGAAGGGAGCTGGCCTATGCATGGCTTCCTTTGAGAACTAACCCAGCCACAGGCTGCCTGCCCTACTGCTATGAGATAGGTGTTAATCCCTTCTGAGGATGGAGCACTCATGATCTAATCATCTGCCACTAGGTCACACCTCTTACCATTTACACCACCTTAGTACCCTTATAGCAGGGACTAAGCTTCTAGTACATGGACCTTTGAGGGACACATTATAGCAGAACTTGGAATAATACCACCGGAACATGGTACACCATTGTCTTCTTGCATATTTTTATTGTTAATAAATTTTTATTTAGAAGATAGCAATTATCAAAAGATTAGAGTTAATGAACATATTCAATTTTCCTTCCTTTAAAGAGTGTCATAGGCACATAAGGTTCATGTGGCCATCCTAATTTTACTGAAAATTACATTTAAGCATTCAGAGTATATCTTTCTTGTAGTTTCTTTAGTCCTGCTTCTAAGGAATGCTACACCTGAGAGCTTTACCAAAAGTCCTACATGGTCAATCAGGCCTTTTCAGAGTAGCCAGAATCTAAGTATCTTCCAGAATTGAGCTCAAAGACTAAGTTTACTGATTCCTGAAAGTTGCACTTTATTAACCTTGTATAGTCTCATGCAATATATGAACATCTTGATGTTTAACCAAAGACCCAAGAACATCCCTAAAAACAGCTGATAACGATTCTACACATGAAGTTCTCTTCTACAATACTTAGCTTCTTAAGCTGCCCCTCTACCACAAGCCTGCTTTATACTCAGGTCACTGGGCATATTATGCTACCTTGGGCACCCCTTCTTTGCAGCATTTGAAAAGTGCTTCCTAAGCAGAATACCTTTATTTCTGTTGCCTTAACTTTTGTTTTCCTTCTTTCAGGATCACAAGCTGAGGTTGCCTTTTATCCAATATCTACTTGTAATTGCTCCATATATTTTGTCCAGTTACTTAGTTGTTTATGGAGAGAGGCCAGGGCGATGTCAGTTACTCTGTCAAGGACAAAAGCAGAATCACTAAGTAGCTCAATGCAAACTTAACTGACAAGTTTTTCCTTGAATTGACGAAGGAAGCTTCTGTTATTTCTCAAAGAATACTTGGGATGCAAGATGTATTCCAAATACAACACAAACACACATCAACCTTAATGTAAGTTAACTTACAGGTCAAACTCACAATAATGATTCTTTGCCTCTAAATCTTAGAGGATACAAGGATTGGATTCTTTCTCCTGTGAATGTCAGTCAAAACATTTTTTTAAACAGAGGCCAGTTGTCGGCACTAGAATTTGACCGACCGCCGAACTCACTAAGTAGCCCTCTGAGAAAACTACCAAAGAATCGACAAAAGCAGAACCATGTTAAAAATATACATGTACAGCCCAGAGAACAGATGGAATAAATAACGGAGGAATTTAGAAATCATTTTAAAATCCTTGGTGAATGTTTTCCTTATGCTTCAGAATTGCCAATCATACTCTCTAAATCACAGTAATATTGAACTTAAAATAAAATCTGGTTTGCATATCTTTACTGTCTGATATGACACCACTTTATTAAAACATGGCATTTGCAAAAAAAAAACCAAAACATCCTTTTTAAAATAAATTTGAATTAGTCATCTAGACAGCATTTACCTATTTTTTTTAATACTGAAGGAAGAAGTACAGGGAGGAAATAAAGGCATTTTCAGTAAAATTATAGTCTGAGTTTTTTTCTGGACCAGTAAATGCCAGTCACCACACTAGGCTGCTCACAGTTCATAACTGCTCAGCCATGTCATGAGAACAATGTCAGTGCTAACTCAGAGGTCTCTGCCAACCATGAGATCCTGGTTTTCTTTTCTTTTTTTTTTTCTTTTTTTTTTTTTTTGTTGTCTTTTCAAAACAGGGATCTCCCTGTAGCCCAGCTGTCCTGGAACTCACTCTGATAGACCAGGCTGGCCTTTGAACTCACAAAGAACTGCCTGCTTCTTGATCCGCGTCTTCTAGATTAAAGGCTGTGGCCCACCGCACCAGCTTCAAATTTTCTTTCTAGCTGATTTTAGGACTATTAAATGTTCTCCCACTGTGGTGGCATGTGTTCATGATTATATGTGGTTGTATGCACCTGTGTGTGTGCATACTTATGGAGGGCAGATAGAGGTGAACATCTACTGTTCTTTCTTCCATTGCTGTCCATTTGTTTTTGAGGACAGAGAGGGGCTGCTCTGAACCTGGAGCTTGTACCTTCTGAGTGCAGGAACCACATCTGTGACCACCAAGCGATCTGATTTGAAAATTGGTTTTTAAAAATTCCTTGCAACATTAATCAAATAGCCCACACCCCCCCCATTGGGAAATAACGTACGATATTAATTCCATGTGAATAGGGACCAATTAATAAAGTATAATATATAGAAATTGATACACCACACAATGAAATGAAATGTCATTAAGCTTTTAAAAACGGTAAGGGATCCTTCCCACTTGCAATGACTTGATAAACTTTAGAGGCCGGCAGTGTGAACTTGGCAGTGTGTTTCAACGGGATTTAAAGGCATGAAGAGAGGCAAGAGTGAAGGGGTCATCGGTTTTTTCCTCTGTGGTTTCAGAGACCCTAGGAGGCCAGGCAGAACCCATCAGCAGCACCCTTGAATAAAGAAGGCCTGATAGTTCATTGCATGAGCTAATTTTTGGAAAGGGTGAAGCCTGGATGGCAGTGGAGACCCCAAGACACTGGAGATGCTACAGCCGTGAGATGTCTGCCAAGGAGAGTTCCATAGAAGGAATGGTACCAACCCAAGCGAGAGATGTATGTTTTATACAGCAAGGATGGAGGGGCTAAGCCAGCTAAGTCCTTTGGAAAAATAGTCGCAGAAGTCAGATGTGGAGCTACTGGGTTTGGCGTTCGCCCTCCTAGTTTTCAGGCTTGTTTTGGCCCCATATATCCTCAGCATGCTCCCATTCCTCCCTTCTGAAATGGGAGGGATGCCGTACTCAACTTCCACTTTACATTAGAAGGGAAGTGTTTGCCTTTTGATTTTACATGAGATTACAGTTAAGAGATTGGCATGTGTCTCAGAAGAGATTTTGTGTCTCAGAAGAGACTTTGGATGCTGGACTTTTGATTAGTGTGGTGATTAAAAACTATGGGGGGACTTATTGGGCTGGAGAGCTGGCTAGCAGTTAAGAGCCACTTGACTGCTCTTGCAGAGGAACCCGGTATGATTCTCAGTACCCACATAAAAATAAAAAAAAAAAAAAGTCTTTTAACTCCAGTTCCAGGGGGATCTGACACCCCTCTTCTGATCTCCGTGGCATTGCACGGACATGTATTACACAAACCTACATGCAGGACCAGTGCATTCTATACACATAAAAAAATAAAAAAAAAAAAAAAAAAACAAAACTTATGGGGACTTTTAAAGGTTCTGGCAAATGAACAAATGCCTTTTGTATTTTTATGGTCATGAGTGTAGGGGCCAGGGAGCCAAAATATGGTGGTTTTGATATAAGAATGTGTACCCAGAGGCTCAAATTATTTGGACATTTTGTTCCCATTTGGTGTTGCTGTTTTGGGAGGTCTAGAAGGTGTGGTCATGCTGGCGGAAGTTTGTCATTGGATTGGGGCAGGCTTTGGGGGTTCTTAAGCCTTGCCAGATTTCCAGTTGCACCTCTGCTTCCTGTGTCTGCTTGAAGAGGCAAGTGCTTAGCTTTTTGTTTGTGCTCCAGCCAGCTCCTCCCACATGGCTCCTGGGTATGATGAACTCTATTCCCTCTGGAACTTAGAACCATAAGTTTAAATTAATTCTTCTTCCTATATGTGCCCATGGTCGATGTTTTATTTCAGCAACAGAAAAATAGTAACTAATAAGGGCGGATGCGATTAAAGGGTGCAAAGTTGAAGATAGGACTGTTGAGTCTGGAAATGTAGTATACAATATGTAGACTATGGGTAATAATACTGAATTGTTGAATTGTATGGTGGGAGTTTGCCAAAAGAATAGATTCTGGGTACTGTATACACACACACCACCCACACCCCCACACACACATTATATTCAAATGATGGTGTGTAAATTTGCTTCCCTGCAGTAATTTACTATATATATCTCAATTCAGGTATATCAAACCTCTTCATTGCTATACCTGCAATCTACCAAATAAAAAAACTAATGTAAAAAAAGACATTACGATAACTGAAAACAGAAGTTGCCTCGGTTTCCTGTATTTCCTTATAAAAATGTTTCCATATTATCTTTCATTTTCTGTTATTTTGGGGTTTATTAAAATGAAGGCCTTTCTGTATTTCTAAGGTCAAATCCTTCACACAATTTTTTTTTAATTTTTTAAAGTCTTTTTTTTTCATTTTATGGTCTGAGTTTATGCCTGCATGTATGTAAATGCTTGCCCCGTGTAGTGCAGTGCCTGTGGAGAAGAGACAGGGGGTGTTGGATCCCCTGGAACTGGAGTTCTGGATGGTCGTTAGCCCTCATGTGAGTGCTGGATTTGAACCTGGCTCTCTTAAAAGAGTACCAGTGCTCTTAACCACGGAACCGTCTCTCCATCCCCAAATCTTTTTTTAAAACCCCAATTTAAATCCAGCTACCATGTCAAGATGTTATTCTCTGGCTCTTTACTTCTTTATACTGCAGTCTGTGCAGTATCCATGAAGATCAGAGCGGGTGTCGGATCCTGTGTAACTGGAGAGTTTTGGATGGTTTTAGCCCACTGTGTGGGTGTGGGACCTGAACCCAGGTCCTCTGCAAGAGTAAGCCTGTGCTTTACCTGCTGAGCTATCTTTCCCGCCCACATCTTTCAGTTCCTTGAGGCATAGGTTATACTCACTGGTTCTACTTCCTCTCTTCCTGCTCATTCTTTTACCCTTTAGTCACCTCCTGGGGTCCCAGCAGCAAAAACTGCTACCAGGCTTGACTTTTGTTCTCTTCGTGTTCCTATCAATCACCTTGCTTTTGGAATTTTTTCACTTCTGCTTTTTATGCCTGAATCATCCTTGACTTCTGTGAAGAGTTGGTGTGTGTGTTGATAATAAATTAGTGTGCATTGAAAAAATAGCCAGGGCAAACCTAAAATTAAAGAAGCAGATCACATACTTGACTGGCAGGGAGTGGGAGTTGGTGCTGCAGGCTCTTACACACTCTGGAAGACTGCTCACTAAGTAAGGAAAGTGCCAGATCTGGAAGATGGAAGGAGTGAGAATCACTGGAATCACTGATTTAGACTGAGAAGGCTTTGTCAGAGCAAAAAGAAGATGAATTTTAGCAAGCAATGTGGGATTGTGGAAGAGAATTCTGAGTGACAGATAACATATTTGCTAGTACTTGAAGATTATTCTCGGGGGTGTAGAGTAACATGAAACATGATGCAGGGGTAAACCGATTTCTCATTGTTTTGAGACGGGTCTCACTATGTTTGCCCTGGTGGGCCTAAAACTCACCATGTAGATAGACCATGTATACCAGACTGGCCTCGAGCCTAGAGATTCACCTGCTCTCTGCCTTCCCGAGCACTGAGATTAAAGGTGTGCGCACACCATGTCTGGTGATGAAGGGGCTTGTATTTAGGCCATGAGTGCATCAGCCACTTCTCTTTCTTGTGATTCTCCATACGCAAGGCTGAGGTGGTCCTTCCTTCTGCTTTCCCAGGCAATTCCCTAATTGTACTCTTAAAACGTGTCCATGCAAATAAGGTCTTTAACCCTAACATTTTTCAAATATTTCAAGCACTGGAGCAACACAGGTTCAAGAATTTTACTGCCTCTTCTTATGCCAAACTTTGCCTGAATGTGGTGAACATGGGTCTATGTGCTCCTCAGAAGACAATGAGGACAGGCTGAGGACCACAGCAAGGGTAAGTTGCAGACAATTTATGGAAGCTATGACTTACACAGAGGGTAGCCTCTAATAGCCACTCAGAGAAAGATGGAATATAGATTGAAGGGACACACCAGGGAATAACCTCAGTCAATGATCTGGGCTGTAGCAGAAGAACGGAAAGAACTGGAGCTGGTGATTAATTGGCTGCACTGTGAGGTTTTGTTCTTCAAATCTTTTGTGCATTCTGGGTCTCTGAAAGTATTTAACTAGAGATACAGATCTACTTCACTTAATTCAATAGAACTCGAAAATCTGGTCTCTCACTCATTGGTAGGAACTATCACAGCTTGTGAGTGTACAATGGGGGAAGGAATGCTTGATTTGTCCTTTACCCTATGCTCCATGTGAAAGAACGTTTAATTCCATCTTCCCATCTGCATGGTGGTGCATGCCTTTAATACCAGTGCTCAAGAGGTAGAGACAGGTGGATCTGTTCTGGTCTCTCACTCCTTGGTAGGAACTATCACAGCTTGTGAGTGTACAATGGGACCTGATTGCTTTGTCCTTTACCTATGCACCATGTTGAAAGAAAGTTTAATTCCATCCTCCCTCCAGCATGGTGGTGCATGCCTTTAATTACCAGTGCTCAAGAAGTAGAGGCAGGTGGATCTGTTCTGGTCCTCACCTCATTGTTTCGGGGGAACTATCACTGCTTTGTGAGTTTGTACAATGGGGACGTGATTGCTTTGTCCTTTCCTATGTACATGTGAAGAAAGTTTATTCCATCTTCCCATCCGGCATGGTGTGCATTGGCCTTTAATACCGTGCTCAAGGAGGTAGGGGCAGGTGGCTCTGTGAGTTCCTGGCCATCTGGGATCTGGGGCTACAGGGAGACCCTGTCCCAAAAAGACAAAAAAAGCTTGCTTATATGTGACTTGTGTGGTTGGTTTTATGATGTCATGTATGTGGTTCATATTCTTTTCAATGTATTGTAGACATTTTCTGCATTGTGCTACATCACAGCAATGGGCTTGGTATCCCTATTCAGCAAAAGTTTTATAGCTTTACAGCTCTGACAATGGTGACATTGATATTCCATTGGCTCTATATTCCATTCTGGGAATGGAATTTGTGTGTGAAAATGCATATGATTTGATTGGAGGTAAGGAAAAGAATGCTATTCCTAAGTCAAGCCCACAGGTGAATCTCCATTGTTGTGCTTTCAGTCTTTGCAGCATTTTCTTTCTTATTGTTCTCCATCACCTTACTCTTCTGCACTACCATGCTAAATGAATATACCTAGGGAAAACTGCTTCATTGCTCTGAGTTGTCCAATAGTCCCATTGGATTATTTTATGTGCTTATATTAATTATAGTCATTGCTGGTAATGCTATAGGTTCTCTTGTTCCCTTTCCTTTTCTATTGCCTTGTATTAATTTGATTACCCAAGGCGACTTTGTTGAGAGTACTATATACAATAAGGTGTATTATTAGCAGTAGTTTCAAAAATCATTTGCAAGTAAATTGCTATGTCAATGCCCCATAATAATGTTGACTACTTCTATTCTTCCAAAAATCCTTTTATTTCTTCCAGAAATAAGTTCACCCTCCCAGAACTTGCTCTAAACTAAAATATGAACCAGTGTTCATCATAATGGAGCCCCCTCCAGAGTAATAACATTATTCACATTCTGAGGGGACTGCACACTTAACTGCCATAAGAAAAGGACCCATACTTTGCCTCAGACTTGTGCCATAGTCTTCTTATTTAAGCATTTCCTCTATTTAGGAGACCTGGAGCTTGCCTTTGGATTTGGAAGGACATTTTCAAGGACACTCCCCTTCCTCCCCACACTTACATCAGCTGCCGTGTCAGCTCTGCTGCTCTGACTCTTGGTTTATTGCTGTCATTTGTCCACTCTTGCTCTATTAGTCCCTTTAAAAGATCTAAATCCTTTATCATGCAGCTCTTTTCCAAGCCTCTCATTCTCCTACCCACATGATAATATCAGAACATTTTAAAGGAGAAATATTTTCTTTTCTATCATTTTCTAGGATAATATTTGAGTATCAGTACAGAAAATATTTCAGATAATGTGTAAAGTCATGGTGGGCTAGAATACCTAAACTTTACCCCTGCTCTTTGAGCTGGCTCATTAGGAATGGTTGGGGGCATGGAGAAAAAAACAGTTTCCTCCCTTAATCATGTACTCACATCAGGTGAAAAAGATTTCTTTAGCTTTAGAAACCAGGAGAATTGTAATTTGCCTCAAGATGGCTACCAGCCTGTGCCTACTGGGAAGCCACGTTGGCACTTGCTAACGATTAGCTCTTGCCTTGTTAGTTTCTAATAATATCTCCCATTTATTGAGCTCCTACCTTCAGCCAGATTTACATAAAGTGATTTATGTGTAAAAATATCATACATCCTTTTTTATTCAGATAGAATTCACACAATACAAGATTCTTGAGAGCGCAAAATTGGTGGCTTTACTAGAGATTCACATTTCTTTAAGCATCCTTACTATCTAATTCCAGAAAATGTTCATCATTTCAAAAAAAATCCTGTGTCTCCAAATAGTTCCTTTCTCTCTTCTGTCTCCCTTGATCCATCTCTTCTTTGTCTTTCTTGACTTGAATACCCTAGTCCTTCCATATGAAGTGTCATCATGTGTGAAATTGTTGTTAGCTTACAGATCCTTAATCTTTCTAAGGATCTTCCCATATTGACTGTATTTATATTTATCCTTAAACGTTTAAAAATATTTTTATTATTGTGGGTTGGTGTGTGGGATGTGGTGCATGGCAATGTGTGGAGGTCAGAGGTACAACTTGATCCAGTCAGTTCCCTTCTTCCATATAGGTTTTGGAGATCGGGCTTCTGGAGCAAGTACTTTTACCTGCAGATCCATCTTGGTGGCCGATTGTATTACTTTTTACAGACAAGTATTATTACACATGTATATTCTACCAGAGATATATTTTCTTTTATAGTTGAAGGGCCTTTGCATGTTTTCAGGTTGGGGATGTTATGGATAATGCTTCTCTAGGTATTTGTATATATTTTGAACTCTATATACATACACATATATCTATATACATATATGAAATATAATTGCTAGGACATATGTTAACATGTTTAACTGTAAAAAGTACTGCCTCATTTTTCAAATTAGCTATACCATTTGCAATCCCGCCAACAGTAGCCCCTTCATAGCCTTTAGAACACATGATTATCTATCTTTTTTAATAATAGCCATCCTAGGTGATATGAAATATGCCTCATTGTAGTGATGCTGCCATTTTATTAACTTACTATGATTTAGTGACTTTTGCAATATGGACATACTATGGACCAATGATTTTGCCTCACCTTGCAGCCAAAAAGTTAATATTCTCTTAGCTTGTCAATAATGTAAACCAGCTCACTGAGCCTTTAGCTCCTCTTATAAATGAAACATAGTTTTGATTCCTCATGACCCTTTCTGGCCCTAAAATAGTGTATGTTTAAGTGTGTTTATTTAGGGACTATCAGAATTGCTACAAGTATTGATTATTTGTTGGAAGCAATAAAGATATCAAGACTACGCTTTTGTATTGCAAACAATGCAATCATTAAATAGATAACATTTGTTTATTGTTGCAGGTGTGTGAGAGGGGTCAGAAGGTACATAATCCTCACATAAGGGTCTGACTTCTGATTCTCCCTTTCATGCTGGGTATGCTGTGTCAATAAAAGACTGAGCGAAGTCCTTGTTTGGGAGCATAGTTCAGAGAGGCATCTGATGGAACAGGTTCTCAGCAGTTCAAGTCTGCTCTTAGCCTTAACATGGATGCCAAGAGTCAGGCATTGCTGTATTAAGATAGTCATAATGTGGTATCATATAGTAAACACCACAAACTATAAATCAACTGACTTTTTTATTTTTAAAATTTTTTAATTTTATTTTTTATGTGTATGAATTATACTGTCTGCATGTTAAGTTGTTGCACCCAATGTTGTGCGTACCACAGAGGTCAGAAGCGGGTGTCAGATTCCCCTGAACTAGAGTTAAGATGGTCTCAGCTGCCATGGTGGTGCTGGGGATCAAAACCCGGTTCCTGCAAGAGCAGTCGGCACTCTAACCGCTAGGCCATCTCTCCAGCTCTCAACTGACTTTTTATCATCAGCTTCTATCCCACCAGGGCCCAGTCATTCTAGTATTTGCTATGTCAGAATATGTCAAATCCTGGAGACTTTGATAGTACCTGGGTATTGTTGGGACAAGAACTCATCTGCTTAGCCCATAAGTTTGTCTATGTGGAAAACCCTTGAGAAAGTTTAGCTTAAATACCCAACATGAGTCCACAGTTATCTCTTCCTTTATTAGGACACGGATACTTTCTGTGAGATGGCGTAGGCTCCACCCTCTTATGGCACTATGCAGCCGGGTTTGCTTTGTCTGCTGTAATCCTGGGTGCATCTTGGAAACTGTACCTGAGTCTACATTCCCTCCTATGTCCCCTTTATTCCTCCCAAAGGAATCCAGTCTTGCATCAGGAAATATCTTTTTATTTCTTCTTTCTTTCTTTCTTTTTTCTTTCTTTTTTCTTTCTTTCTTTCTTTTCTTCCTTCCTTCCTTCCTTCCTTCCTTCTTCTTTTTTCCTCCCCTTCTTTTTCACCTCTAGCTCTGGAGTCTAAAAATATGGAAAAATTGGGCTGGAGAGACGAGTCAGCAGTTAAGAGTATGGCTGCTCTTGGCAGTGGACCAGGGTTCCGTTCTAGCACCCACATAGTGGATCACAACCATCTTTCACTCCAGTTCCAGGAATCCAATGCCCTCTTTTGGCTTCTGTGGACATTGTATTCATGTGGTGTACCTATGTTGTATATGCAGCAAGCAATGCACTCATACCCATCAAATAAAAAAATAATTAAATAAGTAATTAATGGAAAGAAAAAACCCAAAAAAAGTTTCACAAAACAAATAAAACCTTTAATTTTTTTTCCTTTTGCTATGACAGTACTTTTTAGGCAGTAAGTGACTCTTTCTGGAGTTTTTGAGGAAAAAATGAATATTTCAAAGGAGCACAGGTCCCACGTTAGGTGTCTTTTCAATGATACTGCATACATAGCACCCAGGGACCTGGAGGAGGAGAGTTGTTATTTCAGTCAGTGTTGTCGTCCCACACATTCATATATGTATTCACTCATGTGTTATCTTTTTAGAGCTGACTGTAAAAGGGGCCTTAAAAATATGTAGAACTTCCAGTCCTAGTTCTTATAATATTACAGACACAAAGGCTGTGATTGTCCATAGCCTTCCAGTTAGCAGAATGGTGCGGTTGAGGTCTTAGGGACCCTGGCTGCCAGCCCACAGTTCTGACCACCACACTTCTGTCCGCCAGATGCTGCTGGCTTCTGCCTTCATGGATCCTCCATCTGTATGGTCAAAATGTTTGGTAAAAAAATTACCTGTGTGGGGGCTAGAAGAGATGGCTCAGAGTTGAGAGCACTGTATGCTCTCACAGAGGACTTGGGGTTGGGTTCCCGGCACTCACATGGACGCTAACCATTGTAACTTCCGTTCCAGGGGAATCTGGTGCTCTCTTCTTAGCTCACTGGGCCTTGCATGACATGGGATGCACTAACCCACTGATAGGGGAATACACCGTACACAATTAATTTAAATAAATTACCTCTGTACTGTATATATTTAGACCTTTTCTTGCTATTCTTCTTCAAGCCATGCATTATAACTAATATTTGCATAGCATTTACACTGTTATGTCTCATAAGTAATCCAGAGATAGAGTATACGAGCAAGTTTGCCACTGTTTATGCAAATCCAAGCCATTTTATATGAAATACTTGAGCACTGGTGGGATCCTGGTATTACCAATCAGCTGGCTGGGTCCTTTTAAGCAACACAGATAGAAGTCCTGGGTAGGCAAGGGGAAACTCTTCAAGTGCTGGCCCTTGGAAGCTTTTGTTTTCCTCAGTGTTTGGCAGCAGCGGGCAGTGCCAGCGTGCAGTAAGTAGCAGCTGCAGGCCGTGTCCTCTAGTGTTTAGCCTGCCTGCAGTCTCAGCTACTAAGACCCCAGGTCCTACAAGTGTTCTAGCTATTGTGTGGGTCTAGAAGTTGTGATTCATCAGCCATCAGCTATAGCTGAAGGTGTAGCTTCCAGGCAGATGTAGGTAGGGATCAACTCAGTGTTATAGCTCTTTGGACAGCCTGGGAAGTCATAATTCCTTAATCCTTACCAGCCGCTGTTATAGCTCTTGGCCCTGGGTCTGAGACCTTTGGCTTAATGGCTTGACAGGTCTCTGGAGCTCTTCTGCCAACCAGCCTACAGCTCTCTGCTCTGCTCCTGACAGCATTTTGCTCTTGTTAGTCTCTGCTCTCTACCTTCTCTTGCTGTCTATGTTGTGCTGCCTTTCTCCACTTGAACTCTCAAACTACTCTGTGTCTTCTTCTAATGCCACCTTTACAGCTTTGCCTGCAGCTGCCCTGCTGTTACTGCCTCTGCCATCACCACCCTCTGCTGCCCTCGTTTCTTTCTTTGAGTGATGTGTGATACACTCAGCCAGAACTACTGAAAGTAGGTAAGATAAGACCAATCAATCCTTTCACTGGGTCTAAAGTTGCAGCATTAGGGGAGCCTGAGAAGGGATGTTTGGGCCAATGTCAGCCATTTGTATTAGAACGGTCACAGCTTTGCTTCTGAGCACCCATCACAGCTCTTAAGGCTCATGTTTTGGATGAAACACAGCCCTGCATCTTAGCACCAGTTACAATTATACAGGCTTGTGCTTGGACCAGTCAGCACTAGTCATAGCAGTCCTGCTAGACCAGCAGTGGAAGAACTTGCCATTGGTATAAGTAAGAATGGTTGCAGGGTCATCTAGAGTTCACCAAAGCTTGCGATAGTAAATTAAAAAGTGTAGGTAAATGCTTTCACATAGGCCTTGGCTGAGGTGGGGCCCTTAGGGAGTGGGGCAAGCAACTGCCAAATTGTATGGTTTTTCAAGTGTCCCGGAGAATTCCAGGTAATTGAGTGGACTCAGGGTCCACTGGCTGTTTGAGTGACGGTCATTTTGCAAATGGAAGGCCAAAGCAGGAAAGGAGAGTCAGATGAGTGCCAGGAAGGAATTCAGATTGCACTAGCCCTTAAATTCTTTATTTACAAGAAAATGAATGGTAGAAAGAATGCTACAATAAGAACTTAAAGAACTAAGCATTAGGGCTGGAGAGATTGGCCTAGTGGTTTTTAAGAGTGCCAACTGCTCTCACAGAGACCCGGATTCGATCCCCAGACCTTATGTGGCCGCGAGCCATCTTACACCCCCTAATTCCAGGAGAAGTCCAGCTCCAGGGGAATCCGACACCCTCTTCTGACCTCCGCTGGCATTGCACGAATGGGTGCACCGACTTGCATGCAGCAGTACATTGCTACACGTACAGAAATTAAAAAAACAACTAAGCATTAACACTAGCAGTGACTTTAAAAGATTTTAACAGTGCCTTAGCAGTGTTTAATACCTACCTATCTGGCAAGAGGAGTCCCTCTCAGTGTCTCATGGAAGCCAGCACCCCTCAGATAGTAAAGAACACCCATACTTTGTTATATACACGCTCTCTCTATGCTAATACTTTTGGGGCCACAATCAAAAGAAACCAGTTTATAGTAACAAGCAAAATAAGAATTTGTTTAGTTTGCATCACTACTGACTCATTTTCTTCCTTGAAGTTCACTGAGGTGTCTCACTTAGGGCTGAACACTCAGTCTCAGCAACATTGACCAATTGTTGGGTCTCTGTGTTAATCACGATCTGCTGCAAGATGTTTCTCTCATGAAGGTTGAGAAATGCACGAATTTGAGTATAGCAATAAGTCAATAGGAGTCCTTTTAATGTTACGTCCATTTAGTAGTAACAGATTCTCCTCTGGGGCCCATGACCTCTCTAACCACAGGTTCTTGGCCCCTAAAACAGTGTCAGGTCATTATATTCCATCTCATTACAGTGGGTGTCTGCAATCCAATCAGAAGGTGGTTAGGTTACTCCTATAACATTCGTGCCATTTTTGTGCTAGTGGGCATATGCCTGGTCAGCAGTTACTTTAGCTTGCAGGGGCTCATAGCTGGGTAGGGTTGATGGTTACCTTTCTCCTCTGGTAGCATGAAGAGCACCTTCTGGCACTATGACCGTTAGCTGAGAGACGAAGCTTCAAGGTCGGCACCAGCTGCATTTCTCCTTGTTTGTTCTTTGACTTACCGTGGGTGTGTAGTGTCTTCAGCAATTGAGTTTTATCATCGAGTTCTAGAGAGTAATCAAGAGCACCGACATTTTTCACAGATGACCAGGAGGGTGCTTTTTGGAATAAGGATCTAGACGTCGGCATGAGTGGGACGGCTCAGTGTAACAATGTAGGCGATTTTATGAACCGTTGGTTTCCCTGGGGTCCATCAGTATTTAGTTGAAATGTGCCTGTGAGTGACTTTGAGATCCTCTGGGACTGCAGCACACTGTACCAGTCTGCCTGTTAACTGACTTGAGCTGCGGGGATTCAAAGCCCTGTGGTCTCCAGCTGCCTTTTCTATTTTTGATGCCATTCTAAGTAAGACATGCCCTCTATATTCCTAAATAACTCCACTCTAGTCTTAGGCATTGCACCCCCTCCGTGTGTCACCATCACAATTAGTGAGACTTGAAACATTGCAGCTATAGTCCAGAAAGTCAGCCTTTAGGGAAGGAGGAGCAGAGATTCCCACAGAGGGCCCTGATTTGTAAAATTTTCTCTGCCTGGGCAGATTGGCAAAGCCCCAGTGAGAAAAAGCCCTCTTTTTATTATTTCAAGTTATGATGCTAATATATGGCAGCCAATTCTGTTTGCTATCTGTTTAATTAAACATTATTTTGCATGGGCTCCCTGAAGAGTGTGTATCACCAAAAGCCACAATTCCATAAATCTAATAAACAGCTAAACAAATATGTGCCTTTATACCTTGATAACACTTGAAATCTTTGTATTTTCCCATTTGTTTTATATGATGCAAAGATAGCCATTTCTACTTCTTTGTGCATTAGTAATCCTCCCCGTTTCCTTGGAAGTAAAGCCAAAGGCAGACATTGGCCGCTTCTCTACACATTTTTATGTTTAATTTTTTTTTTTTTTTTTTTTTTTTTTTTTTTTTTCAGAGTTTAAAAATAAAACGACCACATTTTTTTGAATGAAACTGGTCTTGCTTCTAATTCACACAAACTTTCTGGAAAACATGCTAATAAAACCATTGTAACAATCACATATTTCTTTGGGAGCATCAGTATAATTAGCCCTTTCAAGAAGAGAACAAAACTGTACTGGAAACCTCAATTCGAAATACAGTGAAGCCAAATAACTAATTACAGTGATGCAATTTTTTTTTTTCTTTTCCTTGCTTTGATTTCCTGGCAAAACATTATTTTATGCCTTTGTTCCCCTTCAATGACCATAATGGTCTTGGCATAAACCTTGCCAAGTAAGTGAAACACCTTCTGTCTGGGTATTTCTTTGGGGAACTACTATTGGTATTAACCACCCCAGGGACCTACCTGGAGAGCTACTCATGTAAAGCTGGAGGAGACTCTCCTCAGCCACAATCTAAACATGAGCCTCTGGTCTTTCTTCCTTAAAATGTCCCTGTGCCCTTGAGTCTGTCCTTCCTTATTTGCAGTTCCTTCCTGAGTAAGAGGATTTCTTTCACTGGGCACAGGAGGGTGGACCTTCAGGGACATATTTGAGGGACCTGGGGAAGCTTATAGAGCAGCCTCCTTGGAGGAGCATTTGTCTCTCAAACAATGTAGACGGAATGAAATGCTTTGTCCCCCAGTGAAAGGAATTCCTCTGTGAGCAGGATAGGGAAATGCTTTTGTGTGTAGAGTCTTTCCCTGGGGAAAGGGAAACGAGAAGAACAAATAATATAAGCATAATAAATAGAGCTGGTGAAAGCTGTGGTTTCCAAGTGACTGCTCAAGTGCTCTAACTGTAGCCCTTGGGGTTAAGAGTTAAAAAACACCTCACTTTGCACCTGACTTAATGACTGCCCTGAAGGATGAGTTGTTCTGGTTGACAGGATTAGGTCCCTCTTCACTTCTGGATTTTCCACTGAGGCTTGAAAGGAAATGAACAATGAGGCCCTTTAACTCTCCAGTCCCATTTCACCACCATAATGCTTCAAATGCATCCTATTGCTTTGGTATGATGACTTTCAGCTACTGTTATGGCTTCCTAATGAAAGCTCATACTACAAATTATGGGTAGAGGAAGAGCACACCTGGGGACATATCCACACTTGTGTTTGATTTAGGAGCTCCTCTATTTAAGAGTTTCATTTATATGTTTCTCCAACATATAAATGAGTTGTCAAATTCTAAATATAATATGTGTGAAATGTGTCTTGAGACACAATAATGGAGAATGGCAATGGTCTTTCCTCTAGAAGTGATTTGAGATGTCCTCGGTAGCCTCCTCACATGGAGCCTTTCTGAACTTATCATGGCTTATGAGACTTGAGCATTGGATACCACCTAACTCACTAACATGGTGTTTGTTCTCATATCTCACGTATGAAGGATGTCTTGCTGCACCTGGTGTTCGGCCTACTTTCTCCAGCTTCAAGAGTCTACATGTCCAGACCCAGAGATCCCTACTGCCTGCTGCCCCTCCTCTAGAAGTCACTTCCAAGACCACTTATATGTTCCTTTTCTTTTGTCTGTACTGGAATATTGGAAATAAGAATCTTGTAAGATCATAACCACTGTCTGAGCCTCAACCTCCATAATACCAAACTAGGTCTAGGTAGAATGACTCAGCATTTTCTTCACCCTGGTAGTGAAGCAAAGAATTCTGGCCCCTTAAAAATACAAATATGCATTTTATTTTTCTTGTGGAGGATAAGGTTTTGGATGTATGTATGTATGCATGCATGCCTCATGCATGCCAGAGCATCAGCTCCCCTGGAATTGGAGTTATAAAGGAGTGTGGAGCCACCATGTGGGTTCTGGGAACTAAACCCCTTCCTTCTGCAGAGCTCTTAACCACGAGCCATCTTCCAGCCCCTCAGCCTTTGATCTTATTATCATGATTCTTAATTTGAATGAGGCCCAGGATATAAGCTAATCAAAATTTTAAAAGCTCTGTGTTCTAACCTTAGCCATAGGAGGCTGGCACTGGATGCTGAAGTCTAACCTGTGGTGTCTGCTTACTGACCTTGTCCCCAACAGCTCACTCTTGCCACCCCATGAAATCTAGCTGGTTTGCTGGACTTCTTTTTGAGAGACAGAAAGTCATCCCAACAGCAACAGGGCCCTGTTCACTCTTAGTTTACCTTTCCTGCTTCCTTAGACTTTGCTATATAGTCTTATTTCCAAGTCCTCCGTTATTAATGCAGCTTGATTATGCACCAATTATCTGAATTATACTGGCACACAAAAGTTATTTTATTAACTTTTTAGCTTCTAAAACATCTTTGAAGCACTTGAGACCTGAAAAATCTACATATAGCTTTATATCCTCATAGGTGGT
Organism: Rhizomys pruinosus; assembly: GCA_009823505.1. NCBI lineage: Eukaryota > Metazoa > Chordata > Mammalia > Rodentia > Spalacidae > Rhizomys > Rhizomys pruinosus. Next base: position 266,425 of record VZQC01007562.1, on the reverse strand, counting down.
GGTCACACTCAATCGAATGACATTTGTTAAAAGAGAAAGTTCATACCTTTGAAATTTTACATATGAAATACTTCTTTGTTCAATTTAAGGATAAACTTCTCAATAGTTTACTTGAGGAGTACCAAAAATCACCAACACAAGCAGTGCCCACCTCTTTCCCCACCCTGGCTTTCTTGCCATCATAGTATATCCTGGCATTAATAACTTATATAGAAAGGATAACAGGTGGAACCAATTAAAGATAACTTTATCATCTTTGTAGTACTTACTGAACTTGTTCAAGAATTAAAATTCTACCAGTTTTTATTTATTTTTTAATTTTTAAATTTTATATTTTTTTTACGTGTATGAATGTACTGTCTGAAGTAGGTCTGTGCACCCTGCTTGCAATGCCATGCGAGGTCAGAAGAGGTGTTAGCATTCCACCTTGGAACTGGAGTTCTCCTGGAATTGGAGTTACAGATGGTTCTCAGCGACCATGAGGACATTGGGGGATCAACCTGGGTCCTCTGCAAGAGCAGTCTGATCTTAACCGACTAAGCATCTCTCCAGCCCCCTACAGTCTTTTAAAAGTATTCTTTCAGACAAACATTAATTTATCAGCAGAACATCTCTGCAGGTGGGGAACCCAACTATACATGCCAAAATATGCACAATACTTTCTTATTACCCCTTATTTTCTTGACTTTCTTCTAGTCATGGGAGCAGCAGCTAAAGATGAGCTCTAACGATAATCCAAGAAAGGAACAGAGTCGTGAGAAAGGAGATAGAAATTGGTGGGCAGTTTCAGTTTAGGGTAACAGAACCTGAAATTGACACAGTTTTCACTGGCTCAAAGCTGGGAAATGTCCTTGCCAGCGGCCAGGAGACATGCAAGAATGTGTTAAGCCGAAATGTCTTTGGTTCTGCCCTGGCCAGAGGCCAGGATGCCAGAAGGAGGTCTGTGTTTTTGTTTGATTATTTGTTTTCCCTTATGTCTCTTTCCTAAATGAACATCCCTTCCTGGAAACTGCAGTGAGGATGTGATTGAAGCTGAGAGGCACCTGGATACGGTGTGCACAGGCCAACTTCACTAACTAGTTCACTCCTCTTCTATCATGCCTCTATCCAGTAAATTCAAAACAAAAACAAAACATGTAAATTCAAAACAAAAACAAAACATGTAGGAGCAATGAATTACTAGGTACACATGGAGATAGCTTATAAAAGGTTGTAGAATCCTGTTTTGCATTTGCTACAGAGCGGGGCTGAAGGGATTTACCACAGTGCTTCCTTTTACCTAGCCTGTCCACCCCGTTCTGCAGATGAAGTTTACCAGAGAGTTGATATTTCTTGCTCAAGCTTCTGCTGATGGCAGCCAGGGTAAGAGCTCCATGTGATGGCTGCTTTTCTTCCCTGAGCTTTTCCCTCTAACCACCTCATACTTTGATCACTCTGCCTTTATTTCACTATGGCCAGGTGGTAAGGTCATCTCAGAAAATGGAACTGAGCAAAGCAGAAGGAATTGAAATGAAGTGATATTTAAAATGTAAGAATCAGGGGCTGGAGAGATGGCCTAGCGGTTAAGAGCGCCGACCGCTCTTCCAGAGGACCGGGGTTCGATCCCCAGCACCCACATGGCGGCCGAGAGCTGTCTGAAACTCCAATTCCAGGAGAACTCCAGTTCCAGGGGAATCCGAGACCCTCTTCTGACCTCCGCGGCATTGCACGACACGGGTGCACAAACCTGCACGCAGACAGTACATTGATACACATACCGAAATAAATAAAATAAAATGTAAGAATCAGTGTAATTGTGTTGGCAAATTTTAGGAGTTGTAATATATCAATATTTTAATTTGCCTTGTGGTGTATCTATTCACCCATCAGGTGCATCTGGCTTGATTTTGATGTGATTTATTAGCTCTGGTGATCATTTTCATTCAATAGCTGATGTACTTACAGAAACTCAGGGACAGGTGTTTGTGATTCAGTAATGTTTCTGGCACCTAATTTGGAATGCAAGTTTGGAGGTCGTGTATCACATTTTTAGGAATTTCATTACATTTTTAATAGGGTGAATTTTTTTCCCTGAGTAAAATCTTAAAATTTATCAGGGCAATTACTGTGTATTCATGGGCTATGTATAAAATTTATAATTCTAAATTTACGTTAAAACTTTTCTTATATTTTCTGAATCATTTTGCTATTTGAGATGGAAAGAATTAAATGGTCTGCTCCTTATAAATTCCTAGCTTTGTTTTCTAGCACACCAGTAGTGGGTGGTAACGATTTTTGCGTTTGGAAGAGTTGTTAAGCAGAAATCTTCCAGGTTCCCCAGGAGACAGACTTGATAGGACACTGGCAATGCCTACACAATGCTGCGGGATATTGGGATAAAGGGCCTGTTGGTTCTCCTGATGTCTGCAAACACTTTTCTTGCTTTAGGGCTGCGAACAAGATGCTGAAATAAGTTGCTGATCCCTTGCTTCAGGGAACTCAGATAGGGCTTTCACTTGATTTAAGCCGATAGTACCTGGAAATATTTTTATCCTGTTTACCCCAGGCTGGATTTGAACTGTTGACTCGCAGGTGAGTTGTTCTGCAGCCCAGATCTAATCCTGAGGTTAATCAGTCTCCCTCATACACATTTTCTATTTTTGCAAAGTTGTGAGAAACAACATTAAATGGTCCTGTGGAAAAACAAGGATATTGGCATCAATGAAAATATTGGCACTTTGCAGTTTAACTAGAGTTATTGTATTTATTAAAATAAAGATGCTAACACCAAATCCCTAGTTGGAAGGCAAACTGAGCAACTTTATTATTATATTTCATTGTATCTGAAAGCAACTGTGCTATTCCAATGTGAATCTCTTAATGGGCTCTAGAATTGTCCTACTTCTTGCATTCACACATTGTAATTACCATATATGGATGGAAGATAAGTATTCATATTCTAAAAAAAAGAATGTAAAGTTACACATCTTTTTACTTGCATGCAACTTTACTGTTAAAATGTGAATCTCTAAATGTGTTTTGGAATTAACCTATAGTTTATTTTCAGAGTTTGTAATTTTGATTTATATGTGGAGTGTATGTATGCATATTTTATAATATAAAATTAAAGGGAACAAAAAAAGAGAGGGAAAAACCTTTTCAAAGAACTGACCAAAACAGTAAACTTGTGCATCAAAAAGGTTATAAAAGACTGAGAAAAAGATGCAAGACAGGACTTAACATGTTATGACAGAATCCATGCCCTCTGGCGGGGGTTGGGGGGTGTAAGGGGTGGACATTGATGGGGGAATGAATGTAAATTTGATTAAGAAATGTCGTATGGGGGCTGGAGAGATGGCTTAGTGGTTAAGAGCACTGACTGCTCTTGCAGAGGACCCAGGTTCGATCCCCAACACCCGCATGGTGGCTGAGAACCATCTGTAACTCCAATTCCAGGAGAACTCCAGTTCCAGGGGAATCTGACACCTTCTTCTGACCTCCATGGCATTGCACGACATGGGTGCACAGACCTACTTGCAGACAGTACATTCATACACGTAAAAATAAATAAAATTAAAAAAAGAAATGTTGTATGAAATGCACTCAATAAAAATTGACTTAAAAAATAAAGAATGAAAATAAGTTTGTATACCATAAACAAAAAACAAACTGGCAGATTTTGACCTTTACAAGGAGTGAACAGTCTACATGTTTCTATACAAAAGAAATAGATAAATACTTTTCCAAAGAGAGTTGCCAGCATCACTATTTATAAATGTGTGTTCAACAGATAATGTAACTGACTCATTTATAGGTGAGCATGCTGCTTTTGGTTCACATTATTTATCCATCTGTTGAGTTTGGAGTAGACAAGGAGACTGTGTTTCTGTTCTGAGGGCTGCTTATTAATAAAGGTTCCTTCTGTCTCCATGACAAGGGTTTTATTGTCACTTCTGACTAGATTCCTATTTTGGCTAGTAAGTTGTCTGTCTTTAGCTGGGCATGGTGGCGCACACCTTTAATCCTAGCACTCGGGAGGCAGAGGCAGGTGGATCTTTGTGAGTTCAAGGCCAGCCTGGTCTTCAGAGTGAGTTCCAGGACAGCTGGGACTACAGGGAGACCCTGTCTCCAAAAGACCAAAAAAAATTTATAAGTACATAATTCTCATGTAAGGCACTTCTATTCATTTTCAAATATACATTTCATAAAATGTATAAATTCTCCTTATTGTCTTCATAAGTTAGTGAACCTGCTACTTCTAGTAAAGCTTGATCACGTACTCAATTTTGGCATGATTGCCACAAGGCTCTTCACCTCTGAAAAGAATGGAGAATGGGCAACAAGTTCTGNAAAAAAAAAAAAAAAAAAAAAAAAAAAAAAAAGAGGAAAAAAAAAGTCTGTCTTTACAAGGTTCTTGAGTTTCAGTGAAGGGTCTGGGAATATTTCTAAAACCCTTTAGTATCATGACTCTTCAAGTATCAACTAGCTATGTTCTGTATTCCTTTCTGAGTAAAGAACATGAACTAGAACAGATTTGAGATTTATTTCCATGTGTTGATGCATAATAATTTACATCTATATAGCATTTACTATTCATGCAGAACAAACTGTAGGATTGGTTACAGTCACTGTTAGATATATAAAGCAAGCATTCATTCATTTATTCATTCATATTTTTAGTAAGCACTAATACATCAGGTAGGCGGGTAGGTTTCAGAGCTATAAAAACATGAAAAACAAGCATTGCCTTTCAGAAGCTTCTAGATAGTCTCTTTGAGTGAGGGTTAACAAAAATATCATCTTAACTCTCTCCATTCTTAGTGCTATACAAGTTATACTGGGTAACGCATAAATAATGGAATTTATCTCTCACAGTTCTGGAATACGGCAAGTTTAAAATCTCCAAGGTAATGGCATATTCAGTGTCTAGTGAGAGCTTGCTTTCTCCTTCTTACAAGTACCTGGTTGCTGTATCCTCACATGGTAGAAGGGATGGAAGAGACAAGCAAGCTCTCAGATGAGTGCCCTTCTGAGCAATTGTTACGTAACTGACTCTCAGTATCCCACCTTTTAATAGGATGACAGTGAAGACTGAATTTTACCATGTGACTTATGGGATACCAGCATTTGGACCACAGCAGTACAAAGTGTAGAGAAGTCAAGGAGTTAGGAAAGGCTGTAAAAGTTTGTTTACTTGGGCTGGAGAGATGGCCTAGAAGTTAAGAGAGCCAACCGCTCTTACAGAGGACCCGGGTTCGATCCCCAGCACCCACATGGCGGCCGAGAACCGTCTGAAACTCCAATTACAGGAGAACTCCAGTTCCAGGGGAATCCGACACCCTCTTCTGACCTCCGTGGCATTGCACGACACGTGTGCGCAAACCTGCATGCAGACAGTACATTCATACACATACAAAAAAAAAGAAAAGAAAAAAAAAGTTTGTTTACCTGAGAGGCAATTGGAAATGAGAGCAAGAAGTTAGTGTCAAGACGTGAAGGGAATCCATTTTCCAGGTCCCGTTGTACATGGGAAGATACCAAATAGGAGAGCAGGAGTACTATTATATTTTTTGTCTTGAGTTTTTTATTTTTTGAAGTGTGGTCTCATGTATCCCAGGCTGTACTCAAACTTAGTGTGTAGATGAGGATGATCATGAACTACTGATATCCTTGCCTCTACCTCCTGACTGGAATGTGTCATCATCCCAGTTTTTACAGTTATCATTTTGTAATAAATGAAGAAACTGAAATGAACAAACTCAAGAGAGTTGTTCAACATCATAAAGAAGATACATGGAAATGCAAATGCTTGAACTGGGACCTTTCATGACATTTCCACAATATCATTTCACTAACCAATAATTTATTATAAGGATTTTTCAAATCTTCTTTATAATCTATAAGAGAAAAACATATAGATTCATTCATCTTTTTTAATTATTTTTTTATTTTTTTGTCTTTTCGAGATTGAGAATACTTTGAAGTATTAGAGAGATAGATGGTGTAAAGCACAAGACAGATGTGAGTCCAAGACCAGCATAGTCTATATAGCCACTTCTGGGTAAGTCAGGATTAGGTCGTGAGACCATATCTAAAAAAGTACAACTTTTGTGTTATTACTGTTATTTTTCATATGATTTTTACACACTATAAGCTGTACATTACAAAGTACTAAGCTTTTAAACATTTATTATTATTATTTTTAATATTTTATTGTAGTTTTGTGCATTTCATACAGCATTTCTCAGTCCGATTTAAAGTTGTTTCCCTTTCCATGTCCCCCACTCCTCCTGAGTTCATGCATTCTGCCATATATGTCTTGCATCTTTTTCTCAGTCTTTTTTTTTAATTTTTAAAATTTTATTTATTTCCGTATGTGTATGAATGTATTGTTTGCATGCAAGTCTGTGCACCCATGACGTGCAATGCCGCGGAGGTCAGAAGAGGGTGTCGGACTCCCCTGGAACTGGAGTTCTCCTGGAATTGGAGTTTCAGACGGCTCGGCTGCCTTGTGGGTGATGGGGATCAAACCCGGGTCCTCTGCAAGAGCGGTCGGCGCTCTTAACTGCTAAGCCATCTCTCCAGCCCTTTCTCAGTCTTTTTAAAGTTTTTTTCTTATTTTTTTATTTTATTTATTTATTTTTTTTATGGAGAGGTTTATTGTTTTGGGCAGAAGTTTACTATTTCAGTCAATTCTTTGTCCCAGTCCTTTTGTTGTTGTTGTTCCCTCCAATTTGTAATGATCCAAACTATCTATATTTATGTCACACATATACCATAATTATGATGTCTGAAAATAAACTGTATGTTAATTCCAAATCATATTTAAGTATTCACATTTTTCCCTTTTAATTTTATATTACTCTAAAATATGCATGCATACCTTCCACCCATATACCAAAATTACAAAGTCTGAAAATAAGTGGTAGGTTAATTCTAGAGCTTGTTAAGGGATTCACTTTATAAGAGCACAGTTGCTTTCTGATAAATAGAAATATAACATTAAAGTTGCTCAGTTTGCCTTACAACTAGGGATTTGGTGCTAGCATCCACAAATGAGGGATATCATTTATCATTTGTTTGCCTGGAACTGTGTTACTTCACTTAGCATAATGGCTTCCAGTTCCATGCATCTACTTGAAAAATTCATGATGTCAGCTTTCTTTACTACTGCATCGAACTCCATTGTGTAGATGTACCACATTTTCTCTATCTACTTGTTGGTTGAGGGGTACTTGGGTTGCTTCCAGCTCTTCGCTATTGTGAAGAGAGCTGCAATACACATGAATCTGCATGTATTGCTGCCGTAGTATGAGTCTTGTGGGTATATACCCAGGAGTGGTATGACTGGGTCAGGTGGTAGGGTCATTTAGAGTCTTTTAAAGGTTCTCTACACTGCTTTCCACAGTGGTTGTATGAACAATACAGGTGGGTCACTATACCAGATTTAAAACTATATTACAGGGCTATAGTCATAAAAACAGCCTGGTACTGGCACAAAAACAGACCCATATGGACCAATGGAACAAAATTGGAGATCCAAACTTGAGCACACACAATTTCACCCACCTCATATTTGACAAAGGGGCCAAGAAGACACAATGGAGGAAAGAGTATCTTCAGCAAATGGTGTTGGCAAAACTGGGTCACCACTTGTAGAAGAATAAAACTAAACCCCTACCTCTCACCCTGAACAAAAATCAACTCCAAATGGAGCAAGGACCTCAATGTGAAACCTGTAACTCTCAAGGTGGTGGAAGAAAATGTTGGCAATAACCTACAAGACATAGGTGTAGGAAAGGACTTCCTAAATCAGACAAAAGCTGCACAAAAATAAGGTCAACAACTGACAAATGGGACCTCATTAAACTCAAAAGCTTCTGTACAGCAAACACTAACAACAAGCAACTGGAGAAAGAACATAAGGAGACCTTCTCACTCACAGTACAAGAAGACCTTCCCACTCACAATAGCCTCTAAAACAATAACATACCTAGGAGCAAACCTAACCAAAGACAAAAAAGATCTCTACAACAAAAATTTTAAACTCCTGAAGAAGGAGATTGATGAAGACATCAGAAGATGGAAAGATCTCCCATGGTCATGGATTGGAAAAATTAACATAGTAAAAATGTCCATTAACATACAGATTCAATGCAATCTAAATTAAAATCCCCATGAATTTCTTCACAGAATTGGAAAGAAAAAAAATCCTTAAATTCATTTGGAAAAATAAAATACCTGAATAGCCAAAAATCATTTTATGTGTATGAGTGCATTGCCTGCATGTCTGTAAGTGCACCAGTGTCTTGCAATGCCTGCAGTCAAAAGAAGGTGTCAGATTCCCCTCGAACTGGAGTTACAGTTTGTAGTTAGCCATAATGTAGATGCTGGGATTTGAACTTGGGTCCTTTGTAAGAATATATGGTGCTCTTAACCCTTGAGCCATCTCTCCAGCCCCCATAAAGTACTAATCATAAATGTACAGCTTGTTATGTTTTTACAAAATCAACATACCCATACCAAGAAATAGAATACTGTAAACTCCTCGACAGCCTTTTTCATGCAAATTAATAATAGTTATAATATCTGCAAATCAACCACCCTTCTATCTCAGTAAATTAGTTGGGCATGTCTTTCGAGTTTCATGAAAATGGGATCATATGATTTATACTTTAATGTCAAGCTTCTTTTTCCCCAAATCAGTCAGTTAAGCAGTCAGCATGCAGCTGTAGTTGGTAGTTATCATTTTTCTATGAGAAAATATTGTTAAAATATTCTACAGTTTATTTTGTCCATGAGCATTTGGGTTGCTTCCAATATGGGTCTATCATTCATGAATATTTATTCTATGAACAATTGTATACATCTTTCATACACATATGTGCATATTCCTATTGAGAATACCCCTGGAAATTTCTGGTTCATAGAATATATATATATATATATATATATATACACACACATTT
>VZQC01007562.1:231224-250134 GCA_009823505.1 Rhizomys pruinosus | reverse complement strand
AACAGATCTCCCTTCGGGCATCCCTGACCTCTGACCAGGACAGAACCAAAGACGTTTTGGCTTAAATACTTCTGGCACAGCTCAAGCCTCTAGCAAGAATGAAACTGCCAACAAGGCCAAGGACATTTACACATTCAGCCAAGAAAAACTGTTCACTTTCAGGGTCTTCTGCCTTCAAATTCCCTAGCCAGTTTCTATGTCCTGCTCTCCTCAGTGATTTTAAAGTAGAGATAAAGTAACAAAGACTTAAGAACAACCAAGACATTTGTGAGGCAAGAAAAGCTTGCTCTATTAATGTTTATTCTAAATTTATAGTAAAGGCAGTGCATTGTCTTATGGATAGCCAAACCAACCAAGGAAACAAAATGGAAAATCCACAAACAGACCCACTTATAACAGAACTGTGAGCTTTGACAGAGCTGATCTATTTCTTAGATGCAGTGAGAAAACCAGTGTTGATGCGAAAGCACAGCTCTCATCTCAAAGGGATAAGAGAGAGAGTTTACCCTGGAGCCAAATATGAGTGACCAAGGCCTTGGAGCACAGATTCTGGCTCTCCCAAACCCCACCTTTCAATGTGGTAACAGTTCTATGAAATTTTTATAGTAACAGAATAAGGAAATCCATAAATCAAAATACTTTTAAATACATTGGTATAAACATTAAGTAGGCCATTATAGCCAAAGAGAAATCCCAGCCTTTTGGTTGGTGGAAGCTGGTGGTCTGCTAAATTAAGATATTCCAAAAGATTTTTATCTGTTAGTCACAGGATGTTAAGTCAGGAACAGAGGTGAGCAAGGAATGGTTGCATAGGGAGCTAAGGACAGCTGGGGACAAATTGTAGTTAGCTAAGGACAGCTGGGGACAAATTGTAGTTAGCTAAGGACAGCTGGGGACAAATTGTAGTTAGGCTCTGGGCCTGCAACATTCCAAACTCTCCACAATCACTGAAGTTTTAATCAGATGGTCAGCCTTTGCAGGAGACTCAGGTTCAAGATGTGATTCTTCAGGAAACTTTCATTTGTACCAGAAACCATTTAGTGTTTTGAGCAGGAAATTTTGAAACAAAGAAATAGATAACTGCAGATTATTGGGGGAAGAACAACAAAGGTTGGGGTGGGGCACATGTTCCCATTAACTTGAGGAGTCACTGCCTCAACCATCCAGGGAGACTACTCAGAGATCAGAAAAAGTGAGGCCACTGCACCTTGAAATTGTCCCAGGACAGTTGGTTGCATGGCAATGTGGTTCCTATAAGACCTAACACCTATCCAAGTCTTTTCTTTGTCATTGGTGCTGGGAATAAATGATTTTTATTTCTCTTCCCTTTTCTAAATCTGTATAATCACCTCATGTGGGGCAACACCTAAACTTATCTTAAATACTGCTAGCAAAGGAATTTGGAAAGGTAATTCCTTGCATCTAAATCTTTTTAAATTAAAAAAATATTTTTCTTTTTCATGTATGAGTGACTTCCCTGTATCTGTGGAAGTGCACCTGTGTCATGCAATGTCCACAGCAGAGGTCACAAGAGGGAATATGATCCCCTAGAAGTGGAGTTATGGCCAGTTTTTAGCTGTCATGTGGGTGCTGGGAATGAAACACTGGTCCTCTGCAAGAGCAGTCAGTGCTCTTAACCACTGACTCATCTCTCCAGCCCCTGTGATATAGGGGTGAACAAAAAAGGGAAGTCAGTAGTTACCAAGGGCCATATAAACATGCAGCACAGAGGACATTATGGCTCAAGGGAGAATGGATGAACTGCTTTGTAACTAGTGCCAGGACAACTGGATTCTTGTTTAAAGATGAGAAGTTGAATTCCTGACCCATGCTATGTACAAGAGTCAACTGAAACTGGTAAAGAGTACTAAAGAGAAAACTTCAGGACGAAAGTCCAAGAGAAGAATTTTCTAGTGTGGGAGTATAGAAGGTTTTGTTAAACAATGTTCCAATCATAAAAATTTATTGATTAATTAAAGTATATTAAATTTTATAATGCCTATTTAGCAAAAGCATCACAAAGCAAGTAAAAAATAAGGCAATGAGTAATTGAAATATCTGTTATGCATATTACCATCAATCACTTGCTATGCCTACCAATCAATAGTAAACAAACAAAATAGAGAAATGGGCAAATGACATGGAAACATATAATCAATAAGCTAAAAATGTGTTAATTTCTTCAACAATGAGAGAAATGATAATTATGAACAAACTGAAATAGTATACTTATTACATCAGTCAATATTAAGAAAGCATCGATTCACCTGGCTTCTCTTTACCTGCCAATCATTGTTTGATCTTTGGAATACAACCCAAATCTACTCTTGTTTTCATTTCATTCCTTTTGCCCCTGCTTTAATTCATAGATACTGGAGAGTGTAGACTAGTAAGATCTTTTTCCTGATGCATTGTGGGAAGGTGAAATGGCAGCTCTGGGCATTTGACAGACCAGGCTGCTTGTTTACAGAGTTTGAGAACTGACAGTAACAAACAACTCTAGGCCTCATAAATAAGCTGATCTTGTGTGTGTGTGTGTGTGTGTGTGTGTGTGTGTGTGTGTGTGTGTGTAAAAGCACAAAAAGATTTGTTTAATGTGGCCACATTGCAAAGAGTGACAAAGTGATCCAATGACAACACTCCTCCCAAATCTATCTTTAGAGTCTTAACATGAGAGTAAGGTTTGAATAGAAGGCAAGAGGCATTGGTAGTTAAACAGTCCTGGACAGGGTGTGGTCCCGTCAGTCTTTCCCTTGGCTCCACTCTTTCTATCGAGGTGCTCTGACAAGCTATTGTTACTGTGTAAAATTCCATCCCCTCTTCTGGAGTTCTCCCTCTGGCTGGTACCAGCTTTCAGCCTTCTTCTTTTCTAGGGGGAATTTCAATTCCTTGGCATGATTTTTTTTTTCCTTTTTTTTTTTTTTTTAACAGACCCAGATAGCCCATGCTGGAAATTCTTAAATAGTGGTCTTAGAAGAGTAAATTTAAAAATCACTTAAAAATCACTTCAGAAAACAATGTGGTATTCTCTCAGAAATCTGAATGGGAGACACTCATTTAAGAAATCCCAGAGAAATTCTTATATGTGTTCCCAAGAGACAGGCTGGTAAGGTTTGCGATTGCCATGAACTGGATGTAATTCTTTAGAATCCATTATCAGCAAAATGACTACGTAACTTATGTTATATTTACACAATGGACTACCTACTGTAGTAAAATTAACTGATATGTTTAGACATGCTTAATGTAACTATGTTTTAAAAATAAGGTAAAGATAGTCACTATTTGTAATAGTGCTAATGAGGCTTGGGGGGGCAGATGGTGAATTGAAGTACAACAGAAGATGACTAGATGAAAAAGAGTCTTCTTGAGTAGTTTATATATTCTGGAAATCAATGCTTTGTCAGATGTTTCTGCAGTGAAGTTCCTCCCACTCTGTGGGATTTCTCTTCACTTCCTTGATTGTTTCTTTTGATGTACAGGAAAAACAAGAAGAAGAAAACAAATGACCCACTCAATAGATGGAGCAAGAGCTGAACAGGACTTCACAATTGAGGATTAGAGATTGAGAAACATTTAAGAAGTGTTCACATCACTACTCATTAAGGAAATGAAATCAAAAACCACTTTAAGATATCATCTTACTCCAATAAGATGGCTAGGATCAAGAAACAAATGATACCAAGTGCTGGAGAGGTGGTGGGGAAAGGGGAACACTCATCCACTGTGTGTGGGAATGAAACTTGTACAGCCACTATGGAAAGCAGTGTGGAGAACCCTTGGAAGACTTGGAATGAACTTGCCACCCGACCCAGCTATACCACTCCTGGGCATGTACCCTCAAGACTCACCCCACTGCAGAGATACATGCACGGCCATGTTTATTTCAGCTCTCTTCACAATAGCAAGGAGCTGGAACCAACCCAAATGCCCTCGACCTCACGATGGATAGAGAAAGTGTGGTACATCTACACAATGGAGTTCTGTGCAGCAGTAAAGAAAGATGACATCATGAGCTTTGCAGGAAAATGGCTGGAGCTAGAAGACATCATGCTGAGTGAAGTAACACAGTCCCAGAAAAACAAATGATGAATGGTATCCCTCATCTGTGGATGCTAGTGCCAATTACCTAGTTGTAAGTATTTCTTGTGCACAGCCCCTTGAGCTTTTGTCCAAGCAATTGGGAGTGATGCATATTGGAAACAACAACAACAACAACAACAACAACAACAGAAAGGACTGCATCAAAGAATTGATTGAAACAGTGAACTTCTGCTCAAAACAGTCAACTTCCACATGGAGAATATTGAGAAAGACTGAGAAAGAGATGAAAAGCATGTTTGGCAGAATGCATGAGCTCTGGTGGGGTGGGGGAATGGGGGGGGAACACAGGTCTAGATTTGATAATCTTGTACAATATATATATATATAATAAAAAGCAAAAAAAAGAAAAGAAAAAGAGTCTTCTTGTTTATGATTTGTTCAGGAGGGACTAGATCCATGGAAGCACAGTATATTATTATATTTTATAATACAAACATATGTTGATAAATCTTTGAAGTATATCTGATATAATAGTGGAATATAAGGAAAATGATCGTGAAGTGTTCAGCTTGCTTAAGAGTAAGAGCTTTCATTTCTCCAATGTCTGTTTCATTTTGGATGTTCAATGAATGAACCTCGGCATTAAAGACAATGTTTTCTATCTAGCATTTATCTATACCATATACGTGGCCACATGATTACTGAAAAACATTTATTTTTGTTCAATATCAGAAAGGCTTGCTGCCCAAAGAAACACAAAACAGTGTAATGAAAGCAAATAAACTCTGATTTACTAAACTGGAGTAAATGCATTGGAAAGCACCCAGAGATTTCTGTGCTAACATCCAGCAGGAAATAAACCCACGAAAACGACAAAGCAGAGTCAGGATCAATCACTATGGGTTTGAGAGCTTATCTGGAATCTTAGTTCATTTTGCTGTTGGGAGTAGGCAGGGAAAGAAAGCAACACGAGCAGAGGAACTGGTTCACTGCCTCTTCAGTCCTCCGTCATCATCTTACCTCTCCTTTTGTAACAAGGTTCCACCACAGCTTTGTACACTCAGCTGCTCCTTTGGGGTCTCCAGTTTTTCTGCCTGTCTGGCCTCATCTCCTGTCAATTCTCTACCTCCCTCTGCTCATAGCTTTCTCATAAGCCAAACTCAACTTTCTTCCTGTAGCTCCCTGAGTCGATCACGCTGTTGCATGCTTCTGTGCCTTTGCTCAAGCCCTTTGCAGTCTCTGGATCTCATCTCTGTCCTCCCCTCAGTAACCCAGCCAGCAAATGATACCTGTTCTTTAATCTGAGGTGCCTTAGTCCATTCTGATAATTAACATATTCTCATCACAGTGAATTTTCCTGCTTTCCTTGTTAGATTTTAATCACTTTGAGATAAAAATAAATGTATCTTTGTTTTTTTTTTCCCATCACACAGTAAGTGATTCCTAGTACTTACTAGTGCTAACTATGTCAACATGCAATGGGAAAGGATCACTTTCAACCTGGAGGCCTTCATTGCCTTGATCATTCTTCAACCTCCTGGGCTTGCACTGCTCTTCTTAGGCCTGGCTGCTTCTTTGGGGTGCTCTTTCTTTAATGACTGCCTTAGGAGCCCCTCTCACTCCTTGTGATGGACAGGGTCCTCTTTTCTACAACCATTATTGTTCTTGTTGCCATCCTTATGCATTTACTCATCCATACACAGTTACTATCATTCTTTGGAGAAATGTTTGGTTCTCTCACTGGACTGTAAGCTCCGTGAGAATACAGACCAGTCCTACTTCTATTTATCATTCCTTTTGTGTTCTATGGCATAGAACAAGTTTCTATTGCTTGCTGGCTCACCGAGTTGTTGAATGACCCATGAGCACTGCTAGAATTCAGGACACAGGGAACATACCTGACAGGCTTGGTAAGCATTCATGGCTCACTGACTTTTTTTTCTTTTTGGTATTTTCAAGACAGGGTTTCCCTGTAGCCCCAGCTGTCCTGGAACTTACCCTGTAGATCAGGCTGGCCTTGAACTTACAAAGATTTGCCTGCCTCTG
Organism: Rhizomys pruinosus; assembly: GCA_009823505.1. NCBI lineage: Eukaryota > Metazoa > Chordata > Mammalia > Rodentia > Spalacidae > Rhizomys > Rhizomys pruinosus. Next base: position 244,044 of record VZQC01007562.1, on the reverse strand, counting down.
CCTCCTGAGTGCTAGGATTAAAGGCGTGCACCACCACGCCCGGCTGCTCACTGTTTTATATGAATACATGCTCAAGGGGGTTGTGGCCTGTTCAGTTGCTTCCATACTCATCTGTCGGAGAAATGACAATGGAGAAGACAGAACGATGCTGTTCCAAGAAGTGCTCTGATTTCCTGACCCATTCATTGAGTCTGAAGGAAATGTGCTGGTGGCAAGCAGATGGTGAAGATGGATTTTTGCTTGGAAGCTCAGTTATGTGAACGCTACTGCTTTGTGGACTGGATGACAAAGTCTCACAGGTTGGAGAATTCCCCATCCCTGAGGAGCCCAGTGTGGTGCTTTAGCAACAAAGCAAGTGAATAACACTGGTGACTCCAGGGCTCCCTTGGGATGAAGCCAGCGCTCCTGCTTGACATGAGTCACAGTGGCAGCAGCTGCATACTGTACCCAGACATTTTTTTTGCTACTTTTTCTTTTTATATCTATTAATAATGAGGAGCTGGAGGAAAGGAAAAACCAAAATAATACAATAACAACAAACCCCCATGAGTGCTTTTATGAGAATACAAGGCAGAAATAAGAGACTCCTGGAGGCCACAGGCTCTGTTTCATACATGTATACTATAAAGCAGTGGAATTTAATTGTTCCATGTTGATCTCCTTATACTCATAGGTTATCGGAGCCTGAAAAAGCCAGAGTATGACATTGTAGTTCTGTGTTTCCAGTTAAGAACTTGCTTCTGGGGATGGAGAGATGGCCTAGCGGTTAAGAGCGCCGACCGCTCTTACAGAGGACCTGGGTTCAATCCCCAGCACCCACATGGTGGCCGAGAACCGTCTGAAACTCCAATTCCAGGAGAACTCCAGTTCCAGGGGAATCCGAAACCCTCTTCTGACCTCCGCGGCATTGCACGACACGGGTGCACAGACCTGCATGCAGACAGTACATTGATACACATACAGAAATAAATAAAATTAAAAAAAAGAAAAAAAAGAACTTGCTTCTGAATTATTTAAAGCTTTCTATTGAATATGGCCTGTGGTCTTAATCTTTAGTGATGTGTTTTCCTGATCAATTTACATAGTTTACAGTTTGACTTGTAAAAGGGGCTCTTTACTTTGACCATCTGGAAATAGTACAAATTATTGATGTTAATTGTTCTTCTTCCCTATTCTGTTTTTGTGAGCCTCTCCAGTTTCAGCCTTTGGTGATACACAAGACCCTCATAAATATTTCATATACAAGATGGCCTCTAGGTCTTCATTAAGTGAGCTTACACGGGCAAATGAATATGCTAAATCTGGGAGCGCAAAGGCACTTACTGCCTCAACCCTTTTGCCTGCATTGGTTTATATTTTCTTTATTTTCTCCACATTGGGCCTGCTTGTATTTTTAAGTCTTCAGTGACTCTATAAGAAATCTGATATCTTCAAACTTTGTTTCATGTGAGAATTTCAGTAGTACTTGCCACTGACAGCAATTCCATCCTGCAGACAAGGGCCTGGCCTTCTAGATGCAGCTTGGAGAGCTAGACGGCCGTCCAGGGAGCTTGTGTATGCTCAGACTTTCCGCGCATATAGTAAAGATGATGAATCCAAGCAAAGAGAACAGATCCTCTGAAGAGGTGGCAAAATAGTGCAGACCTTCAATAACTCATCAAAAACACACAGACAAGAAAGGTAGAAAGGCTGATGCTTATCAGGAGAATAAAGAGGCTGGAGAGGACGGCCCAGAGCAGATGTATTTCTTCAGGGTGAGTGGTCCAGGCAAGCATTGCTTTCTCTGCTGCCCTCTCCTTTTATGGCTTTTCTGTCCAGAGTTTTGTTCAACCTAACTTTTCCTACCTTTTCCTTGACATGTGTTTAATAGGTACTTTCTGCTGTTTTGTTTCCCAGGTATAGCATGTAAATAGACAACTAATGTCTCCCTGATCACATATATGGCCCGTGCAATGTATTGGGATTATTCTCGTCTTTCTTTGGTCTTAATTAGTTCCTAAGAAGAGTTCTATCAGTCTGACAAGCTCACCACCCCCTCCTTTCAGAAATTTCTCTCTGATTGAGAGGGGACTCTCACATTTCACTTCTTTCCTCTAGCAGTCTAGAATTTGGCCTTAGTTTTAGGCATTAGTGTTCAGAAAGCCCTAGATTCACAAGCCTCTGGAGGAGTTCCAGTCACATCGGTGGGATGAGAGGTGTCCCTTCTCTTGATCCGCTGCTGCCCCATCAAGGACTGCTGGTATATTGCTTCTTAGAGTTAGTTCACCAAATGCGTTTGAAGACAAATCTTTTAACTATGGATATAATTTCTTTCTCACAATTTTCTGTGGAAATCATCTAGTATGCCACTGAATGATGCTTCTATTCTTATTTATCTCTTCTTTATTGTTGACCTTTTAAGTACTACTGAATTAAGAAAATATATATGCAGGTTTAGAATTTTACCAATGAAGTGTGTCAACAGGCAAAGTAGTGCAGTCTGGTTATGTATAGTGTGTAATTGCTACAGATTGACCTATGCTCTAAAATCCTGTGATGCTGAGCTGTCTCACAGCCTCCACTAGCTTAGAGTTGTTATTTTAGCAGTCCTGTCTGTCCTCCAGTGAGAGGCACAGCTACGACTTGACTCTGCAGCACATTTTCCTCTTTCTTGGTCACCTTCATAAAAAGGAAGCACATAAACTGAAAAATTTTCAGGGATCTCTGAATTCTGACCATCTCACAGGACTCAGGATGGAAATTCAATTCACTATTACCTTGAGAGTGCCTCTCTCAAAGTCCATGTTTGCAAGTGAAAAAGTAGATAAACCAATTGCATTGGTCTCCTAGGACTGCTAAAGCACAGTATGACAAACCGTGGCTTAAAACAGAAATTTATTCTCTCAGAGTTTAAAAGGTAAGATATTGAAAATCAAGGTTCCAGTGGGGTTGGCTCCCATTGCAGGCCATGATGAGCTGTGTGCATATCCGTCTCTTGGCTGCTGATGTGGTATTTGGCATTCCATGGCTTGGAGATATCTTATTCTACATGACTCCATCTTCACATATGTGTCTCTGTGTCTCTAAGCTCAAATTTCCCTCTTCTTAGAAGGATACCAGTGATTTGTATTTAATAAGCTCTCTATTGCTGGATGTAATGGTACACACCTTTGATCCTAGCACTAGGGAGGCACAAATAGGCAAATCTCTGTGAGATCAAGACCAGCCTGGTTTACATAGGGAGATCCAGGTCAGCTGGGGCTACAGGGAGACCATGTATCAACCTCTCAATCTCTTTACTAATAAGCATAATGATTTTCTTTAGCCACATGATTTTATTCTCACAGTTTTCCATAAACAATTGCAGCATTCCATTGAAAGTGTGGTTTATATACTTATTTATAACCTATTTTAGTGTGACTCTATCTATAAAGACCCTATTTCCAAATAAGTTTACCCTTATAAGTTTTGTGTAGACATGTTATGTGTATGGGTGTGTGTGTGTGTGGTATGTATGTGTGTGGTATATATGATTCTCCAAGTATCTGATTCGCTGGTTTATTCCATACATAAACTAGCCAACTTACTTTCATATGACTTCTCTTTGGAAGAAGGTGAAAGTAAAATTTTGCTTGTCTTTGCTTCTTATCAATTTTAGATGTTGATAGGATGAAGTCATAGTATTTTTTAAATCTTTTAATCACTTCATGTAATTCAAAGTGTGAGACAAATGGTAATGGGAGTCTACTGTGCCTCACAGTGCCACCTGGGAGTCAGGTGCCCTGCCCCATCCCACGGCATTAGCTGGTGGATCCTGGCTTCATAAGACTGGCTCATGGTTACAAGATGGCCATTCCTCTTCAGCATCACACTTGGGCAAGAGATATGTGCCAGCTGACTGACTGTTCCTTTCTACAGAGCTTCCAGAGAAGACTTCTGCAATGCTTTCCATTTAAATCTTGTTAGTCAGAGGCAACTTGTTTACCAAGAAAGTTAGAAAAGTTTTTAAAAGCCATTTTTAAACCAGAAAATTGCTGCACTCAATTAGAATGTTACAAAACAAAACCCCTAGTATTATCTATGGAGTCTCCCAGGTTTCATCACAATCAAGATTTTAGACTTTACTGAAGAATTTGGTGCCAACCCATGTCAGTGTGTTAGTGTAGGTGTGTGTTCTAGTTTACTTTCAATTGCTATGTCAAAATACTCTGACCAATACCAACTTGGGGAGGAAAGGGTTGATTTGTCCTATATCTTCTGGGTCACAGTTCCTCACTTAGGGAGCCCAAGGTAGGAACTCAGGGCAGGAGGCAGGAGCTGAAGCACAGGCCATGGAGGAAATGCTTCTTACTGGCTTGCTCTTCTAGCCCATGGTCAGCCCTCTTTCTTATACAATACAGAATAACAGGCCCCCAGTGGGCTGGGCCCTCACACACCACTCAACAATCAAGAAAATACTCACCATATGGCCATAGGCCAGTCTAATGGAGTCAATCCCCAGCTGAAATCCCCTCGACCCTGGTGTGTTGAGATGACACTAAAGCTCTCCAGCAGAGTGTACATGCCTCTGATACAGACCAGAGGTCTGATTTCCTCATCCTGGTCAGAAATGCTGTTGCCTCCTATCAGGGAAAATCTGTCTTAGGACTTCAGGGACCCCTGTGCTACAACAGCACCCTCCCTCACAGGAAGTTCTTGATTTATAGCTAAATGTTAGTAGCTCAGGAAATTCAAAGCTAGATCATTGGCTACATAGTATTTTAGTAAATGTGTATATTCCCATTTATTTTACTAGCTTCTTGCTGTTGGCCACTTAGAGTCTTATATATTTTTAACTGATTTCCTTCCCATAGTTTTTCTAATTGGGTGACTTTATAAATGAAGTTCTTGCAGTCTTTTAAGACTCAACAGCTATATAAAGCTGTGAATTTAGCAGGTTTGGTTTGAGGTTGAATCCTGGGCAGAAGACCCTGGGTTGTTCTGTTCTAGATATAATGGCATGCTTTTTCACTAAGCAAAAATTAACTGATGTAAAGTAAGAGGAAAGGGGAAGGAATATTCAACAGTTTTCAGCTGACTTGCACATCTCTGTTATTGTTTTACTTCCTCATGAAATTAGCCCAAAGTTTTAGTGATTGGTTCATTCCTTAAAAAGCATTTTTAATAAAATCTCTCTGGTCAGTGGTTGCATCTTACCTCTCCTTTCATTCCCCTCTTTTGATTCTGACACAACAGTTAGACCTCACAGTTCAGACATGAGATCTGACATCCTACTGAAGATTGCCTTTTCTATTTCTTTTCCCTTTGTTTCTTGATATGTCTGTTTGGGACTTCTAAGGCAGGGAGAAGCTCAGTCTTATACCTTTTCCCAGCCTGCATGCAGCATACTAACGCTTGCTCCTCAGGGACTTGTAGTTGTAGATATGGACTGTTTATCCCAGTGACGAAAGTAGCAAATTGCTATAGCCAGTGAGGGGGAGAGTACAAAAATGAGCCTGTCAAACTGGCTTTATCAGGCCTTGGATTCACTTGCTTATTGCTCTTCCTTTTCTTTCTCTTTCCATTTAACCTTTCTACCCTGGGTTCCCAACATCTTTTTCAAGTGTTTCATCTGTTTTTTTCCTCTAGGCATCGGCACGGTTGGTAGGGAATGGCGCCTTTCAAAGGAGGGAAGCGGAGAGGTGATGGGGTGGAGGGAGTACAGCAGAAGTAGGGGGATGAAAAGCAGCAGCCGGTGCTGGGAAGAATGGTAGCATAGATGACAGCTCCTCATTATGAGTACTGAGTAGGTACTTCTGGGTCTGATTCAGCTTCAGGTTCCAGTCCTCAGCCAGTGAGCTAACGGGCACACTGCAAAGCTGGTTATGTTACACTCACCTCACACTTCAATACTCAAAACTTCTTCCTATCTTTGGGGATTAAAATGATGATGTATTCTGGATGTAGTGAGTTGTTCTCCATCCTCCTCTGCACGGTGGTACAGCTCATGTTTGCACCCTAAATTTCCAGTCTTTTATTCTTGCCATTCCTCTTCCTCCCTTATCTGGCCTATTTGTTCCTCTTTAGGTCTTGCAGTCCTGAATGGAGATAATTCACCTTTCCTTCCCTTATTGACAGGCACAGACATCACTCCAGGAGTGAGGACAAATTCAGCAAGCTGCCCTTTGCCTGAGCCTGACCTGTCTCTCTGTGTGTGTGTGGGGGGGGGCAGATGAAGATTTGACAAGCCTTTATGAATGTGTAGCCATGGACCATCCTCGGAGCCTCCAGTGTGCGTTTCCCCCATGACCTGGCCCTTTAACAACACCATTTGTTGTCATTGATTTCTTGGCACTTGGAAGGTTGGTAGTGTCTGTAGGTAGTTTCCTAAATCTTAGAGGAGGAAAAGCTTCATTCTGGTCCTGTTGGGATCTGTCAGTCTCTTTCTGTTTGGCTGGAGTCTTATCTAGGGACTGAGTGAGTGTTCCGTAGTTGATTCCATTATATGCAACAGATATTTATTTAGAAGCTGCTTGGAGGTAGAAATGATGCTAGGTAGGATGAAAGATTACAAGATGATCCAGGCCTTTGTATTCTAAAAGCCTAAAGCCTAGGAGAAGTTAAGGTAAGACATTGTTATGAATGCCCTATAAATGAATGGCTGGTAAACTGAATAAAAGGCAACAATTGTACAGTACCTTTGGGTTTGAGTGGATTAAGAAATTGTAATGATTTTGGCTGGAATAAGGCCTGGGAAACTGTAGATACTGGTATATTGTAAATAGCTCATGAATAATATTTATAGCTATAAAAGGACTGGTGTGTGTGTGTGTGTGTGTGTGTGTGTGTATAAGAAAGGACATTTCAGATGTGTAGTCAAGGAACACTCTTGTGATTTGTTTAGCTGATTCTGTATATATGTGTATTTCAAGCTGCTCATTTGGACACTGCAAAATGCCACAGACTGAGTGGCTTAAACACTGGACATTTATTTTCTCATAGGACAGGCCGAGTGTCCAAAATCAGGGTGTTAAAATGGTCGGGTCCTTGTGAGGATTCTCTTCCTAGTTGATAGCCAATTTCTGCCTCTTGCTTTAGATGTGTGAGCTGAAGAGGGAGGGAGAAAGGGAGAAGATGAGGTGGGGAGGTCCTCTGGTATCACTTCTTTTCTTCTTATAAGGGCACAAACCTCATCTTGAGGACACTGTCCTGATAATTTCATTGAACTCAAATTACCTCCCACAGGTTCTATCTCCATATACCATTCCATTGGGTGGAGATTAGCATTTTAACATATGAATTTTAGGGGGAACACACAAACATTGAGTCTATAGAATTATAGTCCAGGAACATCAGTTTTCTTATTTTTGTAATAAGATTTTTCTAATATCTGATGTAACATATGCTCAAACATCATGTTAGTATTTGCTGTGGGTCTCCATTGTTCTGCCCCATTATGAGCTTTCCCTTTTTAGACACCATCACTTTCCCCCACGTGTTTAGGACTGTACAACAGCAAAAGCATGACACCAAATTCTTTGCTGTCTTTTGTCACTTGGTTCTTTGAATTTCAGTTGTTTCATTTACAAAATGAGAAAGAAATGCCAGATGATTTCAATACTATTCCTTCTTTCTTCATTCTTTCCTTCCATCTCTATCTTTTATCTCTGTCACTCCTTTTTTCCCCTTACAAAATATTGTTTAACTCTAAGTAAAATTAATGGAGATCATATTAAATGGAATAAGCCAAAGGTATAAGGAAAGATACTGCATGTTTTCTCTCACATGGTGAATCTGTTTAGGGATAGGAAGGTGACTAAAGGGAAAAAGTGATAATAGTGGTGGAAGAGAAAAACGAATATCACATATTTTCTTTCATATGCTGCATTCATGTGTATGTCATGAAAGCAGAAATGGGACTGTTTTCAGGGAGGAAGTAGACCAGAAGCAGGTGAGTGTTCAGAGAGAGAAACGGAGAGGATGAATATGAGAAAAGTAAAAAGATATACATGTGTGAAAATGTCATAAAACATTTTGTATGCTAACTAAAAGTTATTAAATAATTTAACTGTAAGTAAAAGTTTAAATGTAAAGAAAAAAAAACACACTGAATACTATGCAATAGGCATTGTGATAAGACTGCTGTGAGAATTTCCTACTTAGGCCCAAAAACACAGTGCTGTGTTCCCTAGAAATGAGTGTATGGAAGGACACTAAGATGTGCCTATCTTGTCTAAATAACTTTAGTCCATACACAAACACTGCTAAGCCCAGTTCTTCTATTTTCCACAACGAAGTGGGCACAATTCTGCTATAACCTGTAAGGAAGATGGCAGAGAGTCTTTTCTGTACACTTTATGTGTATAGATTGGGAGATATAACATATATTAGCATAGTTGCTAATAATACTCAGTTCTCATGTGCAAGTGTAAGAACCTAGTTGTTATCTGAGAGTGAGTTTATGCTGATTAACATAATATTAAGAAATTATAATCTTAGCTGGAAGTGATAGTTCATAATTATAATTTTAGCATTCAGGAATCTGAGTCAGGAGAATCACCTTGGGTTTGAGATCATCCCAGTCTACATAAATGAGTTCCAGTCTATCTATCTATCTATCTATCTATCTATCTATCTATCTATCTATCAATCATGTGATCTATCTATCTCTCTATTATCTATCTATATATCATCTATCTAATCTATTATCTATACATTTATCTATTGATCAATCTGTCTATATATCTCTCTATATCTATCATCTCTCTCTATATATATCCAATATATATCTCTCTTATATATTTATCATCTATCATCTATAATCCATCTATCATATATCTAATGTGTCATGTATCTATCTTATCTATCATCTTATCTATCTAATCTCTATTTCTTTGTGGGACAAATAACACTAATAAGACATTGGTTTAAGGAAGCACCTACGTTGTGTCTATTAGTGAGGCCACCCGAACTAAATCTGGTAGTGGTTGACATCTTCATTCTTACAATTCTAACCTCTTATACATATGTGTGACAGTTTCCTGAATGTGGGGCATCTGATAAATCCCATTAGTAGTAAGATGTTGAGTTTCTCACATCTTGAGAAATTTGCTGAACTTCCAAGAAGAGGTTGTTGATAATTGCTACACATCTTAAAATGGATAATTCTTTATATTACTGTCTTTTCCCCCTTCCTTAAGATAAATTGATCTCAATTACCAGGAAGGTTCGAAGATTCCGAAGGATTTTTCTTAACAGTTTTGGCAAACCATGTAGAAAAACAAACTTCATGCACAAGTCTCTGGCACATCTATTTGTTTTTTGTCTTGGCATTGCCAACCTACTATAAATTTCTCTCCCACGAGCAGCCAGCCATTAGATGCCTCTCTGTCTAGCTTCTTCTCAGTGGGTAAGAGAGAGTCTAAATAAGAGTGAGGTTTGCTGCCATCCATTGCTGAGAATTTGTGATTACTGGAAACTCTCAATCATCTGCCCAAGTCAATTTGGCTCTGCCACAGTCTTCTTGCTTTGGGTCACTTCTCACTATCTGAGGTTATTATGCTCAGCTACTCATTACAGATAATAAAGCTCTTTCCAGCTTGCTTTACTTTGTATCCACCCTTTTATGCCTATTTCATGGCACAGTTTCTTGAATAGCTGACTTTGAAGTATAGTGCTGACATCAACCAACACCTGGCTCTCACAGTAATAGAACAGCTTCTAATTTGGAGAGTAATACATTCTGTTATGATGAAATGGTTTATTTAGTTTATTTCAATAATTACTAGGCATTTTGCACACACATACACCAAAACACACATACATAGATACAGATACACACTTCTACCTGCTGCAAACTAAAGTAATTTTAGCTTAATATCACACTCTAATAACTACATAAGTACTCAACAAAATCACCCACCAGATAGTTTTATTTTTTGCTTATATACAAACTTACTGCTTTCCACAATATCAATAAGAAAGCTTATTGAATACTTTCTGCTTAACCTATTTCTAAGAAGTTAAAAATGTATTAAGTCATTAAAAGATGCATTAAATCAACCTGAAAGGATATCTAATATAGGTACACATTGTGTATTTATTGAATTCAGTTGGTCATCAATACTGCTATTCATGGTAGTTGTTGTTGAGGTAAACTATTTGTGTCCATTTTCAAAATACCTAGAGGCTGATGAACAAAAGCTTTGCTCCTGTGGTGCAGGCCCAGCATGTGTATCGTCCACACAACGTTGACTCTTTATATCCTGTTGCAAAACTGGGATGACTCCTCTCCAAGTGTTCCTGTATCTTCATGAAATTGCCACAAACTAAGTTCAGAACATGATGAAATCTGCCTTGATTAATTAAGAACGTCTACTTTGTGCTCTCCTAGTCTAAACTGGCCACTATCTTTGAGGGATTATTTTGCATCATGTGGAAGGTAAGCTTTCAAGTCAGCTCACACCATAATTAATTGACTAATACCCTCAACCTGTGCTTCTTTCTTCTTCTACTTATTCATATGCTTGTTACTCCTTCAGAGTTGGGGAGAGGTTGGAAGGGAAAGGGAGTATATGTTCTCAGTTCACTGATAATATCAAGTTGATGTCTGTGTGGTGTGACGCATATTTGTGGAGATACTGAAATCACTTCTGCTGTATCACTGGGCCTTCTCTCCAGTTCACTTTGATAATGGTACATGGCTTCTTTCAGGAAAGTTGTTTCTTATTTCTTCCCGAGCTACTAGATATGAAGCCATATATTACAAGCTTCTCTTTGGTAAGATTGCTTCAACCCCTGGTCTACCAAGTGGCTTAAGAATAGAATCTAAGGGCTGGAGAGATGGCCTAGCGGTTAAGAGCGCCGACCGCTCTTACAGAGGACCCGGGTTCAATCCCCAGCACCCACATGGCGGCCGAGAACCGTCTGAAACTCCAATTCCAGGAGAACTCCAGTTCCAGGGGAATCTGAGACCCCCTTCTGACCTCCGCGGCATTGCACGACACAGTGCACAGACCTGTATGCAGACAGTACATTGATACACATACAGAAATAAATAAAATAAAAAAAAAAGAATAGAATCTAAGACAAAGTCGAGTCTGATCTTCCTTTTATTTGGACCACTTCTGGCCTAGGGAAATCACATGTATTATTTTTTCTGTAAAACTCTGTGGAGGCCTCCTCCCCTTTTCCCTGAACAGCAATTACCTACCCTCAGTAAATTCTGGTTTGTTTTTTTTAGTAGTCATTCAGATTTCAGTCTCCTTTGTTCCTATGTTCTAGGAAGCATGGTTCAAATTATAGGTTGAGAGGTGGGCATTTTAAAAGACTATTTTCCTGACTTTTATCAGGGGATTTATATCTTGCAGTCCTACGTTCTTGTTACTTCTCTCCCAAATTCCCTTCTAAAGATCTCAATATTGTACTGACGCTTCAAGACTCTATGAATTGAATGAATGTCAGCAGCATACTCCCAACATGGTGATCAGCCATATTCTTAGAAAATCCTGTTCATTTTGCTTTCTCTTACCTTATTCTGTTATTTTGGTGGCACAGGTCCAGGTTAAATTGCATTGCATAAATCCATTTGAACATTTTGCTTTATCTATAATCAAACAGAATATTTGCTAAATTTATGACTAATCAGTTAGTAGATGCAGCCATATAAATAAGCATTACATATATTGTAAAAAATGCTGAACATCATTATGAAATCTTGAAAATGCAGAGCATTATATATCATGCTTATCATATAGGTGGAAATGTAAAGGATTGATAACAGCTAGTGTTAGTGGAATGGGGGAAGCCCACACTATTGGCAAAATAAGAAGTGAGATCATTGTTTGTGGACAGCAATGTGGCAGTCTCCATTAAAATAAAAGTGTGTACATTCTTTAAAAAATTTAAATTTACACATAATAATTGTACAATGGTCATAGTCTAATAATTTCATGCATACATATTTGCAATATGCTACAATTAAATCAGGTTACTTAGCCTGTTTATCTCAAGTAACTATCATTTTGATGTATGATGATTCTTTGGACTCTTATAGCTATTTAAAACATGTCATAAAGTGTAGATTATGTTTACCTTACTGTACTATAGCATATTTATAACTCAGTTATTTGTATAAGTCCTTTGTAACAGGCATTTTGGTATTTGTTATTTAACTGCATTATAATCCTGTTCTCATTCCTTTGTTTTTTTTCTATCATGACCAATGTTCTACTATGAGATCAATGTTTTAGGTCAAAATGAGGAAGAACATGAAGTAGTTCCCTCTTTGTGCTCACTTGTGTCACATAACAGGGCATGTTCCAGTTCCATCCATGATGTTGTAAATGTCAGAATTTCATTGTCTTCATGGAAAGATAACATTCAGTTGTGCAGATACACTACACATATTGGTTTCTTGCTCATTGCTGAGATAAAATACTTGACAAAAACAACCTGAGAAAGGAAGGACTTCATTTTGCTCATAGTTTGAGGATATACCCAGTATGACAGGGAAGGCATGTGGGCAGGAGTAAGGACAGCTGGCCACAGTACCCACAGTGTACCTCCTCCTAGCAGAGATCTGGTGCTCAGCTCATTTTCTCCTTTTTATTCAGTCCAGAACCTATGCCCATAAAATGGTGCTGTCTATATCCATGGTTAGCCTTCAATCCTAGTTACCTCTGCAGAACCCATGCCCACAAAATGGTGCTGTCTATATCCATGGTTAGCCTTCAATCCTAGTTACCTCTGCAGAACCCATGCCCATAAAATGGTGCTGTCTATATCCATGGTTAGCCTTCAATCCTAGTTACCTCTGCAGAACCCATGCCCATAAAATGGTGCTGTCTATATCCATGGTTAG
>VZQC01007562.1:92509-230378 GCA_009823505.1 Rhizomys pruinosus | reverse complement strand
AGTAACTAATGCTACCCTGATACAAATGTAGCAGTCTAAAAAGAGGTAGTAGATTACTGTACTCTAACCTAGTATACTTTAAAGACATAGTAAAAGAAAAAAGCATTTCCTGCAGATGGAGATGTAGGGATTTGTTTCTTAAAGTAACTAATGCTACCCTGATACAAATGTAGCAGTCTAAAAAGAGGTAGTAGATTACTGTACTCTAACCTAGTATACTTTAAAGACATAGTAAAAGAAAAAAGCATTTCCTGCAGATGGAGATGTAGCTAGCAGTAGTGTGCTTGCATAGCATGTATCCAACCTTGGACTCATTACCCATCATTGAAAAAAAAAGCATATGCATATGAAATAATGTTGAGATTGTGTGTGTGTGTGTGTGTGTGTGTGTGTGTAAAACACAGAACAGTTCTGGAAGATTAAGCACTTACTAGTGGCACTGGATACCTCCAAAGGAAGGAGTAGGATGAAATGTGATAACTGGAGACTTTTGCTTGTATTAGTGTAATTTTTATGAAAAGAATATTTCTTGAATAACTTGTGAAGTTAAAGATTACAAAAGAAATTAGATTGGCTCCCTGGGTAATTGCTTAGCTTGAACTCCTCCTTTCTTGTTTCTGTCCTCATTTATGTGAGGAAAATAGATGAAAATCTTCATCTTGCCCTGTTCAACAGCATCCTATAATCATCAGAGATTATTGAGACTAATTCTTGAATTACAGTTTTTGGTATAATATCATACAAGGAATCTACAAATAATTTAAAGTAAAATTCACAAAATACTTTAAGATAACTTGGGAGAATACTGACAAATCTATTATGATAACAAATACTGATTTGGAGTATTTCAGTGGGACTGCCTGCACTCCTGCTTTTTATACATTGCTCTTCAGGTCTGCACTGCTAGCCTGGGCCACTGGCAGCTTCACACAGCTCCGATTTTCACTTCTTTAGCTCTTTGGTTACCGAGGCTGAGTCACTGATACACTCACAAAGCTACAGTTTGTGGCTCTTTAGCTCATAGGCTACCACTGCAACTGCCCCCTTCATATCATATGAGAATCTTACTACTAAGGACCTTCATAGATCTGTGATTTGGCACACCTTGATCTTTCTCTCTCAGATACTTTAAGAGCTTCAACCTTACATTGTGCCTTGGGTGTCAGTCACCAGGACACAAGAGGTTGGGACACTCTGCTGGCTTCCAGACTCATTCCTGTCTTCTTTTTTCATTTCACTATCCAATGTTAATTCAGATTTTATCTTACTTCCATTTCCTCCTCTGGTCAGTGTTTTCAATGCTAGTTTTATTCCGTAATTCCCACCATAGCATCTAGCAATATTTAGATAAAATGGAAATAGCTATGTTTACCTTGCTGAGTTTTTGTGAAGGGTAGAATGTTTATCAATATTCTTGGCAGAGACACTATAATGGTACTTTTATTTTCTTGGTTTCTCCTGTCTTATATTCTGCAGGTTTTTTTTCCATGTTGCAAAACACCAAAAACATTAGAGCTTAAGTTGGGAGGTATAATTTGAAGCCAAGAGATGTGCTTCATGGGAGATGGAAATGGTTCCCTCTGGGAATGAGGAAGTTAGGGTTGGCACAGCTGTGGTGAGAGTTGGGAGGTAGGGATGGCACAGGAAGACAATTGTTGACCACAGGAGCTCACAGTACCCACGACCTTGTCTCATCATGAATTAGAACCTGACAGTAAGCTTAACTTCAATTTGATTCTATTACATAAAAGCTAAAAGGGTACAAAAAGCACCAGAGAAAGCAATCATACACTACCCCACTGTGTGTATGATTGCTTTCCAGTGTGAAACTTCACTGCCAGAGGAACTGTGAACTAGAAACCAGGATAAGGGGAGGAGCACTGATGAGAAGACAGATGACTGTATTTCTGCAAATCCGATTTCCCCAGTGGCCAAGGTTCCTTTGCCCCACCCTCCATGTCTCTGTTGACCTCATTCCTGTTCTGGCAACAGTTGCTCGCTCCTGCTATCTGCGACCTGAGGCTGTGTGACCCTGTCCATGGCATGTAGGCTTCTCGGCCCTGTTCCATGGCCTCTGGGACTCTAGTCTCACTGTAAAGTACTCCTCTTTTCCCTCTCACAGCAGAAACACTGCTTCTCTTATATGGACGAATCCCTTTGCTTTCCAATGTGAATTCTGAGCCTTTTGCTGATTATTCTTTGAATGCTACAAATGATTGAGCTACTGTTTTCCACAGCCTCTGTTTGCTTTTCTTTTCTAATTTTTTTTCGGTTCTGGGGATGCAGCCCAGAGGTTTCTGTGTGCTAGGCAAGCATACTGCCATGAAGTACTCCCTTAGACTTTCCTCTACTTATGTAGTTTTAATGACTTATGAATTCTTTCTGTTCTGCCATCAACTCATGTTGCTGAACTTTAATTTCATCCTACTTGACTGGTTGAAATGTGAATTTTACTGCTATTTCCAGCTATCCAAATCTCATCCACCCCAAGCCCAAATTTTAAAAGAAACACTTCTTTAGTGTTTCTTATAGCAACAGACACAATTTACATATTTTTCCTAAATGATTGTATTCCTTTGTTCTATTTTATACAGTTAAAATTTTTAATAATAAGTAATAGTCAAAGGTTTCTCTTGTTTAAAATAAGATATTTAGGGACAAACATGTTTTTACCTTACTTGTATTTCTATCAATCTCATGTCAGACCTCATTTGCACTTGGCATGCAGAATGCTCCTAAGGAATGTTATCTGGGGGACTGGAGAGATAGCCTAGCGGTTAAGAGCGCTGACTGCTCTTGCAGAGGACCCGGGTTCAATCCCCGGCACCCACATAGTGGCTGAGAATGGTCTGTAACTCCAATTCTAGGAGAACTCCAGTTCCAGGGGAATCCGACACCCTCTTCTGACCTCCGAGGCATTGCACAACAAGGGTGCACAAACCTGCATGCAGACAGTACATTCATACACATAGAAAAATAAATAAATAAATTTTTTAAAAAGAAATGTTATCTGGAAGGTTGAAGGAAAATGTCTACCCTTTACCGTCTCCTGTTGCTTGCTACCAGGCTATAAACTATACCCCATGAAGCTCAAGAATGGCAGGACTTTTCTGCATCACTTCAACAAAGCTATTTTTATTTTTATTTTTTATTTTTTATTTTTTATTTATTTATTTTTTTGGTCTTTTCGAGACAGGGTCTCCCTGTAGCCCCAGCTGTCCTGGAACTCACTCTGTAGACCAGGCTGGCCTTGAACTCACAAAGATCCACCTGCCTCTGCCTCCCGAGTGCTAGGATTAAAGGCATGCGCCACCATGCCCACAACAAAGCTATTTTTAATAATATCCAAAAATTATAGAGCACCCCCTGGATGCTATGTCCTGTCTTAAATGATAGGATAGGTGGCAAAGGAGTATTTTTACTGGCTCAGAATGAAGACACTTGTCCATGCCTGGGGCTGGAGGAGGACCCACCAGCCCTTCTAAAGCATGCTGTCAGATCATTATGAAAAAAAACAAAGGACAATGCTCACTGAACCACACACTTAATTTTTGTCTCTAGTCCTACAACCATCTCTAGTCAAGGCTAAGTTAAAATTCCAATAGGCTCTGATGTTCTTCAAATTTTTCATTGGATTTCATGTGCCCAGTTTGGCAGATAGGGCCTTGCTACGTTTCCTGACTCTGAAGCTCCACCTGATGCACTAAATGACATACAGACTTTCCTGCTAATCACACCAGCCTTGCTACAGCTTTCAAATGTGCTTGATATTTTGAGCATCTGTGATTTTATTTTGCTTTTTAGAATGGTTTCTTTTCATAAGTTTTACCTAAACTGTTTCTCACCTTAAATTTCAGTTTAAGAATTATGCATCTTGGGGCTGGAAAGATGGCTCAGCAGTTAAGAGCACTAGCTGCTTTTGTAGAGGACCTGGCTTCAGTTCATAGTATCCACACGGAGCCTAACAATTGGCCCTAACTCCAGTTCTAGGGGATCCTATACCTTCTTCCAACCTCTGTGAGCATTACATGTATGCACTTACATACATGCAAACAATAAATTCACACACATAAAATTAAAAAACAACAACAACAAATAATTGTGCATCTTGAGATGCTCACTTGGTTGTCTTGGCTCTTTCACAGTATGACATGGCTCATTCTGGCAGCCCCCTTGTCACAGCCCCCCTTACATTTCTTCCTTCATTTTGCTGTGTGATTTTTTTTTTTTTTTGCTGTTGCTGGACTTAATGTCTTCATCTGCAACAGAGCACAGACCATGGACTCTAGTAGGAAGCTGGAAGCCTTTAAGAATTTAATTTCCAACACTTTGTGGACAGCTCCACTAAACCCCAATAAATACTTCCTTTACTTACTGTTTTCGCTTTCAGCAGTCTTTTATAATGGACAAATTTATCACACAATTCTAGAATTTTGTGAAATTTTCTACTCATTTCTATTTTGATGAGTATTCTATTGCTAGCTCCATGATTATTAAAAGGTGATGTTGCTTTTGAAGCAGTTATAAAATTGAATTGTATTATTAATAATCATTCATTTGCTTTCTGCACTTCTTTCTTGCCCATTGTGGAGTCCCCGGGGAAGCATCCACACTGTTCATTATTGTACAGCCAATGCCTGGCACATAAAAGTGCTCAGTGAATGTTGATTCAATGAATACAAATACGTGTGCTGTTTTCCCATCGAACCTGTCACCTCTTCTAACAGTATGAAAATTGTTTCTCCTTTTTCCCCACATGGAGTCCTAGTCTTCTGTATCATGTAAGAGCCCTTGCATTTACAATTAAACCAATTAAACCCTTTTATCTAAGTAGGGACAATATATACCCGGAGAAGGATTTGCGATCTGCTTGTAGTGTATCTTCCCCCAATGAGTTCTACGTGGAGAACAGGGTCAGCTAAACAAGAGGCACCAGAAATGGCAGGAGGCTACAACATGGCATCTTCCTGCTAGTCGGATGCAAATGAAGAATGAGCAGGCTCAGTGGCATCGCACTCCAGCCTTAGAATTTTAGGGAAGAGCTGAAAAAGTCCATAGCCTTGACATTGTGGGAAACAAGATTATACAGGGAAAAGACTTTATGGATAAGATGTTTTTACTTTCTTCATTGTTAAATATTAGGAGTAAATGTGAACAAATGGAAAGAGCATTGGATTGGAAATATGAAAAATAAAAGACTATGTGACAGTTCTGTTTTCTGCTTAGGTCACACTTCTAGCAAGTCCTAAGTTTCCAAGCTTTGGTTCCTACATCTGTAATGTGGGCCAACTGTAGTTATTCCCTTTACCTTGCAGAGTCATTTGGAAGATCAGATGATACAGGCTGTAAAACCAGCCATATGCTGAATCAGCCTGTCAGGGAGAGAGGCATTTTTCTTTTTATTATTCTATAGAAACCATAGTTCTCAGATTAGCAGAAATGATTATGTTGATTATCTGGTTTATTAAAAAAAGAATGTTATTTCTTTTAAAAATATTTATTATTTGCTTTATTTTATGTGTATGAGTGTATTGCCTGCATGTGTGTCAGTGCACCTGTGTTGTGCAATGGCCAAGAAGGTCAGATGCAGGCATCGGATTCTCCTGGAACTGGAGTTACAGATGTTGTTAGCCACCATGTGGATGCTGGGAATCAAACCCAGATCCTCTGCAAGAGCAGCCAGTGCTCTTAACCTCTGTGCCCTTAACTACTGATACAGCTCTCCAACCCCAAGAGAATGTTATTTCAATATAACTTTTTTTCTTTTAAAAAATCAGATTCCCTTGAACTCAGCAACCCCAGAAAAAGGTTACCATGTCCAAATGGTGGCAGTGCATTCTGTGTGAGACTTTCTACTTTGGAGGGGGAAAAAGATGCCCATCATGTTGGTGCTTCAGTGGTTCAGTTGGTACTTCTGAAGCTATTCTAGCTCTGTGTGTCTTAGAATAAGGAATCTAATGGTAACTGAAGCAGGGAGTTTATTAGAAAAAGATCTACTTCCAAGGGAGGAAGTCCACTTGAACAGAGGATGTTTAGCAGCTCAAATGCTCAGACAGCACAAAGACTGGGGCTTTCAATGTCATGTTTCACAAGCTTTTGGGGTCATTTGCATAACACAACTTTCTTGTGCATCCTCTGTCCATTACATATAGTTCTACATACAACCACATACACTGAATGTTTCCTTAGCATCTGAGATCTCTACCCAAGGATGTGGGTTTGAGTATTATAATGAGCTACGGGTAACCTTCTAGAATGCTCTGGAGTACCTTTATCTGTACATGTTGGTTCAGCTAGTTCTAGCCAGGGTAGGCAAGGGAAATTCCACCCTTCTCTGTCAACTGGTCTATCTCATATAAAAATTGCAATCTTCCTGTAAATCCTCCAGGACCTGGCTCTCAGTCCTATTCTTATTCCTCTGCCTCATCTAAGGGTAGATTTAAGAGTAATACAGTAACCAGCAACATCCTCCCAGAATGACTTTGCTTGTTTAATTTTGTGGATAAGTCTAGCTGTAATGGGAAGTCATTGCCTTCTTCAACAACCCATCACCAGTAGATTCTCTAATAAAGGTCCCAAGGGTCTGTACATTAGCAAACATTTATTGGGCACCTTACATATACCAGTCAGTAGAAACACAATGGTGAGAAATGCAGACAAGTCCTTTGTGGTTAGAGTTTGTATTCTAGTAGAGGAACTGAGCAAAAAAGATTGATGTTAGGAAACTATAATTTAAACATAATCTTATTCAACCAAGGAAAGTTTTCCACAAAGGTTAAAAGACAAATAAAAGTGTACTATTGAATAATTATTAAGAAAATGCTCAACAGCTAACCAATTGGCTTATAAAATAGGATCCATCAATTTGCTGTCTCCAAAAACTGTCCCTCACCAACAATGATTGAAACCACCTTAGGGTAAAAGGATGGAAAAAGATATTCCAATGGAGCTGAGAAACAAACATGTGTAGATACTCTAATACCTGACAGAATAGACTTCAAACTAAAACTAGTCAGAAGAGACAGGGAAGGTCATTTCACACTCATTAAAGGGATATCCACCAAGAAGACATTACAATCCAAACATATGCACCTCATACAGGGACATCCAATTTCATAAAAGAAACATTAGGTCTAACCCTCACATTGACTCCAACATATTGATAGTGGTGATTTCATTATCTTGCTGTCACCAATAGACAAGTCAACTAGACAAAAAGAAACAAACAAACTCTGGAGTTAAATGATGCTGTAAAGCAAATGGACTTTACAGACCTCTACAGAATGTTCTAACCAAACAACAAAGTATACAGTTTCTTCTCAGCAGCCCATGGTACTTTCTCCAAAATTGACCTCATGTTAGGACACAAACAAGTCTTCACAAATTTACAAAAAAATGAAATATCATCTTATATCCTATCCAACCACAAAGGAATAAATCTAGATATAAACAACAATGAAAATAGAGAAAAGTGGCCAGGTGTGGTGGCCCACAGGAGGCAGCAGCAAGCAGGAGGCAGAGGCAGGAGTGTCTCTGTGAGTTTGAGGTCGTACTTTAGAAATCTATATTCCACTAATCTAGAAAATTGAGAATTTTCTAGATATATATATAGTCTATCAAATTAAATAAAAATGATATAAATACTTTAAACAGACCCATAACAACCAATGATATAGATACAGCAATTAAAAATCTCTCAACAGAAGAGCCTCAGGACTAGATGGGCAGAGCACAGTATTCTACCAAACCTTCAAAGAGGAACTAATGCCAATACCCTCAGATAGAAAATGAAGGAACACTCACAAATTCCTTCTATGAAGCAGTATTACTCTAATACCACAACCAAAGATCTAACAAAAATATTGGACTAATTTCTCTGATAAACATAGATATAAAATTCTTAGTAAAATACTCTCAAACCAAAAGCAAGAACACATTAAAAAAGATCTACTATTAACAAGTTAGCATCATCTCAAAGATGCAGGATGGGATTAATATACATAAATCAATAAATGCAATCCACCACATAAGCACACTCAAGAACAGAAACCATGTAATCATCTCACTAAAGGCATAAAAGGCCTTTGACAAAATCCAACATCCACTCATGATAAAAGTCATGGAGAACCTAGGCACACAGGAAACATATCTCAACAGAATAAAGGCAACATACCACAAGCCCACAGGCAACATCACAGTAAATGGAAAAAAACAACAACCCTGGAAGTATTCCCATTAACATCAAGAACAAGAAAAGGATGTTCACTCTCCATTCTGTTCAATATAGTACTTGAAGTCTTAACTAGAGCAATAAGACAAATGAAGGAGATAAAGATGATACAAATTGGAAAGGAAGAAGCCAAAATATCTTTATTTCAGACAATATGATTCTATACATAAAGGATCCCAACCTCCATAGAAAACTCCTAGAGGGAATACATACATTCCACAAAGTGGCAGGATATAAAATTAACATCCCCAAATCAGTAGCCTTCCTATCCACTGACAACAAACATATCAAGAAAGAAATCCAGGAAATTATTCCATTCAAGATAGTCTCAAAATCTATAAAATATCTTGGAATAAATCTAACAAAGGAAGTGAAGGATATGTACAATAAAAGCTATAAGACACCGAAGAAAGAAATTGAAGAAGATACCGAAAGATGGAAAGACCTCCCATGCTCATGGAGTGGTAAGATTAATATTTTGAAAATGGCCATCCTACCAAAAGCAACCTATGAATTCATTGCAATATTCAATAAGATTCCAGGACTCTTACAGCCCAAACATTAGGTGCAACAATTAAAAAGTGGGGCCACCTGAAACTAAAAAGCTCATGCACATAAAAGAATACCATCATTCAGATGAAGAGGCAACCCCCAGAATGGGAAAAATCTTTAGCAGTTATACAGTGGGTTAGTATCTAGAATATACAAAGAAACTCAACAGCTAAACATAAAAAAACCCAAACAAACCAATTAAAACTGGGCCAAGGAGCTGAACAGAAGTTCTCTAAAGATGAAATGCAAATGGCTGAGAAATACTTTAAAAAATAAAAAATATTTAGAAGCTTTATTCCTCATGGAAATGCAGATTAAAAATAACTTTCAGATTTTATCACACCCCACCCAGAATGGAAAACATCCAACAAAAACAAAAATAATCAATGACAAACATTGGTGAAGATGTTGAGAAAGAGGAAAAAGGAGCTCTTTTTAAAAAATTATTTATTTTATTTATTATTTTTTTATTTCATATGTATGTAGGTACACCAATGTCATGCCATACACTCTGAGGTCAGAAGAAGGCATCAGGTTCCCCTGGAACTGGCATTTTGGGAGGTTGTTAACTGCCATGTATGTGCTGGGAATTGAACCTGGGTCTTCTGTAAGAAGAGCTAGTGCTCTTAACCACTGAGCCATATCTCCAGCCCAAGAAAGAGGAACTCTGATCCACTGCTGGTGTGGGCAAACTTGTGTAGCCACATAGAAATTAATTTGGAGATTCCTCAGCAACTAGAAATTGATGTACCATATGACCCAGCCATACCTAAAGACTACACCCTACTACAGAAATACCTGTCCATTCATGTTCATTGCTGTCCATTTCATAATAGCCCCAAATAAAAAAACAACCTATATGTTCATAAACTGATGAATGGATAATGAAGGTGTGGTACATATCCACAGTGGAATATTATTTGGCTCTTAAAAAAGACAAAACTATGAAATTGTCAGGTAAATGGATAGAACTAGAAGCAAGAGCCCTGAATGAGGTAATGCAGACTCAGAAAGACAAATGTCACATTTTCTCTTAATAGCTGGGAGCTAGCTTTGAAATCTTAGATATGCATATTTCAATTTGAAAATTCAGAGAGGTCGGAGCTGGAGAGATGGTTCAGTGGTTAAGAGCACTGAATGCTCTTACAGAGGACCTGGGTTTGATTCCCAGCACCTGCATGGTGGCTGGGAACCATCTTTAACTCCAGTTCCAGGGGAATCTAATGCCCTCTTCTGGCCTCCGCAGCATTGCACGACACAGGTGCACCAACCTACATGCAGACAGTATACTCATACACTTAAAAAATAATAAATAAAAAGACCTTGTCATCTTTTACAGGAAAAAAACATAATTCATGGATTAGCATACCATCCAAACATCTGTGTCTATACCAAAGTAACCTACCGTAATAATTAGTACTGTTTAAATACTTATATATTTAATTGCTTGTGCTTCATTAGTAGGATTGAAAGGTTATTCCTGAACAAACTGTCAGCCCATGAAAGGAAACAACCAGAACTGATGGCTGTTTCCAAAACGACATCTCCAGAGAAAGTAGACTGTTTTGCTTCTCATCCACCTGTGCCTCTTTTCTAAGCCTAGAGAACAATCTTCAGAAGAGGGGGCATGGTAGAATGTAAGGGCTGTGATTGGGGTGAATGGTGAAACTACAGCAATATAGACTGGATGCTTATTTGATCAACTTGATTGTACATACAAGCCCTTCCAGCTGGATGGTGGGAGCCTTGGGCTGTGTGGGTTTGGGTGTAGCTGCTTGCAAATTGGTTTTACATGAAGGATGCTTGTACCCATAACTTATTGCTTATTGTTAAAAAATTAAATAAAAGAAAGTATAAAAAATAAAATAAAATAAAATAATATTTTACTTAAAAAAGAAAGAAAATTCAGAGAGGTCAAGAAACTAATAAATGGCCAAGTGTGGCTGTGCAAGAGGCTCCCTGAGAAGAATGGTAGACTGATATGATATGAAGGGGGTAAAGGGGAACATTAGAGTAGGAAGGGTTAAATGGGGTGGGGGTTGGAAGGAGAGGGCAGAGAAGGAAATACAAGGAGGAGGAAGTAGCACTAAAGGCCTTTAGAAAAAGCCATGTGGAAGGCTACAAAGCTGTGTCTCCTTTCCTTAAGGAGTGCCAAAAAGTGGTGGCAGCCTCAGGGTAGATGCACTTGCTGGTAAGAATTGAAGACAGGCCAAACCACAGTACTCATTTTTCCTTTTTGTCTTTTTACTAAGATCTCAAGTTTTATGTCTGCAGTACCATTTCTCTGGTCTTACTTATTATTTCTGGTTTTACTTTCCTTTTGGATGCTTAAGGCCACAAAGTTAGCCCAGATTAACCAAGGTTTTTGTTTTCTCAAGGTCAGTTGAGGATCTGGTCCTCAGGGGTCTCTTGGGGTTTTTTTTGGGGGGGGGGAGAAGGTGGGGATGCCTTGTTCCCTTCAGCTTTTCATTTATCAGTTCCATCCACTAGAGGGCAAAATCAGGTCTTGCTAGACCAGGCTTCTTTTTCTGAAGCATGAGCAGACTTTCCTTTTTATAGACTGGACACTGGCTGAAGTCCCATTAGCGGCTCTACAAGACCTCCCTGAACAGGAAGACTGGTGACCTACATTTGCAGGACATTTCAAAAGATGACCCCATGCATAATCCCCTAAGACTTAGTTGACGTCTGAGGGCAAAGAACAAAGTTATCCCTTAGGTCCCTCAGCCAAATTAGTATGAGCATTAAGTATGGTCATTAAGCACCCAGAAAGGCTAAGTTGCACCAGCCTGTTACATTGCACCTATATTAAAATTGTATCCTTTGGAAACAAGCTGTATGTTATTTCCATATCAAACCTACCACTGTAGAAGCTCCTTAAAGTATATACATATACGTTATAAAAAGTGGTTAAAGGGAGTTACCCTCTAACAGAGGGGCATTGCCCCTTCTAGAACTCATAGGCTATTCTAGTTTGCCTTCAATTGCTGTGACAAAACACTGTGACCAATATCAACCTGAGGAGGAACGGGTTTATTCGTTTTACATCTCCCCAATCACAGTTCATCACTTAGGGAATCCAAGATAGGAACTCAGGGCAGAAAGCTGGAAGCAGGGGCTGAAGCACAGGCCATGGAGGAACATTGCTTACTGGCTTGCTGTCCTGGCCTATGCTCAGCCTGCTTTCTTATACAATACAGGACAGTGTACCTAGAGATGATGGCACCACCCACAGTGACTGGGCTATATCACCCAACAATCAAGCAAATACTCCACAGACATGGCCACAGGCCAGTCCAATGGAGGCAATTCCCTAATTGAAGATCCCACAACCCAGGTGTGTCAAGTTGACACTCAAACTATCCAGCACAATTGACTCCTTGTCTGCTCTTTAAGGTTCAGGGTTCTTATTCCTACACATGGAACACACAACATAGAATAGTACACTCTTAAAAGTCCCACAGTCCTTAAACCAATTCAAACACTTAAAGTTCACAGTCTCCTTAAAAAAATCTTTTAACTGGGGGCTCCTGTAAAAATCCAAAACAAGTACTGCTTATTTCAAAGGGAAGAGTCAGGCACACCTAGGCACAACCCAAGTCTAGCAAAGAAGCTCAAGGCCGGACACCCGGGATTCATTCACGATCTTCTGGTCTCCTAAGGTTTCCAGAAGGTCCAAGTCTCCGACTCTGCTGTCCACAGCACACACAGCTTGTCTTGCAGGCCAGGCCAGCTCTATTTAATACCTGCAGCTGCCCTTGGTGGTCATCAGGTGGTCTGGCATCTACAAAAAGCTGTGGTCTCCAGTGAAACTGAGGCTGCACCTTCACCAATAAGCTCTTCTAACCTCTCCTGGTACAAAGCTTCAGATTCTCTTCACTACCTCTGCAATCCTGGGGTCATCACTGCAACCAAGGTTGCATTTTCACCAATGACCTTTCCTGGCCTCTCACAGTGCCAGGTCTCAGCTCCTTTCTGTGACCCCTTCATGATTTCAAGAGGCCGCAGAGCGTTTTCCTTTGATTAGGACACCTATATCAAACTCCAAATTTCAGGAAACATTGTGGGAGAGTAGAAAGACTATAAGAGCCACAAGTAGTGGCTGGCCACAGGGAAAGAGTTTTCCAGACAGGGAAGTTACTCATGAACTCACAGCAATGTTGGCAGCATGCACAATCCCGTGCACGCTCAAATCAGAAGCAGTCCATAGAATACGTTAAATTGAGATGGAGGCGACAAGGAGAGCTGTGAATAGAGAGGAGGATCTAAATATTACCAAATTACATTGTGTGAAATTTGCAAAAATTCAGCTAAAAAAAGCAGAATACTATGGGTATCACAGGCAAAGGCAGCAAGGAATCACATACTCTTACTGCCAATAAGATGCAGGCCATCACACGTGTTCTCATTATGAACAGTACTTGGTCCACAGTAAGAAGACCTGATAGCAGCATTTGTCACATATAATTCACTCTAACTTTACCTGGTAATTGGGCTGACATCTATGTTAGGTCATTGCCTATGTACAGAAGAGAACTGAACTCACACATTTATGAAGGGTAGAACTCACAAACAGAAGTTAGGATCCTAGCTTTGGGAAGTTTCTGAGAGACCAGGGTGCTGTCTTTCTTGATGTTGACATTTCAAAGAGATGCCTTCCAGGTTCTAGAGAGGATTGATTTTCAAGAGTCTATTTAATTTTCAATATTGTATATATGTTTCAAAGAAGAGGACAAAATGCTTACATATTTTCTAAGTGAATGGTCTAAGAAAAAAAGAAGAGAGGATAATCTCTTATTTTCAACAAGGAGAATTAAGCCTCTTTTGGAAAAAAGTCTATATGTACTTATACAGATAATATACTTACAAATATCAAAGGTTTAACCCTTTACAATGTAGAAGATTACAAGTTGCAGCTTGTAATGTTGAATTGTGGGTGCTCATCCAATTTGGGATCATTAAACTTATCTGTGATATATTATGTGTTTATTTCTATGATGATTCTTTGTCCTTTAACTTTATGGCATATTTTACAACACACAAATTTTAAAGTGTCCTATTTCCCCAAGGGAAGCCACAGGAGAAGTTTATATGAATAAATTGGTCTAAAAAACCATTCTGTAAGCAAAAAGGACTTAGAAGTTAGCAGTTGGTTCTAAATTTTCAAGTTGCCTTGGGTTTTAAGGATTACAGAAACAGCTGGAAGGTGTCTGCAATCATTTTATTTTAACTTGATAACAAAATATTCCAACATTTTAAACTTCAGCACCCTGCAAGTTATAGGGCATAGTAGTTCTTAGTTAACTGTGTTTAGTCAATGGGTAGCAGTATTATCTAAGGACAGAACACACCAGGCATACTGAAAAGGATGAGGGTCATTTAGGGTCAGAGAATTCTTCTGCAGATTCCCCAGGTAATTAGCTTCATGAATATCGCTGTCTCAGCATTTTGGAGTCCTCTTGGCCAGCCCTCCTGGGAGTATGTGAGAAGTACTTTTATACAGAGTGCAGTTTAATGAACATAATATTAATTAAGCTGACTAGGTTTCCCTTCCTATATTCTGCCAAATTCCAAATCTTCTGTTAGACATATTAAGTTTGTAATGGCTGAATAAAATAGAAGGGGACTTTCAAAAACTCCCCAAATAAGGCATGCCTTCCTGCTGTTTGGGTGTTCTTTCCCAACTTTAGGTAGATGAAGACCAAGTCATAAGTGGAGGAAAGCTCACTTCCTTTTGCTGTCATCTTCCTTTCTTCCTTTCTCCACTGTCATTCTCACCTCCTTAGACTTTTCCCCAGTGGGACAGGAACAAGTCTGACCCCTTCTCTCAGAAAGACCCTGATGGTTTCTATTTTTCATTATTTCGTTGATCACCCCCCTCGATATGTCTCTTTTATAGCCTTGCATGCAAGATTGCTTTTTACTACGTATGTGTGTCTGGAATAATAGAATTTTCTAGTGGCCATCACTGATGTGGAACACAGCTCTGAGAGTCAGCAGTTTCCTCTTCCTCAAGAAATCCTTAAGTATGTAATTGCATTCTTCTACTTTCAGTCAGTAGAGTGCTCATAATCAACTTATCAGCAATCATACAAAAGAAGAGTTTTTTTTTTTCACTTTTTGATGGCATATATCCCCTTGAACTAGACAGAAGGAGGAATCCCAAAGAGGAGCATCATTTAACACAAAGAAATTGCAATTTATTTGAAGCTAGCCAGTGGCTATGAAGACTGTAGGTGATTGTCAAGCTCTAAACATTTAAACATTTATCGAGCTGGTTATTTGGCATCATGCCACGTAAGCATGCGATGATTGATTTCAACTTTAAATCACTTGGCCACATCATTCTGATTTTTGGCATCTTGCCAGACAGGCTCAGGGAGCCAAGCTTGCAAAGAGAGCTCTTTACTGCCCCCTCATGAGAACTGCATGAATGCACAGAGTCCAGAGGTGCTGGACCTACCAGCAAAGCAGGTACCTTTGGGTAAATTAGACAGTCTTGGGTTAAGTCCGCTTGTGTGAACGTCAGTCTCCCTCCTTTGAAAACTGCATTGTTGGGTTGATTTAAAATTCTGTGATGCTAACTGACAAAAAATGTTCAGGACACCATGACTAGCTGTATACAGCTACATAGTTTGACCTCTGCTGTTTTCATTCGGATATCTAATATACTCATTGACTCCCAGGAGATTTACCAGTAAATTCTTGTTCTTATAAATTAATGCAAGCTTACATACAATTCTTGTCCCTGGACATGGAAATACCTTTGTTTTTGAAATCCAATAAGGACATTCTTCATGGAGATAATTAAAAGTCTTTGCACTCAACCCACAAAACAGGTTGTAATCAAAAAGTTCAATGTAGAGGTTCCTCTTCAGAAATTGATAAATAAGGTACCAAACCAGGATGGAGATGTAGAAGATCAAAGTGAAAATTATCTGTGCTAGTTCCTTGAAGAACAAATTATTTTATTGACTTTTCTTCAACATAGTTCTTGTTCTGCCTTGTAGAGTTTTTTTTTTTTTTCTTTTTTTTTTTTTTTAAAAAATGGTTTTTATTTTATTTTTTTTTATGTATGTAATTAAAACCTTTGAGTAGTACAGTCTGTCTTGCTGGAGGCAGAGCTAACTTTGATGTTGTACTATGTAATTACAGTAGAGACTTCTTTGGCCACCTGAGCGGAAGCCACTAAGGCCTTTCCCTTCAGAAGGCAGCAAAGAGTACAGGCAGGAAAACAAGGATCTCTTGCCTTGTCTCTAGATTGGACCCTGAGTTGTTTATAGTGGGAGGTAATGCCTGGGTGATATCTGACCCTGCCCAGATGTTAGCCCCCTGGGATTGGCAGAGACTCTAGAGAACTTCTGGACAACTCACAGGGCCCAGACAAGCCACCTTTCACAACTTAACTGATCCAAAGAACATGAGCAACAATGCTTTGCCTCCCAGTTATGTAAGATGAAAGGAGTTTAGAAATCAAATGAAGCTATTGCTCAGATGCTTTCATATGCTCAGATGTCATCGTTCTTTACAGTTATGACTGGATGGTCCCACTGCCAGAGAAGAGCACAGGCCTAAGAGTCCTCAGTGCTCTGTAAACTGTGACTAATCCACATAACTCCTCTCTCTCTCTCTCTCTCTCTCTCTCTCTCTCTCTCTCTCCTGTTCTCCCTCTCCTGATTAAATGTCTTTTTATATTTTTTTCTATCTACTGACAACCTTTCTGTAGTCCTGTTATTTTTTTTTAAACTATTGCATAAGCCCATGACACACTGTAGAGTTGAGGATTGATGGAACCATTAGAGAAGCCTGCTCTCTCAAGCTTTTAGATTATTTTGAAATATTTTGCTTGAAAATAGCAACAAATAAATCTGGAGCTCTGTCTCCCCAAACAGCAGTGCAATCAGCGCATTTTTAGGGTCTTCCTGGCTTTTACCATGCTGTTGCTACCCCCAAATAGTGATGAGCTCATAAATGTTTAGCAAATCATGGTAATGAATGTGGTGAAGGCAGACATAGCCAGCATGTGTGTTTTTTTAATCATGCATCATTTAGTGCAAAGATGGCTCTTGGATGTTTTGGAAAATTAATTTGTATTGCACTTCAGAGAAGGGAGCGCAGCCGGGCTGCAGTCTACAGGCTGCACTGGTTACATCTGTTAATAAGGTTGTTGCTGCCGCTGCCCATGTGGAAGCACTGGTGGAACTGGGGACATGGAATTCTTTGTCCCTTCCCCAACCCAGGGTTTCTGGTGAAGCCATGCCAGTCCTTTTCCAACCCTTCTTTCTGTAAGTGCAATGCCAGCAACTTCAGTGAAACTAGAAAGCAAGCATTTCTAAGATTCATTTGCAATTTAATCATCAGCTGCAATGCCACTTTCTTTGCATTTTCATAAAGTATGGACTCCTGGACATTCACTGAAGCCAGATACTACTCTTGTCCCAGTAAGTCTAGGACACTTGATGTTTTGTGTAGTCCTGCATGAAAAGTCTTATACAGCCTAAGAATTTGCTATGTTCTGATTTATAGACAAATGACCTGAAAGAAAATGCCTTTTTTTTTTTTTTAGAAAT
Organism: Rhizomys pruinosus; assembly: GCA_009823505.1. Lineage (NCBI taxonomy): Eukaryota > Metazoa > Chordata > Mammalia > Rodentia > Spalacidae > Rhizomys > Rhizomys pruinosus. The sequence goes on along the minus strand of VZQC01007562.1, from coordinate 213,026 downwards.
TTTTGATTATTTTTATTTTGTGTGCATGTACGTAAGCACACCTGTGTCATGTAATGCCAGTGGAGATCAGAAGAGGGCATTGGATTCTCCTGGAACTGGAATTATGGATGGTTGTTAGCTGCCATGTGGATCCAGGAATTGAACCAGGGTTGTCTGCAAGAGCAGCCAGTGCTCTTAACTGCTTGAGAGCCATTTCTCAAATCCTCCAAAAATGCCTTTAAAAGAAGTTCCAAATTTAGGTACTATCCTAAGTTGGGGATGGGAAAAGAAGGAAAAATGGGGAGATATAAGTAAGTTTACATATAAAATATTAAGATCTCCAATCTTCGTCATTCCAGTAACCTTCCATCCCAGTGCGATCCAGTGCATTGGTGTCCCTGACCCGAGTTCTGTCCGCCCTCCAGCGCTCTTCCTCACATGCAGTGGCTACTCAACTATTTTCTTAGGCAAATCTTTCTTTTATTTTTCCACTTTTGCCTCTTAACTGTTAGCAGATTTCTGCAGTGCTGCATTCTTAGATCCATTCTTACTCTTCTGTGCAGTGGGCCACTGCACAGAAGCTTTTTTCACTGGCAGAGGAGAAAATAAAATAGAAGGTTGGGAGCCTGCATGTTTAAAGAATTATTTTAATGGGCATAGTCTTGTCCCTGGATATGTGACCTTATTACAAAAAATATCCAAGAAAACAGTTCTCCTTTTGGCTGCTTGGAGAGAGTTGTGGTACATCAGGAGTGGTTAAGGCTTGTGGTTAGCTGGGTATTTAGGCAGTGTGAACTCACTGTCAAAAACAATTCAGTCGAATGTGACAAAGATATTTTTGAAGAATGAGGGCTTTTAATGCTACTTACCAGTAAGTATTTGAACATATGGATTGATGCATCTTTTTTACTATCTTCATATATTAATTTAGTATTTGAAAGAATTTATACTTTAGGCCCATGTGTTTATGTAGATTACTGTCAAAGAGTAAGTATCAATAAGTGGTTCCACAGTCTGACTGGCTCAACAGCTTTGTGGTGATGGTAGTGGAGTGGAGGTGTTAACACAATCATAACTCAAGTTCATGACAGCTTAATACTCCCAAGAAGCTTTCTCATATCGGCTAATGTTTGTCACAACCCTATTGTGTAGGATGTTCTGTCACTCCATGTTATATGCAAGGGGAACTGAGGTCTGTGCAGCTAAGAGGCTGGCCCAGGGTGACTGCTGGTGAGCATTGACACCAGGGTTCAGACATAAGAATGATTCTAAGCCTACATTCTTAATCACCACTGGCACTGTCAAGGCTGGGGACATCTTCTATCACCAAAATAGAGTTGGAATTACAATCTAGAATAGTTTCACTCCACATATCTTCCTCTTCATTGCTACCCTGAATTAAATTACTGAAATTAGGGTGCTTACATTTCATGTGGCTGAGCCTCATCTACCTTGATAATGGGTGGGGATGATAGGAAAGCCACTTCCTTATACTGTCAGCTTTGCTGAAGTTTTCAGTTCCAGGTTTATAACACCTGGGGAAGGAACTTCTTTGAATAACCCAGAGAAGACAACAGTGGTTAGTGATCACAGACGCTGTAAGTTCAGCTAACTCCTGAGGTCTGACTGGGCTCATGCTCGTCACTCACACTGACTGATTTATATTGTCTATCAGGGGTCACTCGCTCAAATGCTTGTAACATGGTGAAGTAATGGAGCTTGGTTCCAAGTCAATTGCATTAACCAAGATCAACCTGCACCTAGCTATGTTGCCTTTAATAAATGACCAAACAGAGCTTACCCTGGGGCTGCCTTTGGTAGGCTCTCAGCCGGTTTACCACCCCTGCTACACATTCATCTCTATTAGTAACACCAATTGGAAAGTTGCCACAGGCTTCTGATGCCAGATAATGTGCTTCCAACCACACATTAATAAATAAAGACAGACAGTAGAATCATAGCTTTTGGTCTATCTGTGGTAGGCAGACTCTAGTCATAGGCATGTTCAATTTCTGAACAAATCAAAGAAATATCTATAGAATTTATGATTAGTGATTCAAATCTGGGCAGCTATTATTAGTTTGTACCCAGCAAAATGCTCAGTAACCATAATGAATATAGAAAGAAACAGAAAGTATTATCAGTTCTAGAATTCTCTGGTGTTTTGGGGAAGAAACAATTCAGTGGAAAAAAACTAATGAGAAAGACACCAGCACATGTAAGTGAGGTTCAAGGTGTGCAGTTCCGATAATGAAAGGAGATGAATGAAAATCAGGAACCTTCAGTTGCAGAACACAGTCTGGGCCGAATTCAGAGGGCACATGCAGCTACTTTAGCATCTCCCCTGCTCAGGAGCCTTTGGAAATATAAGATGTTAGTTCATGTGCACCAGTTTCAAAGTTTTGAAATAAAGCAAGTTTGCCAAGATTAAGTAAAAACTTGGCTGTTACTATTTTGTAAGGTTGACTGTGAGTTCATAGCTAAACAATTGGCTGTTGAAATAAGTACTGAGGTGTATCAAGGCCTCTGAGAGTTTGTTACTATTTTTCCTTTTTATCAAATCTTCATCAGTATGGCATAGCCAGTTGTCTAAAGCATTCAATCAATCAATCAATCAATCAATCAATCAATCAACAAATCATTATGAAGTAGTTTCATCTGCTAGATTCTGTGCTATAGTTAAGATATGTTTCAAATTTTGTAGAGAAAAGAAGTACAGATTTTGGTGTCAGTCCATCTGTGTTGCAATCCTGGCTCTTTCTTTGCTCATAGTGAGACAGAATGGAATTTCAGTTTACCCTACCTTGTTTTTATTGGAATTTTTTGAACTTCATACAATATGTTTTTATCATATTTAGCCCCTCCCCCATCTTCATAATTTCTCAGCACTCCCACCTGATTTCATGTACTTTGTTATATACTCACAGCAAAGGTGACAGCACACACAGACTCGTGTAAGGCCAGACCAAATCCTACCTTGGTATTCTGTTCTGTCCTGTCCTGTCCTGTCCTGACCTGTCCTGTTCTGTTCTGTTCTGCTCTATTCCATTCTGTTCCATTCTGTTTTATGTGTGTGAGTATTTTGCTTGCATGCATATAAGTGTACCTGTGTTGGTTATGCAATGCCTGTGGAAGCCAGAAGAGGGTGTCTGATCACCTGGAACTGGAGTAGAGGACAGTTGTGAGTCTTCATGTGGTTGTTGGGAATCAAACTAGAGTCCTTTGGGGGGAGTAGTCTGTGTTCTTAGCCACTGAGCCATCTCTCTAGCTCCCTACCTTGGTTTTGATTCCATGTTTGTCAGTGAAAACCTAGCTACATCTTATATGCTTAAACAGTGTTCTGTTGTGATCTGTAATTTCTTTCTCAAGATTGTCTTGGTATATTCTAGAATAATGGCTGTAAAGCAGGGCGATTTTGCTTCCTATGAATGTTTAGTCAGGTCTGGGAGGTGGAGGGTGCTTGCTGTTTCCACCACTGAAGACATTCACCTATATCAATGAGATAATCCACAGTGGCATCAGTAATGAGGTGAAGAGCAACTTCTGTAGAAGTTATGAACAAGGGAAAGATGTTAGGACTCTGAACCTGTAATCCACCAGCAGGCACATATTCAGGTAGCAAGAAACCAACATAGTAAAGACTTTAAAGTACAGACTTCCTGGGGCTGGAGAGATGGCCTAGTGGATAGGAGCTCCGACCGGTCTTACAGAGGACCCGGGTTCGATCCCCAGCACCCACATGGCAGCTGAGAGCCATCTGGGACTCCAATTCCAGGAGAGCTCCAGTTCCAGGGGAGTCCAGGACCCTCTTCTGACCTCCGCGGCATTGCACGGCACGGGTGCACAGACTTGCATGCAGACAGTACATTCATACACATACAGAAATAAATAAAATTAATAAAAAAAAATTAAAAAAAAGTACAGACTTCTCGTGACTTGGTTTAAATTACAACTTAATTCCCTTCCCATGGTTTCCAATCAATTTCAATTCACCCACAAATATTTCAAGATTCCATTCCTTCTGTCCCTTTCTCTTCACTTTAGAATATATCCTGTGGCTCTCAAAATATTTAAGGGGAGGACAGTAGAGAGAAAGCATGCTGCTGCCCTTAGTTATCCATGCTTGCAGCCATGAACATCTCTTTTTTTTTTTAATTTTTTTTTTTTTTATATTTCCGTACGTGTATGAATGTATTGTGTGCATGCAAGTCTGTGCACCCGTGACGTGCAATGCCGCGGAGGTCAAAAGAGGGCGTCGGACTCCCCTGGAACTGGAGTTCTCCTGGAAATGGAGTTTCAGACGGCTCTCGGCCGCCATGTGGGTGCTGGGGATTGAACCCGGGTCCTCTGCAAGAGCGGTCGGCGCTCTTAACCGCTAGGCCATCGCTCCAGCCCCTAGCCATGAACATCTCTTTACTGGCCTTCAGTCACCCCATTTTTTTGGTATTTTTTTTTTTATTGATGCTTTGTGTATTTCATACATCATTTTCCAATTCAGTTCAGGCGTATATCCCCTTCCCTTCACCCCGCCCCACCCCTACCCATCCCAGATCATGCATTCTGCCATAACTTTTCCGCATCTTTCTGGGTTTTTTTTGTTGTTTTGTTTTCATTTTTTTTTTTTTTAACAATAAGTGATAATTTGTGAGTACAAGCATCCTTCATGTCAAACCAATTGTGAGCGTTGTGCCCAAACCCAACAGCTCATGGGTCCCACCATCCAGCGGGGGTGGGGGGGGCTTGTATGTTCAATCAAGTTGATCAAATGAGTGTCCAGTCTATATTGTTGTAGTTTCACCTTTCACCCCAATCGCAGCCCTTACATTCTACCGCGCCTCCTCTTCCGCAGATTGTTCCCTAGGCTTAGAAAAGGGGCACACGTGGATGAGAGCAAACAGTCTACTTTCTTGGAGCTGTTGTCTTGTTTTTTTGGTATTTTTGAGACAGGGTCTCCCTTTTAGTCCCAGCTGGCCTGGAGCTCACTATGTAGATCAGACCTGCCTTGAACTCACAGAGATCCACCTGTCTCTGCCTCCTGAGTGCTGGGATTAAAGGTGTGTGCCACCACACCTGGCTCAGTCATCAATTTTTATCTATCCTTTGCTATCTCCAAAGTGCCATAATGGTCAGTTCCTAATCCCTGTCACATTTGCAACAACATTACTGAAGCGGCACTCCTGGTCTCCGTCCTTAGCTACTTTGTGTCTCCACTTTGGGGTCGCTGGAATATATCCAGTTTGTTTTGTAACTCCTCTGGGCCGTGGAGCATGTTAGGATTCTCTCAGACTCTTTCTGTATCGACCCAATCTTCTCCATTTGTAGTGGTGGTCCCATGCTGAAGAAGGTCATCTTTAGGAGAGATTCTATGGCCCCTGATGAGGGCCTGGGAAGAGAGGCACAGTTGTCTCCTGCTTTGAGACCTCCAGCGCTATGGCTAAAGTGTCCTTTGCAGACACAGCTCCCACCAGCTCCCTCTGCTATTACCTCCTCTGTCTTGCCGTCTACCTGCAGTTTGAAATTCCTTCTTAAAAGTGAAAAATGGTTTCTAAGTAATCTGACGTTCTTTCTAATATTATTGTATATAGTATATAATTAAATACTCTTACTTTTTCATCAAAATTGCCATTTTAATAAATGCTTTATTCTTTGAAAACCATGGTCCTTGAAATATAAAATCATCATCTTTTAAGCTATTGACTCTGCCACGAGTTTCAAAATCTTTTTTTTTTCTAATTAAATTAGTTTTTATTGATGCTTTGTGCATTTCATACATTTTTTCCAATTCAGTTCAGGCTTTTCCCTTTCCCTCCCCCCCCCCACCCCATCCCGATCATGCATTCTGCCCTAACTGTCCTGCATCTTTTCTCAGTTTTTTTTCATTTTTAGCTATAAGTGATAATCCATGAGTACAAGCATCCTTCATGCAAAACCTATCTGCAGGCTGTTGTGCCCAAACACCTACAGCCCCACCATCCAGTGGGGGGTGACAGGTTGTTTGTTCAATCAAGTTGATCAAATGAGTGTCCAGACTACATTGCTGTAGTTTCACCATTCACCCCAATCGCAGCCCTTACATTCTACCACGCCCCCTCTTCCGCAGGTTGTTCCCTAGGCTTAGAAAAGGGGCACAGGTGGATGAGAGGCTTCGTTGTAATTCAGCAGTGTCTAGCCTCCACTAATGATAGAGATGTTACTGACTCAATGGGTAGTGTTAGGGTTAAAATGGTTTCAGTGTGACTTAAAATGGGACCTGATGTTTACATAAGAAGAGGAGGAAAAGAAGGAAGAAGGAAAGAGGAAGAGAGAAAGGGAGGGAGGGAGGGAGGAAGAAGAGAGGGAGAAAAGAAGGAAGAGTTAGGGAAGGAATGAAAGAGGGAAGGAGGGAAAAAGGAAGAAGGAAATGAGGAGTGGAGTGAAAGAGAAATAAAGGCAAGTCCAAGCTTTCACATATAAATTTTTATTCAAAGTAATCTCAACAAAGAAGACACACAGGATGAAAACAAAGTAAAACCAATCTTTCTCTTTTATTTTTTTCCATTTAATTCCCTGAGTTTGGGGAAAATTCAATCAGTGGAAGGTCAAGATGAAGCTAACGGATTTGTCTGGTGGGTCAGGTTTCCGATTAAAGAAAGAACAGGGAACTTTATAGTCAGGACAGTGTTTTGAGGAATGAAATTATTCAATTGGGTTGTAACTGCTTTTAGAATAATTTATTATGAATGCCTATTTGTTGAAGTGAAACATAAATATGAGTTTTTCAATTCAAAGCTTCACTTCTGGTGGGAGCCAACATTTTAAATTAAGGAGTTCTTGGGAGAACAGGATTACTATTGGATCCCAGGGAAAAATCACCTACCCAACTCTCGTTTCTTCAGCACAAGAAAGTGCTGAACCTCATATACTAGAAAATGAATTGCTATGGATTTTATCTCCATGTCAATGTTTATCTTGTTACCAGTGTTAAAAGACAGCCCTCTGGGATCACATGTTCACATTCACCTTTGCAGCAGAGGGACTGATAACTGCTATCAGCTGACTTCTTGACTCATTTTCCCTGAAGTTCTGGTTTAAGATAAGATTTTTACATGCTTTCTAGTCTCCATAAGGAATCCATGCTTGTTTATAAGAGTGTGATTTTTCAGCCATATATGTGAGAGGCAAAAATAGTGCAGGAGGAGTGGAATGTGACATGGATTTCGTTTTTATTCATATCTCAATCTGAGGGATTGCAGTTCAGATCCCAATCTGCTTTTATAGCAGCTAGTTACAGAGTGTGGTGTAAAGTAGTCACTTGTTTTCTTTCTTTGCCAAGGAGAGTATTTAAAGAAGGCAATCACTGGCTTTAAGTATTTTCTGTTGCTACTGCCCAACATACACTAACATCCCAATCTAGTAGGTTTTCTGTGAAAATAAACAAGCTTTTAAAAATTCACATGGCTTAAGATGAATGTATGAATAAATAAAAAACAACTGTACTGTGAGCCACTGTCATTTGAAATTCCATTTGTACTAGATAGTGTTTCAGTTTTTATAGATTCAATATTGGCTGGTGTCACATCTAGATCCCTATCACCCAGCTATTATGTGGGTGAGTAGTATAATAGTTTAGCTAGATCTCTTAGATGAATCTGCTTTATTATTATTATTATTATTATTATTATTATTTATCTTTGTATGTGTATGTACTGTCTGCATGCAAGTCTGTGCACCCGTGTTGTGCAATGCTGCAGAGGTCAGAAGAGGGTCTCGGATTCCCCTGGAACTGGAGTTCTCCTGGAATTGGAGTTACACACGGTTCTTAGCCGCCATGGCCATGTGGGTGCTGGGGATCGAACCCAGGTCCTCTGCAAGAGTGTCTGTGCTCTTAACCGCTAGGCAGTCTCTCCAGTCCTGCTTTACATATTCTGTTATTACCTAGTTCTCTGGATACCTCAGTATTCAGAAAAATGAACACAATCAACATTCATCTTTTGAACTAAGAAAATCATAGGAAGATTAGACTGACAATTTTACTTCATCCTAAATGCTCATTTATTTTGGAAAAACAGAGACCAGTCTATGGTTCATTAGAAGCTTATTGAGATCTGTTTAATGAAAAAAGACAGTTGGGTACATACTTGTGAAAAAGTGAATTAATAAAAGATGGAGCTGTCCATGGTTTCTGTGGTAGCCAGATCAGCTTACAGCTCAGATGTGATACCTCCTATGGAGGTTTACAGCAAAATAAACCAGCTGCTCATTGTCTCCTGATTTTTTTTCAAAGGCCTGTCACAATACAATGTGATGAAGATGTATCAAATGGCATCTACCCCCACAGGTCACAATATTCTAATACCTTGTATTTATGTAGCACCTGGCTCCGGGGACCTCACAGTGCCGACACACAACATTACTCCCTGATTACATTTCACAGGCCCTGCAGTGACTGGGTGACCGCTGTGCAAATCCAACCAGAACCACATGCTCTGAGTGAAGAAACAGAATGGTGCTTGGAAATCCAGCCTGGAGTTTGAGTTTTAAGTGCAACGCTGTATGATGGATTAAAGGCAAGGAGGGTTGGACTGGTTTCTAGAAAGCTTTGTCTCCAGAGCAACATTAAATATAAAATTAGATTCAAGGATAGAGTAGTCATGTCTGGTAACAAAAAACCGGCTAGACATTTTGGATTATTCCTAGGAAATAAATAAGAGAACAGTTATCAGAGACAGTCTGTCAGACTGTTGCTTCTCCCTAACCACTATTTATTTCCTATATGTCAGTGGCTCATCAATGTACCATAAAAGAACCATGCTAATTTAAATGTATGTTATGCCACAGCCCTACTTGTGGGAGGAAATTGTAACAGGAAGGAGGAATTTGTGGCCCACAGAGCCTCATACACATCCAAGCTATCTGGGAGCTGGCAAGTCTCCCAGTTCAGCAATTTAACACATTTATTGGAAGTAATAGAATATACCTCTATATCAAAGGGACATGTATTAAATCTTTCTCATGATATTTTCTAGATGTGTATAACACTGTTTGTACTGGGTGTGTTATGGAGCATATGGAGTCCTCAGACAGAATCAAAATGTGCCTTGATTTGACAATAATGTCAGCAGTAGAGAGACTTTATTACAAACTAATGGTGAGGCTCCCTTTCCATACCCCTAGTTTTCATGGCCTCTTTCTGACATGCATAGACAGAATGATATCTTACTTGTATATGTGGAAAGCCCAATATATCCCTCAAATAACTAGAATTGGAACAATAGTTACACATCAAATAATTTACCAATATTTTGACAATGCTGTCAGAATGTAGAAAAGGCAAACAAACAATGATTATGTCATCATAAACTCCAGTTCTTTTTCACCAAACAATGAAAAGTAATAAAAGTACAACAGACCAGATCAGCTCAGATCTAGAGAACTGGGACCTTTAGCCAGGCTCAGTGCTTCCATGGGGCTTCTCTCAATCCTTGGTTGTTTCACTTTTTTTTCTTTCTTTTTTAAATTTTTTTAAATTTTAAGTTGAACTTTATAATACATATAGCATCAAAATAATATAAATGAAACTTGTGATACCAAAAAAGCATCAAAATGCAGTGATAATTTAACATGGAAATTCCATTTTTTTCTCCATCTTGTATTGCTTATATATATATATATATACACACACATACATAAATATATACATGCATACATACACAATACACATATCACCTGAGTTGAAGGATTTTCTTTCTTTTTTTAGGGGGTTCACTTTTTATGGAGAAATGAGTCCCTCAGGGAATGCAGGAACATGTCCACATAGAACTTATCTCCCCTTGACACTCATACGCTAGCTACTCATAGCCTAGACATTTCTTATAAATTGGTACCACACCCACTTCCAAAGCTTTTAAATGTCTTTCCTAGTCTCCTCTGAGGCTAAAATCAAAGGACTGTTATTTTAGAGATGCAAAGAAGGAACTTGGGTGTCTAGGCTGCATTTCCCAGGGATGTTTGTGAGCCTCCTACTTGATAATATGTAGAGTGTGAGAGCGGGAGGTGGATGTGCTGCCAGCTAGACATCTGTATCTGTGCTTTTTCCCTGAGAGTATTTAATGTGGGACTCTGAAACCATGTGCCACCACCCCACTTTTGTTTTGAGACAGGGTTTCACTATGTATCTGTGGCTGGCCTAGACTTGGTATCTGTGGCTGGCCTAGACTTGGTATATAGACCAGGCTGACCTTGAACTCATAGAGATCTACCCATCTTTGTCTCCTGAACGCTAGAATTAATGGTTTGTGCTGCCATACAAGCTCCCTTACTTGAGTTTTTATATTTCCCTAGATTACTACAAACCATTAGCCTTCTTCCTTATTGAAACCTACAGATCCAAATTTAGCTGACATTTCAGTTTTTCTATCTTCTCCATTTTTGTAGGAAAAGAATGCCAAAGGGAGCACACATGCAGTTTAGTCAAGGATATAATTATGGTCCACATAAATGGACAGGGCAATTAGGAAAGATGCCAGATGATTTCAATGCTTGTGGCAAAATTGTGTTCAGGGAGTTAAAAAATAAATCCCGTTTTCCCTCTGGCCTTTTGTTCTTTATTCCCTGCTTCTTGGAAACCAGTTTCATATCCTCTAATTCCCATCAAGTATTCCATTTATTAAATAATGCAAGTTTGGGTTTAGCAGTGCCTGGGATTAACAGGATGCTGAGATGAGTGCCTGGGGCAGCTGCTGGCACCCTAGAGCTGTGGTGAAGTCAAAGAAGCTACCAAGGTCCAGTCTCCTTGCAGCAAGTCCTGCTGGGTAGATGGTGGCTTAAGAAGGGAGCAGGGCAGCAGCAATGGAATAAGAAGTAGAAGACACCGAGGACTTGAGATGGAGACATAAAAGGCCCAGATGGAAGACACTCAGCAAAGGTGGTCATCCATGAAAGTAAGAAGAAAGGTTCACACATGAGAGGGAGGGGGAAAGAGGAGTGGGACATGGAAATGATGAAAATCTATTACAGAAATGTATGAAGGTTTCAAACAATAAGAAGCTTTCAAAAATGATTAATCATAAAATTTTAATTAAGGATAGGCTTGGCATAATAAATGACTACTTATAAACTATATGTTGTGTTTAGAATTATTTCTTAGCATGAAGTCTCCAAAGCCAGGGTATCTGTGTCAAGAGATATAACTGTTTCAAGTTTACCGACACCAGTGTCAAAGTGTAATCTAAATTTAAGTAGAAATACCTGCAGGTCCATGTCACATGGGGTCTTTGCAAGTATCAGCAGTTACTTTGTTTTAAAATTTTAAAATGTTTTTTGAGAATTTCATACGTGAGTATGTCCCCCTCAATCCCCCTCAATTTTGTGACCTCTTCTTTTTTGTGTGTGTTTAATTTTTATATATATATATATGTATATATGTAATATATATAATATTGTAATATGTAATAATCTGTAATAATCCATCTGTTGTGAAAGAAGCTTTTATGGGTGAGGGATAAGAGCTACAATCATCTGTAGATCTAAGGATAACTAATTAGAATATAGTTAGAAATTATATTGGTTTCTTAAAGTGGCAGTAGTAGGTTCTTCTCTAGAGTCTATGACCTTGTCAGCCATGGGTATTTTGTTAGGTTTAGGATGAATTCCTTCTTCTTGAGTTGGCCTTAACTTCAAATAGACAGTTGTTGGTTGCTTTAAAGATAAAAGTGCTACTATTTCACTTAAGGAGATTTTTCTGGGTTTATCTTTGTTGTGATTCATAGGCTTTACAGCTGAGTAAGACCATTTATTGCTTCTCTCCCTTGTCAGTTTGTATAGTACCTTCTTACACTTTGAGAGATGGTCCTTAGGTTTCCAGGGAAGTTCTAGCTTCATTCCTCTAAGTCCTGTGTCTGACACATGTGGTCTCTGCAGCAATAGGGTCTTACCTTCAAGTCCTGGGAGGCAGTTAAGGGCAATGGCAATATACTGTGTTGTTTTGCGTGTCTCTTGGAATCCCGACCAATAACTTGAAGGGAGGTTTCCCATGCCTGACACTGGGGTTTTTGTAAGATAGCTCACAACTTTAGACATATACACATGAATACATATAATACATGCATTTTAAGTAAGCTTATGAAGTAATGTTTTCCTATTGCTTTTTCATACATCCTTATTGCTACTCCTCATCCCTCCCCCTCCCTCTGTATTACTCTCCTTCCTACCCCCAGTTAAAGTCCTACCTTCCCACCTTGATAGCATCTGGGTCCTACCATCCTCCTCTCTGGAATTCCTTCTTCCCCATGTCCCTTTCTACTGTCCTGGCTTCTGTGATTACTTGAAGTTACATCTAAATCAAACCTTGGATCTACAATTATAAAAGAGAACATGTGGTATTTTTCTTTCCAGGTGTGGGTTACCTCGCTGACTTTTCCAGTTCCATCCATTTACCAACAGTTACTTTTTAATTATTCTTTATGGAACCTTGCTTAGTTAATGGCTGTTGTATTGTCTTGTTATTGTAATTCTAATTTATATTGCTATTAGTGTAATAAAATAATTTTTAGTACACCCATGGCCTGTATTTCAGTTCTTCCTTTGCATTAATTAATTGGTTGACTGATTGATTTTATTGATGTGTGTGTGTGTGTGTGTGTGTGTGTGTGTGCATGTGTTTTTCTGCCACTGTGCACCTGTGGAGATCATGGACAATATAGAGGAACTGATTCTCTCTTTCTCTGTGGGGCCCAGGAATACGATTCAGGCTGTCAGGCTTGATGGCAAGTGCCCTCATCTTTGAGCCATCTCATTAGCCCTGTATTTCCTCTTTTAAAACAATTGTTTTATGGGGCTGGAGAGATGGCCTAGCAGTTAAGAGTGCTGAAAGCTCTTGCAGAGGACCCGGGTCCGATCCCCAGCACCCATGGCGGCTGAGAACCGTCTGTAACTCCAATTCCAGGAGAACTCCTGTTCCAGGGGAATCTGACGCCCTCTTCTGACCTCTGCGGCATTGCATGACACGGGTGCACAAACGGGCATGCAGACAATACATTCATACAAATAAATAAATAAATAAATAAATAAATAAATAAAATAAAAAACTCAATTGATTTAGGTCTTTTGTCCATATGGATATATTAAAATCCTTACATTTTAGTTATGCTTTCCAGTCAGATAGTAAATGCACAGAAAGTGCACATTTTAAAAAATCCAGTTAAACACGCTTTGAAGTCAGTGACTAGTTTTGCAGATGTGCCTGAGCATGCTCTTCCCTTTTCTTCATTTTTCTAATTTTTAATTCCTTGGGATATTATAGAAACTTTATGCCTTTTATGCTTATGTTTTTGTCACATTAAAAATACTCAATACTGTTTTTTTAGGAGAGTGAGTGAACACAGCCCTTGGTTACCACAAATCCTGCAGTTGAGTATCCCCCATTTGGAAAAATCGCAGGGGTTACCATGTCCAGAGTGCAATGGAAGAGCCTCACCTCGGGGAAACCACCTTCATGATCATGATATTCTGTGGGCTGCCAATGGAGTCCCACCGCAGCCGCGCAATCAGCTAGTAGCTGTCACGTCAGCACTGATGTGGGACACATATATACTGACTATTTCAGCTGATGAAGAAAAATGCTAACCAATAGAGTTTGTGCTTGCTGGGACATACATTGAAATTTGGTAAGAGAGAAGACTTTGTGGCCAACTATATTCCCCTGGTCTCCAGAGACATTAGAAATGACATGGTCATTTCAGTAAGAGTCTTCATCTGCTATGGAGCACATACCAAAACATTTTTATTATTTAATTCTCAGGGTAGGATTATTTTGAAAGCATTCTCATTTTAAAAGAAGGATATACATTCACTGAGTAAGAGGGAGGGATATAAAAATATACTTGTCTTTCAAATTGGATTGAACTTTGTTTATTCTTTTTTTTCCTTTTTGGTAATTCAAGAGGTTGCTTTTACATTCATTTAATCATTTGTTCAATTAATATTAATTGAGCTTCATGCTTAAGATTTTAAGCTAGGAGCAAGGGGGTTATAAAAACAAAACAAATTATACTCAGGTGTTAACAAAAATGTTGTGGCATGTAAGTAAATTGTCACAATTCAATGTGGAAGTGAGAAATGCCATAACAGAGGCTCAGTGCATGTGCCTCAGATGCTCAGAGTAGGAGAGGGCATGCAACAGCCAGAATCAGGCTTCGGAGCGCTGCTCCCCATTCTTGTCCCTTTTGCTGTAGGCAGAGAAGCTGACTACCAGAATGGCACCTGCTGGGAGTGCAGTCCAGTCTGCCTTTCTATTCCACGAGGGTCCTCCCAATTGCTGCTGTGTGTCACTAGGCATATTTTTCCTCTTTGAGTAGCACATTGACTTCCACTTGGACATAACATCATTTCCAGTGGGAATAATCTGACAGTGTTGAATCAATGGTTCTGCCTTTAACTAAATTTTCTAAATTTTGAATTTAGATTTTTTTGTATTTGGAGACAGGATCTTTCTAGAGCCTCAGCTGGTCTGGAACTCACTATATAGACCAGGCCGATGTCTATCTCACTATATAGACCAGGCCGTTGTCTATCTCACTATATAGACCAGGCTGATGTCTATCTCACTATATAGACCAGGCCAATGTCTATCTCACTATATAGACCAGGCCGTAGTCTATCTCACTATATAGACCAGGCTGATGTCTATCTCACTATATAGACCTGGCTGATGTCTATCTCACTATATAGACCAGGCCGATGTCTATCTCACTATATAGATCAGGCTGATGTCTATCTCATTATATAGACCAGGCTGATGTCTATCTCACTATATAGACCAAGCTGATGTCTATCTCACTATATAGACCAGGCTGATGTCTATCTCACAGAGATGTACCTGCCTCTGCCCTTCAAGTGCTGGCATTAAAAGTGTGTGCCACTGTGCTTGGAGAATTTAGATATATTTTAGAAATCTTTTCCTTATATAGGTTTGAGTCGGGTTTTGGTGCTTTTAGAGTATCTGTTGCTTCTGAACCATACCCTCCTGAGTTCCTTTGCTTTCCTTGATTGGGCTGATCACGTAGCTTTCCTGCTCTCTAATTTCTAGGTTGGTTTGGACAGGAAAGTTCTTTGGGAGATCAAAGTAAGGTCTTTGTTCTTGGTACTTCCTTATGAGATCAACCTTTGGCTGGCTGCGATCAAAGACTGGAGAACTAGCTTGTTAATCAAACATTCAGTGCTGGCGAATCCTGACATGAAGGTAGATGATTGGTGGAGAAAATGTGAGACCCTGAGAAATTCAAGTGTTAGATAAGAACAAAGTTGAGAAAATTTTGCTTCTGATTTTCCCTGAAGCATCTGAATGGGCAGATGGGAAGGAGCCCATTCCCATTCCTTCCCCATCTGGGGCTCTAGCCCTCCTCCCTTTATGTCCTTCAGTGACTGGTGTAACTTGAGGAAGTTGCTTTAGTGGAAATCAGAAGAAGAATTTAGTCTCGTTTAGGATTCTTGACATTTCCCAGGATTGCTCAAAAATGTTACCCTATACACCATGGAAATAAATGACCTTATAAAAAGAGTTAGGGAATATTTTCTCTTCATTAAAAAATTTTAATGAATTTTTGCAAATTTCGTACAGCATATTTTGATTATATTAAAGTCCCCCTCATATATTATATATGCATAACACACCCCCCCATACACACTAAGGCCTATATAATCATGTTTGTGAACCCAAATGCTTTTCAGTGTGGGTTTATTTACTGGAACCTGGTCAAACTTCTAAGACTCTACCCTTCAGTGAGACAGAATCTCCCTTTACCAGCAGCCATCAGTCACCAATAGTTAATCAGGTAAGGATGGAGTTTCTTTTCTTAATTTTTTTAATTTATTTTTTATGTGTATGAATGTAATGTCTGCATGTAGGTTTGTGCACCCGTGTCGTGCAATGTTGCGGAGGTCAGAAGAGGGCATCGGATTCCCCTGGAACTGGAGTTAAAGACAGTTTTCAGCTACCATGTGGGTGCTGGGAATCGAATCCAGTTCCTCTGGAAGAGTGGTCGGTGCTCTTAACCACTAGGCCATCTCTCCAGCCCCCAGGGTGGAGTTTCTTACCCATTTCTCCATGTCTATGCTGGGATTTTGTCTATATTAAACTTAGGTGAGATTTGTCCATGCTATCACCATTGTTTTGAGTACATATGAGTAACACCCCAAGTCTGGAAAGTTTCTTGGTGGTTGTGTACCTTCTCTGTTCTTACAATCTTTCTGCCTCTTCTTCTGCAATGATCTCTGAGCCTTGAGAGGCAGAAGTTTGATATAGGTCTCCTATGTAGGGATAAGCACTCTTCAGCCTCTTATTCTCTGCATGTTGGCCAGTTGTGGTTCTCTGTTTTCATAAATGCTTCTCTGATGAGAGTTGAGAAATATGTGAATTTATGGGTATAATAATGTCATTAGGAATAAATTTACTACTATATCTACTTAGCAGAATAGTTGTATTAGGCTGCCCCCATCTCCTGTGACATGTCTAGCACTAGGTTCCTAGGCCTGAGATCAATGCCAGATATGGGCTCTAAGCAGACTTTAAATCCAATTACAGGGGCTGGAAAGATAGCTCAGAGGTTAAGAGCACTTACTGCTCTTGCAGAGGACCTGGGTTTGATTCCCAGCACCCACATGGCAGCTAAGAACCATCTTCAACTCCAGTTCCAATCCAACACCCTCTTCTGACCTCCACAGCATTGCACGACATGGGTGCACCTACTTACATGCAGACAGTACACTCATACACATAAAATAATTTAAAAAACCCAATTAGAAAGTGGTTGGTTTCTCCTATAACAATCATGCCACTATTGTGCCAGTAGTTATATCTAGTGATTGTAGCCCAGGTTAGTGGTTGGAGCTCACAGGATTCGTAGCTGTGTAGGGTTCATGCTGAATTTTCTCTTAAGGTAGGTTGCATAGCACCTTCCAGCTCTATGAAAGAAAGCTAGGCAGTAGAGATGAAGCTTTGAAGTCACCATGAGGGCTCCTTGTTTGTTCTACAGTTCATGTGTGTAGTGTCTTCAGCAACTGTGAAGTTCTGGTGGGTAACGAAGAGCAGCAGCAATGCTAGTATTGTTGAGGGTCTATGGGACTCCTAGTCAACAGTATTGGGCTTGCTTTCCTAGCCTAGGGTATCTAGTAGGGGCAATGTCTCCCTTGTTATAAGGTAACTCCTTCAGGCTAAGTGAAGTAAGTCAGTCAAAGAAGGGTAGGTACATCCTGCATGATGCCACTTATATGAGATATGCTAAGTAGAAAAAGTCAGCAAAACAGAATAGAACAGTGGCTCTCAGAAACTGAGGAGAGGCAGAATTGGGGTATTGTTAGTCAGTGGATATCAACTTTGACTAATGCCTGATGAATCAGATCTGGAGAGCTGCTGTAAAACATTTCCTATAGTTAAAAATCTTTCATTGTGCACTGAAAATTTGTTGAGAGTCAATATCATTAAGTGTACTTAGCAGTAATGAAAAAGAAAAAGTTTTACTTAGAAAAATTAAGTATGTCACATAATCTAGGAAAAGTTAAGGGTAAGGGATATTATTGGGCAAATGACAAATTTTAAGTAAGATATTGATTTATATAACAGCAATGTACCCAATTAGAATTTTTCTAATTTTGGTAATGATATGAAGGTTGTGTGAAAGATGTTCTTATTTTTAGGGTATGATATCTAGAATTTCTTATCAAATGGCAAGTATTTTAGAAAAAGTAATGAGTATAAAATGTGTGCATGTAGTAAAAATGTAAAATAATAGACAAGGCAAAAAGGTTAATATTTACTGAATTTGTGTAAAGGATATATTGGAGTTCTTTGTACCATCCATGCAAATTTAAAGTATTTTTGAAATTATATTTAAATAAAGAGCAAAATGTAAAAGAAATACACTTAGTAAAGATCTTGCCATTCTTTGCTATTAAGAGCCTGCAAAGAAGCATGAGTGGCGTTTTGAGTAAGGGATATGAAGTTTAATCAAACAAGGCTGAATTCGTTGCCCTGAATACAGCTTATTTGGGATTCCAAATTTAACGTGTTGGCCTAATCATGTGATAGATGTATGGCTTGTTTGTTGCATTGGCTGATCCAAATGCACACAGAAAGTTGGCTCACAGTTTGTAGGGTTAAAGTGCCAGCACCCACCCTTGCACTCTGAAGATGTAAGAATATGATGCTTTAAGAATAGGAATGTAGTTCTAGTTATGTCATGTGCAACCTGCTCTGCTGCCTGCCCCTAATGACAGCCTCTGGGAAAGCACAGATGACTCTCTTCACTGAAACAGTGACTTTTCTGTTGCTGTGATAAACACAATGACCAAAAGCAACTTGGGAATGAAAGAGTTTATTTGGCTTAAAGCTTATAGTCTGCCATCAAGAGAAGCCAAGACCGGGACTCAGGGCAGGAATCTGGAGGCAGGAACTGCAGCAGAAACGTGGAGGAAGGCTGCTTACTAGCTTGCTTCCTCTGTTTTTCTCAGTTACCTTTCTTATATAGCATGGGCCTACCTGCCTATAGCACCTCCTGCAGTGTGTGTTTGTGTGTGTGTGTGTGTGTGTGTGTGTGCGTTGGGGGGGTGCTCCTACATCAATTAGAAAATGACTGCATGAGCTCTGGTGGGGTGGGGAGATGGGGGAGACACGGGTCTAGATTTGATAAAAAAATATAAATAAATAAATTTTAAAAAATGCCTTTGAAGCCGGGCGTGGTGGCGCACTCCTTTAATCCTAGCACTCGGGAGGCAGAGGCAGGAGGATCTTTGTAAGTTCAAGGCCAGCCTTGTCTACAGACTGAGTTCCAGGACAGCTGGGGCTACAGAGAGACCCTGTCTCGAAAAAGACTAAAAAAAAAAATGCCTTTGAGATATGGCCAAGGCCAGTCGGATGGAGGAAATCCCTCCACTGAGTTTCCCTCTTCTTAGGTGTCTCTTGTTTGTATCAATGGACAAAAATTAACCAGCAGAAGTGGTTTAAAGACCAGCTTTAAAGACCTCTGAGTCACCAGTTCTCTGTAGGTTACACATAATTTAGGGGCATTTAAGTGCAATTAGGTTTTGGATATCAATGGGAATAATATTATATGGAATTATAGGAAACAGGTGGTGATGCAATTTCTACAATAAAAATCAAATTTAAAATGCTAATTAGAGGATTTTGACCTGCAGGAATCTCTGGCAAAATCTCCTTAGGAATAAAATAGATTCCAAATACTAATGAAGTGCTTCTTGAAATACATAGGCAGAAGAAGGAGCAAATTGGCTAGGAAGAAAACCTGGATTACCTCACAGGAATGTAGAGTCTCTTGTCCAGTTCCCCCAAACAGTGCATTGACCTCTGATTCCCTAGAATTAAGGACAGGTGATGTCTTATCTGGCAGCATACTCCCAGACTTTTCCAAATGTGTTTGAAACCATTTACCAAACAGACTACATCTAACTCTTAAAGAGTTTATGACATACTGGCTTTGTACTTAATCCTCAGAGAACCAAAGGTCACTGTGCTGGATAGCTTCAGTGTTGACTCGACACACCTGGATTGAGAGAGACTCATTTGAGGAATTGCCTCCATTGGACTGGCCTGTGAACATGTCTGTGGAGTATTTTCTTGATTGCTGAGTGATGTAGGAGGGCCCAGCCCACTGTGGGTGGTGCTACCCATGGTCAGCTTGCTGTGTATTGTATAAGGAAGCAGGCTGAGCATTCTTCCATGGCCTGTGCTTCAGCTCCTGCTTCCAGGTTCCTGCTCTGGGTTCCTACCTTGGGCTCCCTAAGTGATGAATTATGTGACTTGGGAGATATGAATAAACCCTCTTCTCCCCAAGTTGGTATTGGTCAGACTATTTTGTCACAGCAATTGAAAGCAAACTAGAACAGCCACTGTAAGTCATGGTGGCTTATAACAGACAGAGTAGGAGCTTATGAAGATCATGTTATGGTTGGAGTCCTGGCCAATTTCCCAGTGTGTCTGATGGGAACACAAAGGTCTTCATGTTTTTTACCTCAGTGGTAAAATATAGTACACTTCAGTAAATGGGAAAACTTCCATGCTGGTTTCTTGATTTGTAGAGTGAGGTTCCCTCATAAGTACAAGCTGTACATAGTGATTTAGGTTCTTGCAGGGAGGAACAAACTAGCATTACCTTGTTCTGACACATTAATTGATTAAGACATTGGCTAACTTTTGTGTTAAGGACACATACTTTTCATTTGAATAAAGAATAGATGTAGATACAAAAGCAAGGAGTGAACCATGCTAGGAATCTTCTGATTGTACAATAAATTATACTGTCATATTTCTTTTTATCTGAAGGAAACTGTGCTGTTATAATGTGACTCTCTTAATGGGCCCTAGAATTAACTTACAACTTATTTTCAGTCATTGTAATTACTGTATACAGGTGGAAGGTATGTATTCATGTCTTTTTTTGTATTCATATCTTAGAGTAATATAAAATTAAAGAGAAAAAATGTGAATTCTTAAAAAATTCTCCATCCTGCTTTGCTCCATAGAAGCTGATCTTTGTGGGGAATCTGCGTGGGATTGTTTTACGCTGTATCAATCCCTTCATCTGTGTTGACATTTTTGCAAAATTTTATTACTTTGGGAACAACTCTTTCTTCTTTCAGCATCTTTAAGTTTCTTCTCTGCTAACCTTATAAATACCATCTTGGCTTTCATTGCCACATTCTAGTGTGAATGTACTATTTGTTACCTATGAATGTGCTAGCTGACTGATACAGTTGCTTATTGGGACAATACATTGACGAGTGAAATGAACCTAACCAGTATGTGCATTTATTCCTGTTTATCCAGAGATTAATGATGTAATGATCAATCACTGACCTGTTAAATCATAAAAATATTAAATTTTGTATGGTAAAAATTTAAGATATAAAATGTTTTATAATTTTCTACATTTAATACATATGATATTATTTTGGCACTAGAATATCTAGTACTTTTCTTAGGAGATCATCTGTCCTTTGACTTGTTTGATTTCAAAAGCCTAGTGTGTTCGTATTTCCTCATTACCACAGCTTTCTCTTGGATCATTAAGCTTCATACAGCCTATCTGTATGGAAATAGTAAAATTTATATAGTAAGACTTTAGAGATAAGCTTCAAAGTTTCAACATTTGTTGAATTTCAGATTGTAAATTTGTACTTATGCATTTGTTTTTCACATTACACACTAAATTTCTTGAGATATAGACTTCAATTTTTTTCCTGTGTGCTTAAAACCTAGTACAGTGGCCAGCACTTAGCATGCATTCAGCACAATAGATTTGTTTAATAAATCAATGTCTAACACTAGCTGGGTGAAACACTAAGAAAGTCATTTTTGAATGAAAAGTATTCTCTGAACATCTTTTACATTTCTTTAATTTCTTTCTCTGGGCAGGCTGAATGTGAAGCAGGGAGCTCTGCCTTTGTAAAATGTCTTTTTGCCTTCAAAGTTTAGATCACACAGCTGTACTCAACATTGTTTTATAACCAGAATCATACCTTAGTATTTAAGATACTTGGAGATCCCCAGGAATCTTCTGTGGCTTCACCATCAGCTCTGTAGTTACAGAATCAGAAAGCACATCTTTGAAATTCAGAACTTGCTCTTCGGTGATCTGCCAGGAGTATTTGTGTGGTATAATGAGATTTATTGATGAAATCCCTTTCTACCTTCATAGACAGACTGAAAGCCCTGCCAGGGTCATATCACTAGTGTGTTATGTTGAAGACAATAGTGAATAAAAGCCTTGGAGCCCAAGGGAACCCCCAGGTCATCTGCTTTGTGGAATGTCTCAAGCCAAGGTCACTTGTAGCCTGTCCTTACAGGAGGGTAGCAATTCCCAAGTGTCATTGTAAAGAATCAATTGTGTCTCTGTTCATAAGAGACACTGGCCTATGCTTTTCTTTTTGGTTCTGTTGGGTCCTTGTTTGGTTTGGGTAGCAGAGTAATATTGGTAGCATAGAAAGAAATTGGGAGTTGTTCTTTTTTTATTTTGTGAAATAATTTGAGGAATATTTGTATTAACTCTTCTTTAAAGCTCTGATAGATTTCTGCACTGAATCTGTCTGGTCCTGGGCTTTTTAGTTGAGAGATGTTTAATTACTGCATTTATCTCATTGGTCATTATGAGTCTGCTTAAATTATTTATGTCATTTTTCAAATATAACTTTGTTAGTCTTTTCATATATGAGTGGTAGAACAAACAAGGAGAAATAAAGCTAAGGGAGTAACCAACCACTCTCTGAGTGGACTCAGGGTTGGCTTGACAAGATGCAGCCCATATATGACACTGATATCCAGAATAGGAACCTGTGGCTAGATAGGTCACAGGACATAGGAGAGAGCTTAGTATAATTATTCTTCTTTATAGACACAGTATCATAGTAACTCCAAATGACTTATTGCTATATTCATAGATTAATGCATTTATCAACTCCTACCATAGAAGCTTCTTCATGTAGTAGATAGTGATTAATACAGAGAACCCAATCTGGCCAACATGCAGAGAACAAGACATGGCAGAGTGTTCATGCCTGAATAGGACACCTGTATCAAACCCTTGCCTCCTAAGTCTCAGGGATCATCACAGAAGAGGGGGCGGAAAGCTTGTGGGAGCCAAATATGTGGATGACTACAAGGAAAAGTTTTCCAGACAGCTGGGCAGTTGATCATTTGAACTCACAGCAATTGTGACGGGATATACAAGTACCATGCAAGCTCAAACCAGACAGAATCCCAGCACAGAAGGTGTGTGGGGGGGAGTGAGTAGGAGGCCTCAGCCCTAACTGAGGAACTGTTGACAATCAGTATTGAGAGTCGGTTCCTTTAAAAGTGTGATTCTACATGGGCTGGCCAGGGTATGATAGATGGGTCACTACCAAAGGGCATTTGGGGCACAGAGTACATGGAATCAGATGGGGGATATTGAGGTGGTGCAGATGGAAGAAGGAGGGTTAAATATGATTAAAATATATTGTTTGAAATTTATAAAATTTCAATAAAATGAAAAAAGGATCCATTATGTTATATTTGATAACATTTAGATCATTTAATTATTGAACATGTAGTCCAACTTTTCCCTGTTTTGAAATGAATGGGAATAAATTTACTCTAGAGACTCTGTGAACTAGACCACCAGATTCAGTTCCATTTAGTGACAGTGTACTTGATCCACACAGGAATGTATGTGTGTGAACATATGGAGGGAAGGACACATTGTCGTGCTAAAGTCATAACAATCTGAGAGGCTGCAGGGACACACAGGTCTTATTTTTTCCAACAGTCTTCATGCTGCCTTTTATAATAAATAAGCTTTGTGTCTCTCAAAGCCAGCTGCCTTGTATTGTTATGTTTCTACAGACTTGAATAAAAACCATTGCTCATTCTAAGCTTTCACTTTTAGCTATTAAATTGCATCTTCAGTGAAAGGGAAAAATGACAATTGCTCAGAAATGTCCCCATCCTCAGACTTCTTTCTTAGCTTGGTGACAGTTTGGAGTAAGGCAAGTGAGAATGTGGCAGATCGGAGAGGATAAGCATTCTGAGTTTGATTGGACTGTGACTATCACCAGCTGGGTAGATGTTAATACCAGGAGAAAAAAATTATGTGGCCCTATTGGAAAAAAGAAGTGTTAGCTAGGAAGGAGCGTTTCATAGGGTTAACATTTGATTATGCAAGTCATCGATTTGCTGATGTTTGCTGTAATTTCAGATGTCCTTCCTAGAGGATTTGGGGGAACATGAGAGGACTGTTTCTGCTCTTGCATAGGAAAGATGCCCATTGCTCGGTAATCAAGAGAAATGCTTCTTATTTGCATTTACGGTGGCTTCTTTGACTTGTCATCATGACTTCTGGTAGTCAAAGGACTTGTTCAAATTAAAATACGTGAGGTTGGAAATGAGGGGACGGATAAGGAAGAAATGTAGTCGCTTTTACGGTAGCCTGTCTCTGGGGGAACTTTACATTCTCTTCCCTTCTCTGGGGACATCTTTGTGTTGTCTCCTCATGTTCACAGCTGTGCACAGTAGAAATTTGTAAACAAGAGCCTATCTACATCTTCTCTGGGGATTTGAAGTTTTCTTGGAATACCAATGGAGTATGGGAAATAGGCAATGCTGACAGGGACTGGTAGACACATGAAATTAGTTGGGTATCAATACCTATGTGTTTAATCTATTGTTTCAGAATGTATTCCTGCACAGAAGAGAAGATGGCCAGTTAGTGAGTGCCATTCTTTGCACACATTCCAGCGCCTTCCAGATAGTCCAAGTGGGCAAGGGGTAAAGTGCAGTGCTCTGCGGTTTTCAGAAAACAATTTGTGATGTCACTGCCTAGCGAACAATGCTATCTATAAATGAACCAAGACGGACACATCATTCACCTCAACCAAGTGTAAGCGGTACTCTCTGGAGACTCACAATTGCTTTCTTCCCTGTAAATCAGTCACTATGTGAAACTGTGTTAACTTTTCTTGGTTCCAAGTGTCAGTCAGCTAAATGTATCTCTAGAGCTCTTTCCTTGGCTGTGTTAAAGGGGGGTGGGTTAATTTTTTTTATTTAATTAAACGTTTTTGAGACAGGGTCTTCTTGTAGCCCTATCTGGCCTAGAATTTACTATGTAGCCCAGGCTTGCCTTCATCTCACAGAGATTTGCTTGTCCCTGCCTCT
The DNA here is from genome assembly GCA_009823505.1 of Rhizomys pruinosus. Classification (NCBI taxonomy): domain Eukaryota; kingdom Metazoa; phylum Chordata; class Mammalia; order Rodentia; family Spalacidae; genus Rhizomys; species Rhizomys pruinosus. Next base: position 188,371 of record VZQC01007562.1, on the reverse strand, counting down.
GCATCCAGAGAACTGGAATTAAACCATAGGTTCACCACCACTCTTGCACAGCTATGTTTTTATATTTTTTAATTCATATTTTTATTGATCCAACATTTGGCGAGAACCTTCTCTTGTCAGCACACTATGTTAGTCATGAGGTATAAAAACATGGATGTGAGCCAGGGGTGGTTCTGCACACCTTTAATCCTAGCGCTTGGGCGGGGGATGGGTAGAAGCAGGGGGAATCTCTGTGAGTTCAAGGCTAGCCTGGTCTACATAGTGAGTTTCAGGCCAGCTGGGGCTACAAGGGGACTCTATCTCAAAAATAAAAAAATAAAAAGATGGGTCTGACACAGACTGAGCTTAGCCTTCGTCCATCCCAAACCTCAACCACACATTTGCTTCTCTGTATCAGCAGTGATTAATCTCAGCCGAAGAAGGAGCATGTGAAACTGAGTGTTCATGCACGCCCAGAGAAGACCAGCAGGCCTCACCATATTTGCAAAAGAACTTTGCAATAATTCTTATACAATTATCATGCTGGTAATTTGAATGGGTCTGAAGATGCATTTGATTTTGATGAATGTGCTAAATTTTAGACTTCAGATTACACCTTTAAATCAACAGTTGACCAAAATGCAGCTCCAGTGGAACAAACCTAACAATTTTGCAAGAGCAACTTCTGCACTGCTGCAGAGCAGAGCAGAGCAGTCTTATGAGCTCAGCTCACTGGGCATCTGTGTCTTTGTCTAAACCGTGATTGCTCAACGCATTGCAGACATAATGACGACAAAACAAAAGACTGATTTACCATCAGCTACTGATCCTCCTTCTTTCTTTATAACAGATGCATTTTTGTTTTTTATATAACTTTACTTTCTTTTTTTTTAAACATTAGGATTTTTCTTGGGTAACAAACTATTTTGCTACTATTTACCATTTTAGGGATACTTAAAATTTAGTTGAACTACTTAAATTATCACATGCTTTAAATTTTGTGGTGTAAATAATCAGTTTGATTTGGAAGGACAATTATCAAGTCTCTGAATTGGGTACTGGTATTTTAAAAAGAATAATATTCATGACTGGCACAGCAAACTATCTCTACTGGTGCAGTAGTGACAATTTTATCTAGGGGTGGGGGTAATGAATAGCTATCTAATTGGACTTAAAGCCCTCTTTAAGGAAAGGAACTCTTGAGTGGCTCTCTAAATATACCCAGACACACATTGCTGGAGAGGTCTTAGATGCGCTGTCATATCTCTAGACAAATGAAATTTCTTACTGTATGCTAAATACGGATCCTTATATTTAAAACAAATATACCATGTACTAATCATCAAGTAAACTTCTTTTTGCAAAAGATGGAGGCTATTACAGAGTTCTACAACTGGTCACACAGAGAATATTTGTCTGAGCAATATCAAGTCCTAACTGACACATCTATAGCCGAAGCTCTACTCCTAAGGATCATGGAATACAGCAGAATAGGGGTAGAAAGAATACTAACACACCCCTCAACTCTCACCAGAAAAGCTTCCTCATATAATAAAGTGCGATGCACACAGAAGTCACGACTAGACAAATTTTAGAGAATAAGAGTGTAGAGTGTGTGTCCCTGGATAATACTCCTTTATTCAACCTCACCCACCCATGGCTCAGGGACCATTGGGATAGAGGGGATAGAAAGATTGTAAGAGCCAGGGTTGGCACGTGAACATAAGGAAACAGGCCACTGGGAAGTTGCTTATATGAACTTGCAACAGTGGTGACAGCATGCACAAGAACTATGCTGACTGAATCAGACAAAAATCCCAGCAAAATAACTATGGAAATGGGAAGCAGGTCCGAACCTTAGCCAAGGAACTATTGGGAACTAATTACTGGGGGTCAGGGAGAGTAGGTCTTCTTGAAGGGAGGGATTCTAGATAGGCTAGCTGGACCAGTGTATGAACCTGAGCTGAGGGGTATCTGGGGCCTGTGGGGAAGTGTGGACAGGGGGTCTAAACTTAATAAGCTTTTGTTACACTAAATGCAAAAAACTCAATAAAATAGTTTAAAAATCTTTGACCCAAAAGTAAAAAGAGAATACAATTTACAAGATAATTTTAACTTTTGCTTAGAACTTGCATTAACATGACCTTATTTTGATTTTATACCAATTTTATTAGATAAATACTATTGTACCTATTTTACGCAGAAAAATGATGCGCAGAAATTTTTATGCAGTAATTATGTTTTTTCCCTTTGAAATTATTAAATTTGCTTGAGTATTGGGGAAATAAAGCAGGTGTGGCAGGTCAAAAGCCTTCTTACCTGAGGTCCTAGTGAACTGACACTGTAACATTTGCTGAATGTTTTTTTCTGCTGTGCTAAGGACAGATGGCTTTAGTATATGCAAAGATCATGAATTCTCAGTATCTAGGAGAACATGATCTTTGATTACATAATCCATATTCAGTGTTCCTTGTTGAGGACATGTCTTTGTTCTGATTAATTAGAATGTTTCTAGATTTGTAAGTTATTTAACATGGTGTCATAGACTGATAGAAATATTGGTTATATTGAAAAGAAAGACTGTTACCCATTGACTTCCATTTCCCAGGCTCCACACTAGGTGCTTTATACATGTCAACATGAACTTGAAGTCTAATCCCTTATGATTAAAAAATACTCTGAAATTACTCAGCCCATGAGGTGTGAACCTGGGGATCCAACTTCAGTCTTGTGGATCTAAAAACTCATCCTGAAAAAAAAACAAAAAACAAAAAAGAACTCATCCCGGCTCCCAGGTACTCTTTTAGGACCACATTTGCAGGGAATCTAGGGACTGGGGCTAACTGTTGGAGTTCTCATTTAGATATCTGTGTTCTATCGTGGTCCTAGCATGGAAGGGCAGCACCAGCTGAAACTGATAGAGCCTGACAAATGTAAAGGTTTGTTGCTGATTTGTTTTCACATTTGTTCCCAGAGAGTCGATTTAATGGCTACACAGGCACTGTCCAAATGCAAAGAACTGTTTAGGGTCACTCAAAATGAATAGCGCTATTAATTCTGACTGAAGATAAGCAGGGAAAGACTCTGGTGCTGCGCTCTGCTTCCCAAAGGCATCAACCAAAAGTCATCGTCACCTGTGTGAATTCCATGCCTGCCTTCTAGGAGGTTTGCTGTTCAAAGACAGCAAAGGCTCTCAGCACTTCTTTGATGACCTTGAATAATTTTCTAAGGCTTCACAGAATCAATAATTCTACATTTGAGTCTCTTAGTATTTTCTTTAGACTATTCCATGAATGTGTATCGATGTATGCCTGTGTACATGAGTAAGTCTACAAGGCATTCACAAACATGTTCAATAACAAGAATTAATATTCACTGAATATTAAGTTTCTCTAGATACCTTGTATTTACTGTCTTTCTAATCTTGAAGTCTAAATTGCAAGATGTTGTCATCCCAATTCTTTCAGAGGAAGAAAAAAAGTCTCATGAAAATTAAATTTCTGTAGACCTGCTCTAGTATTTTAGCCTACTGTATGCCTCAGCCACTAAATGCATTACACAGTACAAATAGACAAAAATGTGTAAAGCCACTGGTCAGAACATCTGGATTTATGTTCCAGACTTTCATAGAATTGTTTGCAGAATAAGGCAGTAGTATTGCATCATAAAATAATTTACATTTATCCTCACCCCCAGTTCCTCTTACTTGGTGTCTCGGTCACTTGTCTTAATTATTAAACACTAAAACTTTGAAAAAAAAATAATTTACATTTCTTGAGTTAATTTTTATAAGTTTGTTTAGATCCATAAATTAGCTCCAAGTAATCATTGTCAATTACATTGTTCATCTGACATAAAATGTTGCAAAAGATGAAGTTCTTTTATAAAAATAACCTCTCTACGAGTCATTTGTCAAAAGGGCAAGGAAAATGAGGAACACAGCTTTCCCTAAGTCTAGTACATCATGTCTATGGCCATTTCTGAAAGAGGAAGGTGCTTCTGTGTCACTTACAGAGAATGAATTTGTACTACAGATACTGGACAGACCTTGAGTTGTATTTGCTCAATTTATTTCTTTAGTGAGAGAAGTATAGGCAGCTCTTGCCTGTGAAATCAAGTAACAGGTGAAACTTTCTCCTACACATCTGAGCACAGGGAGATAGCATCTAATATTGAGTGTTAGAAAGTTTCTAATTTTCATTTTATACCAGTGGCAAGACTGAAGAAAAGTTCCCACATAAGACAGGACAGAAAAAGGAACAAATAAGCCTCTGCTGGACATGGGAAGGATTTCACCATCTAACTAGTAAATGTCATCACAGGCCAAACATCTGATTATATGAACATATATAATTTATCTCCTTTGCTCCATTCGGTTGGCTGCTTCCACTGCACAGTGCAGATTCTCTGGGCTCATGTGAGTAGGAGCCTGGATGGGAAGATGGAAAACAGTATGCAGATAACTCCAGGAGAAGCCAGGAATGAATTCCTTGAGTCCCCAAGAATGCGTCCTCCAGGCCTCCTTCTAGCCACACAGAATCCTCTCCTTTCAGGTTCCTCTACTTTTAAAAAGAATGCCAGTACCTGTATGGGAGTTTGCATGCTAACTTGTCTTTATTGCCTTTGTAGGGTGGCTATCATGTGCCAGAAGGTAGATTTGACCTATTATTTCTGGGGGTAAATATTTACCCAATGATGTAAACAGTGAAAGCAGTCTTCTGAAGTGCTACCTAGTTCTATTGCATGCTTAGAGTTGGACATAAAAAGAAGGAAGAAATAGAAAATGATAGACTTGGTACTTAGAAATAAATTATAACTATCATCCATGAAGTACTATACCCAGGGCGGCCTGTGATAATAATAGTCTTCCCAATGATCTTTTGAGACAGGTATTATCATATCATGTTATCTGCTGGTTAAGTATGGATTTTAGAGTTGGCTATGTGGGATTCCTTGGCAATCCCACATAGCCAACTTTTTTTTTTCTGACAGGGTATCTTGTGTCCTAGCCTGCCAAGGACATAGCCCAGGCTGACCTTGATCTCTCAGGGATCTACCTGCCTCCACCTCCTGTGGCAGGATTAAAGGTGTGAGCTACCACACCTGGCAATATCCTGTCTTTTATAACTTAGGCTTCCTCATCTGTAAAGTAGGATAACTGTGGCTACCCTGCAGAGACAGAGAGTGAGATGCTGGGTGCTGCCTGGCACTTTGGAAGTCATTCAATGTTTGCCTTAATGAGAAGCTCAGAAAGATGAGACAACTTGTTCAGCACCATAAAATTAGGATGTGGTAGAGGGAAGAGATACATCCAAACTGGGCTGGTTCCCAAACTCCCTTCTCTGCTGTACCACAAATATTCTGATTTTTTGTCTTAAAAAGCAATTTTTTGCTTCTGAGAAAATAAATCTTACATGTTATGTTCTGCATACAGAGTTGTGTTTATACAGCTCCAGATCCTAGATCTGGATTATTATCAGTCTGCTTGGTCTTAAAGCTGGAGGAGGAAAGATGGAAGGAAGGAGAGAAGGAGAGGAAGAGGAGGAGGAAGGGAGGAAGGGAGGGAGGGGGGAGGGAGGGAAAGAGTGAGAGAGAGAGAGAGAGAGAGAGAGAGAGAGAGAGAGAGAGAGAGATTAACATGCAATCAAATTCCCCAAATCCTTTCCTGTTCTAGGGACAAGAACATACTAGAAATAGCATGGTGGCACATGCCTTTAATCCTAGCACTTGGGAGGCAGAGGCAGGTGGATCTTTGTGAGTTCAAGGCCAGCCCGGTCTACAGAGTGAGTTCCAGGACAGCTGGAGCTACAGGGACACCCTGTCTCAAAAAGAACAACAGCAACAAAAAAGAATCTTGGGACCAGAGTCCTCTTCCCCAGACAGAATCATATGTAACAGACACAAATGCTCTTCTAACTACCTTGGGAAAGATCAGGAGTTTGTTAGGGTAAGTCAGATATCATGAGTTGTGGTGAAGGGGCAGTGATACTCTTGAGCAAAAGGAGCAACTGGAATCATTCAAATGGCACTGGTATTCCTTCAGGTTATTTCTTTTTTTTAATTTATTTTACTTATTTTTATTTATTTCTGTATGTGTGTGAATGTACTGTCTGCATGCAAGTGTGTGCACCCGTGTCATGCAATGCCGCGGAGGTCAGGAGAGGGTGTCGGATTCCCCTGGAACTGGAGTTCTCCTGGAATTGGAGTTTCAGACGATTCTCAGCCGCCATGTGGGTGCTGGGGATCGAACCCGGGTCATCTGTAAGAGCGGTCGGCACTCTTAACCGCTAGGCTATCTCTCCAGCCCCCTTCAGGTTATTTCTTGCATCACCTTAAATCTGTACTTGGCTTCCTTAAAGCACAGTCTTACTGAAAACATGTCTATGGACAGTTGCCATCTCAAATAATACCATGAAACAGATCTCAGTTGTTTTGCTTTCTAAACAGGTTCATGAAAATATAAATTTAAAGTGGAGAAAATTTTGAATGTCTCCCACCTCAAAAAGTAACACATGTCTGAAGCAATGGATATTCTAATTCTCATGATCTGGCCATTACTTATGTGCTCCAAACATCTACCAAAATGTCTCACTGCACTCCACAGATATGTACAATTAGTGCATGCCAATTAAAGGTATATTAAAGATACAAACTTATGATGTAGAAGTCTTAAACATGGCTCCTATATTTCAAATGTGTGTGTGTGTGTCCTTTATGCTAGGAAAATATGGAGCCATGACATTACTCTTGAGCAGATTTTCCTGAAATGCATATCTGCAGACTCTTTACTCACCTCATTCTTTTAAAAGTGCATGATATTTTACAGGAAGCTAGGATATGTGGAGAGATTATTTAACCGAGGGTTGTTTTATTTTGCCTGTTTTTTGTGTTTATTTTTCCCCACAGGGCATTTTATTTATTTTGTCAATTTTTCAAGTCCACATATAAAGTAATGGATTTCATTATGACATTTCACACACTTGGTTCTGGCTCATCTCCTTTCTCTCTGTAGCCCTCTCTTACAGGTTCCCTTCTTCCCTATTCTCTTAAGATCTTTTTGCCACTTCTTGGTCCCTTTTCAAGTTTCATGACCTGTGAAAACATACATTTAAATCTAGGCTTTATATATAAAATAAAATATATTTGCCTCTCTGAGTCTAGTATTTGTCACTTAACATAATCATTTCAAATCCTGTTTTCCTATAAATATTATGATTTCATTTTTCTTTACAGCCAAATAAAATTTCATTGTGTATATGTGCCATTCATGTTGATGGACATTTAGCATGGTTCCATTTCTTAGCTACTGTGAATACAGAAGACATAAGCATGAATGTGCAAGTATCTCTGTGGTAGGATGTAGAGTCCTTTGAGTTTACGGCCACTAGTGGTATAGCTGGGATGCATTAATTTTTATTTTGGGAGTTCTCCATAGTGATTGCCATAGTGACTACACATGTTTACTTCCCGCCAACACTGTATAAATGTTTCTCTTTGCCCAAATTCTCTCCAGAATTTGTTGTCACTTGTTTTTTTGGTGATAGCCATACTGATTGGGGTGTAACTTTTGATTTACACTTAGGTAAATTCTTTGGGGGGGGTCAATAAGATTTTGAATGCAAAGTTGGAAATATCTAGGAAGACAATTCTTAATTTTTCTCTACTTACTTGAAACAAATGACCCTATTTTTCTTTTTCTCTTTTTTTTTGAACTTTGAAATTTTATAATGTAATTTTTTTATTTATTTTATTATTTTTATTATTTTTTTATTATTTTTTTAACATTTTTTTATTGATGCTTTGTGCATTTCATACATCATTTTCCAATTCAGTTCAGGCTTATTTTCCTTTTCCTCCCCCCCGCGCCCCCCCCACACCCAGATATACATTTTTATCTAAATTTACCTATATTTTTCTTTCTCTTTTTTTTTTTTTTCCATTTTTAGCTATAAGTGAATCCCTGAGTACAAGCATCCTTCATGTAAAACCAATTTGGCAGGCTGTTGTGCCCAAACCCCCACAGCCCCACCTTCCAGCGGGGGTTAGGGGTTGTATGTTCATCAGGTAATCAAATGAGGGTCCAGACTACATGGCTGTAGTTTTCACCCTTCACCCCAATGCAGCCCTTACATTCTACCACGCCCCCTCTTCAGATTATTCTCCTGGGCTTAGAAAAGGGGCACAGTGGATGAAGAAGAACAGACCCATGGCTGATGCCACAAGCTACATCCTCTACAGGTTAGGAGATATCATAAGCCACAGTAAGACCCTGTCATATTTAACAGGGAAAAATGTAGTCCGTGGATCAACATTTCATCTAACATATGTGTCTATCCCAAAGTAACTACCATAACTATTAATGCTGCTTAAATACCTATATATATCTAATTGTTGTGCTTCATTAGTAGGATCGAAAGGTTATTCCTGGACAGACTGTCAGCCCATGAAAGGAAAACAGCCAGAATTGACCAGAATCCAAGACAACAGCTCCAGAGAGAGTGGACTGTTCTGCTTCTTTTTCTCTTTTTTTAACCATTAATAATTACCCACATGATGATATAAACTATATTTTCAGGGGCCTCACTGGATTCAAGTATGTCATGAATTTTCTGTTAGGTTATAAAAAGGCTGAGCATCCCAGCCTCCAGATAAAAAGGCACATGAGGCTTAAGTCACACCAGGAACATGATTTACTTCCAGGTGGGATTTCCAGTGCAGGCCTCCTGGAGACAGGCGGTGGAACAAAGCAGAAGCATGGCAGGGGCAAGATGGCTCCTGGGGCCCACCCACTTATAGCCATGGGGCAGGGCCTCAGGTATAGAGGAAGCTGTCAGAAGATTGACAGCCTCTGGAGGAAGTAGGTGTGTCTCTTGGGATTCTGGGAAGCCCAGACTTAACTTTTCTCTCTCTCTCTTTCTTTCTTTCTTTCTTTCTTTCTTTTCTTTCTTTCTTTCTTTCTTTCTTTCTTTCTTTTCTTCTCTCTCTCTCTCGTCTCTCTCTGCTTCTCTCTCTCCTTCTCTCTCCTCCCTCCCTCCCTCCCTCCCTCCCTTCCTTTCTTTCTTCTTTCTCTTTCTTTCTATTTTCTTTTTTTTGGTCTTTTTGAGACAAGGTCTCCCTGTAGCCCCAGCTGGTTCAGAACTTGTTATGTAAGCCAGGCTGGCCTTGAACTCACAGAGATCTGCCTGCCTCTTCCTCCAGAGGGCTGGGATTAAAGATGTGTACCACCATGCCTGGCTTGTTATTACTTTTTATTTGTAGATTTATTTATTTTTATTTTATGTTTGTGAGTGTCTTGTCTGTATATGTGTGTGTGTAGCATGTGAGTTCCTGGTACTTGCAGAGGCCAGAAGAGGGCCTCTGATCCCCTGTAGTCAGAATTATGAATGATTATTAGCTGCCATGTGGATGCTGGGACCCAAACCTGTGTCCTTTGCAAGAGCAGCCAGTGTTCTTTTTTGAAATATATTTATTGATGTTTTATGTATTTCATACATCATTTTTCATTTCTGTTCAGGCATATTCCCCTGTCCCTTCCCCCACCCCACCCCATCCTATCCCAGATCATGCATTCTGCCATAACTGTCCTGCATCTTTCAGTCTATTTTTATGCTTAGGAATTCACATTTTCCTCCGTAAATTTCATATTACTCTAAAATATGGATACATACTCTCCCCCCATATAGAGTAATTACAGAGTGTGAAAATAATTGGTGGGTGGATTCTAGAGCCCGTTGAGAGATTCACATTATAACAACATAGTTGCTTTCAGATAAACAAAAATATAACCATACTGTTGTTCAGCTTGCCTTTGGTCTGGGGGATTTGGTGTTAGCATCCACAGATGAGGGAAACCATTCTCCGTTTGTCTTTCTGGCACTGTATTACTTCACTCAGCATAATGGCTTCAAGCTCCATCCGTTTACCTGCAAAGTTCATAAAGCCATCTTTCTTTACCATTGAATAGTACTTCATTATGTAGATGTACCACATTTTTGTCATCCACTTGTCTGTTGAGGGGCATTTGGGTTGGTTCCAGCTCTTCTCTATTGTGAAGAGAGCTGCAATAAGAATGGATGTGCATGTATCTCTGCGGTAAGACGAGTCTTGTGGGTACATACCCAGGAGTGATATGACTGGGTCAGGTGGTATGCTCATTCTGAGTATTTTAAGGGTTCTCCACACTGCTTTCCATAGTGGTTGTACAAGTTTACATTCCCACCAGCAGTGGATGAGTGTTCCCCTTTCCCCACAACCCCTCCAGCATCTGTTATCTTTTGTTTTCTTGATCTTAGCAACCTGTACTGGAGTGAGATGATATCTGAGAGTGGTTTTACTTTGCATTTCCTTAATTATTAATGATGATGAACACTTTTTAAGATGTTTCTCAGCCATCTTTAATTCCTCACTGGTGAAGACTCTGTTTAGCTCTTTACTCCATCTTTTGAGTAGGTCATTTGTCTTCTTACGTCTTTGTTTTTTGAGCAGTTTGTACATTCTTGACGTTAATGCTCTGTCAGATGTTCAGCTAGTAAAAGATTTCTTCCCACTCTGTGGGTTTTCTCTTCACCTCCTTGATTGTTTCTTTCGCTGTACAGAAGTTTTTGAGTTTTATGAGGTCCCATTGTCAACTGTTGATCTTACTTCCTGTGTGGCTGCTGTCTGATTTAGAAAGTCTTTTCCTACACACCTATGTCTTGTATGTTGTTGCCAACTTTTTCTTTTATCACCTTCAGGGTTTCAGGCTTCACGTTGAGATCTTTGATCCACTTGGAATTGATTTTTGTACAGGGTAAGAGGTAGGGGTTTAATTTTGTTCTTCTACAGATGGTGATCCAGTTTTGCCAGCACCATTTGCTGATGATGCTATCCAGTGTTCTTAATCCCTGAGCCATCTCTCCAGCCGTGAAATCCACTATTTTTTTTCAATAATTAATTTTCTGCTGATGAAAGAAGTGGAGTTATAATGCAGTTTTCTCCCTTTCATCTTCCTCCTAATTAATTCTGGACATTTTCCTATAATATCTGTTTCCATCCTGCCCCTTCTCTTTTGATAAATATATTTACTTCATTATTCCCACTATTTCCTCTATGTTAGATGACTCCTAAAATTGAAATTTGACTCCCATTTCCTTTTGTCTTCCATATCCAGCATCCAGTGCAGCATCTGACACAGAGAAATTCAATTTGGATCTTGAATAAAGATGACTAGACTGATTTTAGCACTGTTCCTTTAAGCTCTAGTTTGTTCCTGACTTCAGTGACCACAAATTTCTCAGTCACTAGGCTTCAGCCAGCTTGTCCATGACAGCTCTGTCACCCTACCCACCCCAGCAACTTCAGCTTTCAGCTCTTCCTCACAACCCTGTTTTCAGAGTCACTGCCCTGGCTCAGTTCTTCCTTGTTGTCTTTTGCCTGAACTCTGATTATAGTATTACACTTAGAGACAACTTTTGATAATAATGCAGATAATTCTTAATGTTTTATTCAGCCTCCCTGATGTTGATCCATTGCCTAACTGTGAAACATTTATCAGTATTAACATGGTTACAATATTATTAACAAAAACTATAGCCTTTATTTTCACCTGTCACAGTATACTAATGTCATTTGTGTGTTCCGAGCTCCAACCCAACATCATATGTATCAGTTAGTTGTCTGTAAGTTTAATTATCAGTAGTTTGTGAACACTCCCTGAGCCTTCCCTTGTTTCTTCCTTGACACTTCCAGAGATTTCAGACTGATTATTTTGTAGAAAGGTCATTTGTGTTCATCTCTTTATTTTCTTTTCTCTGATGGGTTTGAGATTTATTCTGTTTTTCTGTTGTGCATTTTTCTTGTTTGTTTTTGTTAGTGCATACTATTATATGTAATAATGGTTTCATGGTGGTGTTTTCATACATGTACATAATGCATTTCAAACATAACATTTTTTGTCCCTCTCCAACTAATCACTTTCTTTTCCCAAATAGTCTTCCTCTTCCTCTTCTTTCCCTGCCCTCTTTTTTGGTACCCCAGTGAGTTTTTACAGGAGTGTGGGTGAGCCTGGGCATCTAGCCAGTGGCTACACCATTGAAGAGAATCTCTCTCTCTCTCTCTCTCTCTCTCTCTTTCTCTCTTCCATCAACCATTAACTACATATAAATCCTCATCGGGGTGGGGGTCACAGAAGTCCCTCCTCCTTTGTGCTGGATAGCTTTAGTGTCAACTTGACACACCTGGGTTGAGGGAGCCTCAATTGGGGAATTGGCTCCATTGGATTGGCCTGTGGCCACATCTGTGGAGTACTGTCTTAATTGTCAAGCAGTGTGGGAGGACCCAGCCCACAATGAGTGGTGCCACCCTGGGCAGGTTGTTGTGTACGGTGTAAGAAGGCAGGCTGGGCATGAGCCAGGGAAGCAAGCCAGTGAACAGCATTCCTCCATGGCCTGTGCTTCAGCTCCTGCCTCCAGGTTTTCCTGCCCTGAGTTCCTGCCTTGGGCTCCCTAAATGATGAACTATGACTCAGGAGATGTAAGCTGAATAAACCCTTTCCTCCCCAAGTTGGTGTCAGTCAGAGTGTTTTGTCGCAGCAATGGAAAACAAACTAGAACACCCTTCCATGATATGAAGTTAAAGGATAAAATCATCTACTGATCATGTGTGGATAATCACAGTTGCTGTGAGTAAAGAACCACAGCATGTCACCAGTTCCACACCTCTCCCTCAAGAACCACAGCATGTCACTAGTTCCACACCTCTCCCTCAAGAACCACAGAATGTCACCAGTTCCACACCTCTCCTTCTGTTTTGTCTCACTCTTACTCTTTCTACCCTTTCTTCCACATATCCTGGCCTTTTGAGGTAAACCTTTAATGGCCTCTGTTTCTAGTTTCCTTCCAGGTTCTCTATCCCTTTGGATATAGATTGTATCCATTTGAAGGACAGAATAATGCATGTTCCTAATTGTGCCCAAAGAATTTTGAGAGCCACCCCATTGCCTATTAGATACTGCCCAGATTCCTGAGACTGGATCACCCCATTGCCTGTTAGATACTGCCCAGATTCCTTAGCCTGGGTCACCACACTGCCTGTTAGATACTGCCCAGATTCCTTAGCCTGGGTCACCCCACTGCCTGTTTAATACTACCCAGATTCCTTAGCCTGGATCACCCCACTGCCTGTTTGATACTGCCCAGATTCCTTAGCCTGGGTCACCCCATTGCCTGTTAGATACTGCTCGGATTCTTTACCATGGCATTAAGGGCTATGTGTAGGCAGGTCTCATTTCCTGCATGCTTACACTGACCTGCCAACTTCAACGCTATTTGCATTTTCTGTTCCCCGTGCAGACTATGGGGCTCTTCATCTTCATCTGTGACCTCCTGATCATCTCCATGTTACAGAAAAATGAGCCAGAGCTAAGAGGTTAATAAAGGTTCTCAAGGTTAACATCCAGAGCTGATATTTAAACTTAGATGACTTTCCTTCCACAAGCCAAGGGAGTTTAGCCACTATACTTGTCAGCCTCTTAAAGCAAGAGTTGAGGACTTAAAAAAAATAGGGGACAGAAGAGCTACTGATAATTGGTAGCTTCTGGAAGAGTCAGTTTTCTTTTTCTAAACTTATTTCTGCATTTATTTTTATTTTATGTGTATGAATGTTACGCCTCATCTGTGTAAATGTACCCATGTCCTGCAGTGCTGTGGAGGACAGAGAAGGGTGGTGGACACCCTGGAACTGGAGTTGCAGACAGTTGTTAGCTGGGAATTGAATTCAGGTCCTCTGGAAGAACAGCAAGTGTTCTTAACTGCTGAGCCATCTCTTCAGGACTGACATCTTTCTTCAAAGGTGTGATCCCTAGTAGACCTCCCATTTTCCATGGGATAGACTCACACCCAGAAGTGTTTGGGCAATGCAAATTGGACTCAATGGGCTTAAAAGAAAGAGAGTATTGAGCTGAGTGTGGTGCATACACCTTTCATCCCAGCACTCAAGAGGCAGAGGCAAGTGGATCTCTGTGATATTGAGGCTAGCTTGGTCTACATAGTGAGTTCCAGGCAAGCTGGGGCTACAGGGAGACAAAAAAAGAGGACACAAAGTGAAGGTGGTGGTGATGAGGAGGGAGTGTGTGCATTTGAGTGATGAGAGGAAGGATAAATATGTTCCAAATAAATTGTATGTAATTCTCAAAGGATTAGTAAAAGATTACTTAAAAATAGTTTGTCTCATTAATGTTGGACATTTTCTTATACAATTCAACATAGTGACATGTGCACATGCCTTTAATGTATATTAACTGAATGGATAAATAATCAAGTACTGAACTTCAGTATAAACATATGTAAATGGTAATTGTTAAAGGTGAAAAAAGTCAGAAATTATATAAGCATTATTCTTGGGTGAAGATACTTTTTAACATGTACTACATAAAAACTGAGTCTGGACTTGATTCTTTGTCTGGGTAACTTAGGAAGTTAAATTATTTACAGATGTCTCTATGCTTTCTTAATCTAATTTTGAAGACTCTCCTTTTCCAAAATGGTCCAGCCAGTGGACTGTTCACTAACATAGTAGAGAGTTCCATAAAATCCCTTGTTGGGAAGCAGAGAGCATGAAGGCAAAGAGACAAATGGGGTGAGCTTCCAGGAGCTCCAGCAGAGCAGTGCCTGAAATCTTCCCTGTCAGTTGGGAGGGAGTGAGTGAGAGGGATGTTAAGATAGGCTTTGGTTGGGCTGTCAGCTTGACACACCTGGGAAGATTGAACCTCAGATGAGGAATTGTGTTTGTTGGATTGGCCTGCGGCATGTCTGTGGGGCATTTTCTTGATTGTTGAGTGATGCCGGAGGACCCAGCCCACTGTGGGAGGTGCCACCCCTGTGCAGGAGGTCCTGGGTAGTATGAGAAAGCAGCCTGAGGAGATCTCCTGAGACCAGCTGAGGCAAGTTCAGGTGCCGGAAGCCCGCCCACAACCCCCCCATCCCGCCCTCCCAACTGGGATTATGAAGGCATCTGAAGGAGGCAAGCAAAGCAAGCCTTCAACACAGTGAAGAGGCATTCAGGACTTACATTGGAATACAGGCAAGGAGAAGCTCATATGCAAGGAAAAGGAAGAATAGACAACACGGGAAAGGGGCAGGATAATCCTGCATCGAGCTCTACCAACCCTATGGAAGATTCCTACAGTGGGATCCCCCTAGGGATGGCCCAGGACACAGATATCAGAAACACATTGGGAACATATTTAAAGAACTATAAGATTATAAAGAGCAAATCAAAGAACTGAGAAAAGAGAATGAAGAACTCAAGAAGGACCTAGAGAGAGAGAATGACAAACTCCAGAAGAAAGTAGAAACACTGAAAAGATCCCATGCTGAAAAAGATAAGGAAACCAACCAGCAAAGCAAAGAGTTACAGGAAGAGATTGAGAAGCTCCAAAAAGAAGTAGAAATACTAAAGAAATCAGAAGAGGAAATGAAAAAGGAAATCAAACACTCATCCAATCAAGAGGAAAGGAATGGAAAAAGCCTCAGAAGCAGAATGGAGGAAGCAGAACAAAGAATATCAGACCTGGAAGATAACACAGAACAACTAAAACCTCAAGGAAAGATTATGAATAATTTAAAAAATACACAAAAGTGGAAACCTAGGAACTATGGGGACACTATGAAAAGATCAAACCTCTGCATCAAAGGAGTAAAGGAAGGAAAGAATCCCAAGAGAATGGTATGATCAGATCTTCAACAGAATAATAGATGAAAACTTCCCCAAACTAAAAAAAGAAAAAAAATACAACATACAAGAAGCACATGAGAACTCCAACAGACAAGATCAGAAAGAAATTCTCACGCCACATCATAGTTAAATGCTAGTATGCCAAAACACAGAAACAATCCTTAACACAAGCAGAAAACACAAGTGACATATAAGGGAAAACTATCGAATTAAACTGACTTCTCAATGCAAACTATGAAAGTAAGAAGAACCAGAGGGCAGGAGAGATGGCCTAGTTATAGAGAGCCACGCCGCATTACAGAGGACCTGTGTCTGATTCCCAGCACCCACATGGTGCAGAGAAAACAGTCGAAACTCAATTCCAGGAGAACTCCAGTTCCAGGTGAATCTGACACCTCTTTGACTCGAGGCATTGCATGACATGGGGTTACACAAAACTTTAAATTGCAGACAGTACATTCATTTACATACAGAGATAATCACATTAAATTAAAGAAAATTTATAAAAAAAAGAAAGTAAGAAGAGCCTGGAGCCAAAGCATTCCAGTGTTAAAGGACAATAGATGCCAACCCAGATTACTATACCCAGCAAAAATGTCGATTTAAATTGAAGAGAGAGAGAAAAAACCTTCCATGACATAAACAAGTTGAAAGAATACATGTCCGAAAACAACCACCTTCAGAGAATACTTGAAACAATTCAAGAACAGAGAGAAAGGAGCAACCATCCCCAGGCACCTAGAAAGAGAAATCAATAAAAGCATAACTGCCGAAGTAGAAACCTAAACCCAAACACAAATGGATAACAAGGCAAAAGGAAGAACAAACAAACCTATCAGTCATTACCGTAAATATTAATGGACTAAATTCCCCAATCAAAAGACATAGACTGGGAGATGGATGGAAACAGAATCCATGATATGCTGACTACAAGAAATACATCTTACCTTCAAGGACAGGTACCACCTTAAAGTGAAAGGATGGAAAATATTCCAAGCAAATGATACCAAAACGAAAGCAGCGGTGTTGCTATCTTAATATCAGACAAAATAGACTTCAAAATAAAAGATCAGAAGAGACAAAGAAGGCCATTACATTTTTCATCAAGGAACAATTCACCAAGAAGATTTCACAATTATGAATATATATGCCCCAAACTCTGGTGCACCAAATTTTATAAAGACAATTCTCCAGGACCACAAGTCACACACTAACCCCAGTACACTCATAGTAGGGGACTTCAATACCCCACTGAGTCCTCTGGATAGTCAACAGGAACAAAGAATAAACAGAGAGATATCTGAACTGAATGATATGATACACCAAATGGACCTCATAGAACCTTAACTGAATTTCCACCCTAATACCAGAGAATATACTTTCTACTCAGACCACCATGGAACATTCTCTAAAATCGTCCACATACTGGGACACAGAAGAAACCTCCACAAATCAAAAAGATTGAAATAATTTCATGCATTCTATCAGACCCACGTGCAATAAAGCTCAACATCAACACCAGGATAAGTCCTACTGCCTACAAGAACACATGGAGACTAACAACACACTCTTGAATAATGAATGGGTCAAGGAAGAGATAAAAGCATTCCTGGAACTGAATGACAATGACAACACACACCCAACAAACCTATGGGACAACTTAAAAGCAGTCCTAAGAGGGAAGTTTATAGCCCTGGGTGCCTACATTAGAAAAAACAGAAAGAGCACAATGAATGATCTACACTACAGCTAAAAGCACTTGAGAGCAACAACAGATGAACCCTAAATGCAACAGACAGGAAGAAATAACAAAAATCAGAGCAGAAATCATGAAATAGAAACAAAGAACAATACAAAAAGTCCATGAATCTAAAAGTTGGTTCTTTGAAAGAATATAAACAAGTAGACAGACCATCTAGCCCAGTTAACCAAAAGAAAAAGGAACAGCTCCAAATCATACAATCCACGATGAAAAGGGAATATCACAACAGACAAGGGAAAAGATGTAAAAATCACACGGGAATACTTCAAGAACCTTACTCTCACAATTTGAAAACCTAGAAAAATGGATGAATATCTGAAATCCTGGGAATCACCAAAGCTCAACCAAGAAGAGATCGACAGCTTAAACAGACCCATAATACGTGAAGAAATTGAAGGTGTAATAAGAAACCTCCCAGCTAAAAAAGCCCAGACCCAGATGGTTCAAAGCAGAATTCTATAAAACATTTCAAAAAGCCTACAACCATTATTACTGAAACTGTTTAGAAGGATACAATCAGAGGGAATTCTCCCAATTCCTTCTATGAAGCCAGCATCACTCTATTACCAAACCAGGCAAAGATACAACAAAAGGAAAATATAGACCCATCTCTCAATGAACACAGAGCCAAAATTCTAAACAATCAAATTGCATACAGACCCATATCAAGAAGAGCATCCCATCATGACCAAGTTGGATTCATACCAACTTGGGGTGCTGCAGGGAGGTGGTATACAGAGCGAAAAACAATAAATAAACTCAATCAAACACATAAATGGATGAAAGACAAAACCACACCATCATCTCATTGATGCTAAAAAGCCTTTGACAAAATCCAGCAACCTTCATGCTTAAAGTCCTAAAGGAATTGGATTGAGGGATCATTCCTCAATGTAATCAAAGCCATATAAAGGAAACCCACAGCCAATACTCCTTAAATGGGGAAATGACAGAAACATTCCCTTTAAAGGTAGGACTCAGCAAGGCTGCCCCTCGTCACCACTCCTCTTCAATTGGTGCTTGAAAACACTTGTCTAGAGCAATAAGGCAAGAAAAGAAATTAAGGAGTACTAATTGGAAAAGAGGAAGTAAAGCTATCCCTATTTGCTGATGTATGTTTGTTTACTTAGGATGCTACTAAAAACTCCACCAAAAACCCTAGAAATGATTAACAGCTTCAACAAAGTGGCAGGATACAAAATTAACCTAAAAACATCAATGGCCTTTCTTTACACCAAGAATAAGCTACTGGAGAAAGATTCAAAGAGAGAACTTCCACTCACAATAGCCTCAAAACCAATAAAATACTAGGAACAAACCTAACCAAAGACACCAAGATCTCTACAACAAAAATTTTAAACCTTTAAAGAAAGGAATTGAAGAACATCAGAAGATGGAAAAACCTCCCATGCTCATGGATTGGAAAATAAACATTGTTAAAATGTCCATTTTACCAAAACTCTTGTACAGATTTAAAGCAATTCCAATCAAAATCCTCAAGAGTTTCTTCACAGGCCTGGAAAAAAAGTGCTTAAATTCATTTGGAAAAAAAAGGACCCTGAATAGCCAAAACAACCCTGAGCAAAAAAAAAACGGGGGGGGGGGGGATCTATACCAGACTTTTAAACTATACTACAGGCTATAGTCATAAAAACAGCCTGGTACTGGCACAAAAAACAGACCTGTTGATCAATGGAACAAAACTGAAGATCCAAATCTGAGCACATACAATTTCAGCCATCTTATATTTGACAAGGGGGCTAAGAAGCCACAATGGAGAAAAGACAGCATCTTCATCAAGTGGTATTGGCAAAACTGGATCACCACTTGCAGAAGAATGAAATTAAACCCCTACCTCTCGGCCTGTACAAAAGTCAACTCCAAGTGGATCTAAGACCTCAACGTGAAACCCCAATCTCTGAAGGCGATAGAAGAAAAAGTTTCCAGCAGACTACAAGACATAGGTGTGGGATAAGACTTCCTAAATCAGACAGCAGCTGTGCAAGAATTTAGGTTGACAGTTGACAAATGGGACCTCATTAAAACTCAAAAGCTTCTGTACTCAAAGAAACAATCAAGGAAGTGAAAGAAAATCCCAGAGAGTGAGAGAAACCTCACCTCAGAAACATCTGAAAAGCATTGATTTCCAGAATATATAAACTACTCAAAAAAAAGAAGAGCTGGGTGTGGTGGTGCAGACCTTTAATCCTAGCACTCTCGAGGCAGAGGCAGGTGGATCTTTGTGAGTTCAAGGCCAGCCTGGTTCACAGAGAGAGTTCCAGGCTTGCTGGGGCTACAGGGAGACCCTGCTCTTGAAAAGACCAAAAAAAAAAAAAAAAAAAAAAAAAACAGAGAAGAAAGAAACAAATGACCACTCAAGAATGTAGAGCAAAGAGCTGAACAGAGACTTCACCATTGAGGAATTAGAGATGTCTGAGAAACACCTTAAGAAGTGTTCAACCACTATCTTAAGGAAATGCGAATCAAAAACCACTTTAAGAATCATCTTATTCAATAAGATGCTAGGATCAAAGAAAAAAATCACCTGTGCTGGAGAGGTTGTGGGGAAAGGGGAACACTCATCTACTGCTGGTGGGAATGTAAACTCGTGCAGCCACTATGGAAAGCAGTGTGGAGAACCCTTGGAAGATTTGGAATGAACTTGCCACCCGACCCAGCTATACCACTGCTAGGCATGTACCCTCAAGACTCACCCCACCTGTGCTGGATAGCTTTAGTGTCAACTCTACACACCTGTGTTGAGGGAGCCTCAATTGTGGAATTGGCTCCATTGGATTGGCCTGCGGCCACATCTGTGGAGTATTGTCTTGATGGTTGAGCAGTGTGAGAGGGCCCAGCCCACAATGAGTGGTGCCACCCTGGGCAGGTTGTTGTGTACAGTATAAGAGGGCAGGCTGGGCATAAGCCAGGGAGAGCAAGCCATGAGCAGTCATCCTCCATGGCCTGTGCCTTCAGCTACTGCCTCCAGGTTCCTGCCCTGAGTTCCTACCTTGGGTTCCCTGAGTGATGAACTACGACCAAGGAGATGTGAGCTGAATAAACCCTTTCCTCCCCAAGTTGGTGTTGGTCAGAGTGTTTTGTCACAGCAATGGAAGACAAACTAGGACACCACCACAGAGATATATGCATGGCCATATTTATTTCAGCTCTCTTCACAATAACAAGGAGCTGGAACCAACCCAAATGCCCCTCAACTGATGGTGGATAGAGAAAATGTGGTACATCTACACAATGGAGTTCTATGTAGCAGTAAAGAAGATGACATCATGAGCTTTGCAGGAAATGCCTGGAGCTAGAGGACATCATGCTAGTGAAGTAACACAGTCCCAGAAAAAACAAATGATGAATGGTATCCCTCATCTGTGGATGCTAGTGCCAATTAACTAGTTGTAAGTATTTCTTGTGTAGGGCCTGAGCTTTTCCAAGCAGTTGGGAGTGATGCATATTGGAAACAACAACAACCAAACAACAGAAAGGACTGCATTGAGGAACTGACTGAAACAGTGAACTTATGCTCAAAACAGTCAACTTCCACATGAAGAGTATTGAGAAAGACCGAGAAAGAGATGAAAAGCATGTTTGGCAGAATGCATGAGCTCTGGTGGGGTGGGGAACTGGGGGGGGGACATGGGTCTAGATTTGATAAAATTTTTTAAAAAAAGAATATTCTGAAAAAGAAATCATGCTTTTTAAATCTTTGACTATTGTATAATTAAATAAAAAACTTAAAAAAAAAAAAAAAAGAGAAAGCAGCCTGAGCATGGGCCAGAGGCGCAAGTCGGTGAGGAGTGTTCCTCCATGGCCTCTGCTTCAGGTTCTTGCCCTGAGTCCCTCAAGGATGAACTGTGATCAGGACTTGTAAGCCAAACGAACCCTTTCCTTCCCAAGTCAGTTTTGGTCCGAAATTTTATCACAGTGATAGAAAGTAGCTACAGCAAAGAGGAAGGGCTGGAAAGAAGGGGATCTTCTCTTTCTTCTGTGTTATGTTGTGGTGTCTGTGTGACTGAACTTAGGTCAGGAGGGATTCAACATAGTGCATATATGAAAGTCCTCGAGACTGATCTCTGAGATTTGCACACACTAGACAAGTGTCTCCTGCCTGTGTTTTAATTTTCCTTAGAGAGCTCGTAGTATATTTTTGGAGCTAGTTAATTATCAAAACCCCTGGAGACCATTGAAAAATGTGGTATTTTAGTGCTCTGCCCGTTTTCCAAGGGAGATGCTCTCTCACTCTAAGCTTTTTTTTTTTTAGTAATTTTTTAAAATTTTATTTATTTATTTATTTGTGTGAATGTACTGTCTGTAGGTAGGTTTGTGCACCGTGTTGTGCAATGCCGTGGAGGTCAGAAGAAGGTGTCGGATTCCACTGGAACTGGAGTTGGAATTGGAGTTACAGATGGTTCTCAGCCACCATGTGGGTGCTGGGGATCGAACCTGGGTCCTCTGCAAGAGCAGTCAGTGCTCTTAACCGCTAGGCCATCTCCCCAGCCCTCACTCTAAGCTTTTTTAGGTATCAGAGACCTAATGAGGGCTGTACATATGCTGCTCTTTCTCTCTCTATGGCACCTTGAGTACCAGTCTGCCCCCTAATGAACAGCATTGACACTGGGTATGAGGAAGGACTGAGAATCCATTTTACATCTGTTCAGTGTATTGTTTACTTGCTTTAATTTTATTATTTTTCCAAAAAGAACTCATTAGGGAGTCTTATGGCAGTGGTGTTTATAATCGACCAAAATCAATTTTTTTAAAAAAAATTTTACTCCTTTCCACTGAGAATACAAGATCATAAGTCCCTATTTAAATGGAATTTCATTTGTACTTGAGGGAGAATAACATTCTCCTCTCCTGATCTTGCATTTCACAACCATGAAATATTTTAATAACAAATTTGGCAAAATATCTTTATATTCAGCCCACATATAATCATACCATTTGCTTAAAAAATGAACTGCAGTTGGTAACTGTTTTCAGGCCCATATTGCTCTACAAATTACAAAGAAAGGCAGATATACTTCAAATTATGTCTTTTGCCAAATTTGCATTAATGTAAATCCCATACCATTCAGTGGTCCTATATTGATTCTTCTCTACAAATATTGCATGTTAATTTACATGTGGCAGGTCTAATGGTAAGGGAAGCATTTGAGCTTGTTCTACAGGGATGGATACGATGGAAATGAGATTCACAGACCATAGCCTGGAGGTAGGGAAACTACAAACAGTCAATTTGGCTAAGAGCTTACAGAAACTCTCTACTCAGATGGGCTACCTTTCTAACACCAGGGAGGCCAGTAAACCTCCTCAGCAATACAGGATATTGACACTGCTGTTGGTTGCCCACCAGAATTGATTGATAGTAAGGCCTTATTACTGATGATACCATCTACTATGATCACAGGACATAGAAAAATCCAGCTGGAACTGTGCCATCAGCTTCCTTTATGCTGACCAGCCCTCACAGTGTTGGAATGAACCATGTAAGGTGCCGGTTGTCACCTCCCATCTTACATGGACCCAGCATGTAGTACTACAAACTCACCAGGCAAAATGTACCCACTGATGCAGCAATTGTGCTGTCTGTTATGGTGATAAGCAATCACCTTTCGATTGGATTTGGGACCTGCTCCACTGACGAAATTAATGTCTGGTATTGTAAACTTGGTCTGGGGAGATCTATAGCTGGAAGATTTTAGTCTCTAGTGGAGAATCTACTGCCATGGCTTTGCAAAATGAACACAATGGCCCATCAAATTGCTTTCTACATAATTATGTTTAAGCCCATAGATTAGTGCTGCTGTCAGCTGTGATCAGAGAAGCTTCTTTTTGCAGTGATCAGAGGTAACTGCAGGTACTTATAATTTGTCAGTGAGGAGAATGTATGACTTGGCCACAAATGGGACATCAATTTCATCCCCTCCAAGGCCCAGGGAGCCTCACAGAAGCGAGGTCAGAAAAAAACATAAGATCTGGAGGAAGGGATAGGGTGTTGTGGACACTGTCTTCTGGGCATGATATGGCCATTACACTTTTGAACATACAGCATCTGTGATTACATGCATAAGACTTACACACATCGTTTGTCAATATCCTGTCATGGAGGTGGGAACGGGCTCATGAGGCTGCATCACTACCTGAAGAATTTAGAGGCAACTGATGTGGAAGGGAAAAACCTTTACTTCAGAGGTGTAGCCACTGGTAAGGTGCCCATGCTCCTATAAGCAACTCTAATGAAGCTCATTGACTCATTTAAAAAAAAAAGAATAGAGGGGGCTGGACAGATGGCTAAGCAGTTAAGAGCACTGGCTGCTCTTGCAGAGGACCCAGATTCAATTTCCAGGACCCAAATGGTGGCTACCAACTGTCTGAACCCCAGTTCAGGGGATCTGATGCCCTCTTCTGATCTCCATCGGAACCACACAATAGAAGAGGGCATCATATAAGCAGGTAGTATACTCATACACATAAAAAAATAAAGAAGAAAAGGCAAACTATCTGGGAAAAGAAAATGGATCAGTAGGAGTGGAAGGGGAGCAACGGGGTAAATATCAAAATGTAACCTGATCTGTTTGAAAGCATCCAGACTCAGGGAACACAGTGAAACGGGTGGAAAGACTACATGCAGTTCTCAGCTCTTCCTCATGCAACAGATCATGATTAACCCAGAAAGCCTCGAGTGGCTAAAATTCAGAGAATAAGAGACTGCAGAGAGTTTATTCCTGAATAGGACACTTATATCAAACATGTAAGGTCCAGGGACGTTTTCAGAAGAGGGTCAGAAAGACTATGAGAGCCAGAGGTGGTGAATGACTACAAGGAAAGCATTGTCCAGACACCTGGGCAGCTGATCATATGAACTCACAGCAATAGAACAGTGAGCACAAGTCCCACGGGACGCAAACCAGACACAATCTCAGCATAGAAGTGGATAAGAAACCCGAACCTTTGCTGAGGAACTACTGGTATTTGATGACTGCTGGGAGTTGGAGATTTGGTTTCCTTTAAGGCTGTGATGTTAAATAGGTTAACCAGGCTCCAGTGAATGGATGCACACCACAGGGCATTTGGGAATACAAATTTAACTCAGTAGTCCTTCGTATATATTACAGAGCACATGAAATCTGGTATGGGAGCTATGAGGAGGGGGTCTAAATATGATCAAATATATTGTTTTAAAAATATTTTATTACTTTTATTTTATGTGTATGAATATATTTCTTGCATGTGTATAAGTGCACCTGTGTCATTCAAGGCCTTCCCAGGTCTCAAAAGGACACTGGAACCCCCTGGAACTGGAGTTACAGATAGTTTTAGCTGCCGTGTAAGTTCTGGGAATCAAACCTGGGTCTTTTGCAGGAGCAGCCAGTGTTTTAACCACTGAGACATCTCTCCAGCCTCCATCAAAATATATTGTATGAAATTCGCCAAAATTCAATTGTTCAGTATTTTAAATAACTTTAAGAGTTTTAGGCACAAATATTGATATGTATTTTAATGGTGTTTATAAAAAACTAGAAAACCAAAGGGCAGAAGTTATAAAAGGAGCCTGATTGACCAACTTATTTTCATAAGTCTCACAAACTTTTCTCAGCTGACAACAATACTCATTTCATGTTAAATCTCTTTAGAGAAGCTCTTCAATGTGAGGAGAAATAGCTTTGTTGTCGTGGCAACATTTTCTCTCAAGACTCTATGTATCGACAGCACAAATAACAGTTACCTGATATCAGCATTCAGGTAAATGACAAAATAACACGTTTCCATTACACTTTCTGTACTTTGTGGCTCTCTCAGGTTGATACTGACCTACAGGTCATAATTTTCAGGTGCCTTTAGGTTGGCTGTCTGCCCAAGACACTGTTGCATAATTCAGGCAGTTTCCCTCTAGTTTATTGATGGGCATGCTAAAGAAGACAGCATCAGTCTCCGTAGTGATGATGTGTCACTGTCTGAGGAGATGATGTTAACCTGAACAAACAATTCAAACATTGTCCTAAGCTTTGTTCTTTAAGGGTCTAAAAGTGGATCCTGTGATGATTTTTCTGGGGGTATTTCCAGCCTGGTTCATCAGGTAAATGCTCAGAATGAATCCTGTCTTTCAAACATCTGAATCTTCATGCAATCTGAGGACCCAGGAATGAGTTTCTAATGCAGGAAAGATGAGGTTTAGCAGTTATTCTTGGAATTTCTTTGACTGATAGCCAAAGCATTGTTAATTCATGGGTCTTTGCTCTTGACTACAGAGGTAATGTCGCTAGCTGCTGCAAGTTCCTGCCAGTTGTTTCCCTGTGATGATGAACTGTGACATGGAATTTTGAACCAAATAAGCACGTCTCCCTGAAGTTATTTTTGTCAGGGTGTTATAGTACACCAGAAGGAAAGGAAAACAAGACTCTAGATTAACCTGATAAGGAAAGACCAGGACAATTTGTGAATAAAACATAACCATCTCCACACTAAAATATACATCAAGGGTCAAGATTATTCTACAGTATTCTAAGAATAAGCATGTCTAAAATGCTTGGAAACACATGGAAGAAACCTGGGAGAACATCTCATGCATGTAGATTAATGGTATGAAGAGAGATCTTAATACCATGGTTCACAGTTATCCAGAAAAGGAGAAATGATGGGAGTTGGTACATTAAAGGTAGCTTCCTAAAGAATTAAAGACATGAACTCCTAAACAGAATTTAAGACTTATGCAAATTAAGAGAGCAAGTAATGCCAGCACATTTAATGTGGAAGCCACAGCTCTGTTTTTCTTATTTGTTCTCTTACTGGGATCCAGCCCATCCGAGGAGAATGCATTCCGCTGCACGCACCATACCAACAGGGACAGAATGCAAATATTTTCCCTCACCTCAGGGGAGTGTTTGAAAACACTCTCCTGGAAAGGAAACTAATTTATTTGGTTGCTAATTATTTTGGCTCTAGTTTTAATGAGGCATCCACTGTAAAAGATAAAGAGGATAATAGGCTTTTCTCTCTCTTTTTGGTAGAGTGATTAAAGGGATGGAAGAATCGGATTTAGTAGTTATGGTTCTGGATTCTGGTGCAGACTATATGAGTGTGTCTCTGCTTATAAGTTGTGTCACTTTGGGCTAAGGGCTTATTTTCTCTATGCCTTAGAGTCCTTGTCTGTAAAACAAGAACAATGATAGTATCCAACTGAAAAGACTGTGATGAGCATAAATGATTGAAATAATGCCAATTATTGTTGTCATTATTATTGTTATATTGCTATTGGCCTGGAACCCAGAGAGGAGTCAGGGAATAGATTATATGAACAGATGGGATCACAGAGCCTTCCAAATGAGCCCAGGAAAATTGCCCGACAAATGTGCATTTCTTTGCATTTGTGTGTATGTGTATGTGTGTGTGTGTGTGTGTGTGTGTTTGTGTATGTATGTACGTTAGGGAAGGATGGTCTGGGGACCAAGTAAATTGTGGCATAGATAATGCCTACTGAGAGAAGACACTCATGAAGAACTTTTGTTTGGATACCACAAGTACCAGACTTCTTCTTTCTAGGAGCCAACCTTCTTGTCTTTACATAGGACCTACTTTTGCCTATACCAGGGACTAGCCGATCACTTCTGGCACTTCTAGAAGAAGGAATATTATCTTATCTGCTTTAGTCTTTTCTTTACCTGTTGATAGTAGAAGCAAGGAGTGTGAATACCATAGCAATTTGGCTAGTCTCTCAAATTATCCTAGTATGAACAACTGTGAGCCTTGAAAAATGACCAGTCAACTAAAACTTCTTAAAATACTTGTCCCAAAATGGGGGCTGCTGGGCAGTCAAAGGCTGGCATTGGAAGAGACAGAGGACACTTAGAAGGAATACAGAATCTCAGATTCCATTCAAGTCCTGCTGATACAAAATTGTCCTTTACAGAGGACTCATTTATAATTGAGTTTTGTAAGCTCTCTACTGAGCTTTCGTGGGTCACACAGTTTGAAGTCTACATTGCCATGCTAGAGTGTTAAGACACTGTTAGAGGCTCAGGCTGAACATTTACCCAGACAAGGAGATGGAGAAAGCAGACACAGTGCTAAGGAATATGGCAATCACAGATAAACCCTCTTCTCTGAATTAGCAACTGAAGAAATATGCAAAGAAATGTGTGTGATTCTTTAGTTTAAGATCTTTAAAGAGAGGTCTCCAAGTGAAAGATGCTTCTAGAATGTGGCATAATATAGATTTCTTAGAAATTTAGATCAAAGGTGAGAGTCTTCAAAGAGTTTTTGGCTCAAAGACAAGGAGGCATGGGTTTTGAGGGAAGAGTTGTATAGATATAGGTTTTTTTTGTGTGCTGTATGAAGAAGAATGCTTCTTGAGCCTTTGAACCTTGAGATTTGCCAGTTTGAGTGGAAGAGATGGCATTTTCTTTAAGCTACAGGTTGCATTCTGTTCAGCTCCTTAAGCATCAAGGTCAGACCTCGTTCAGAATAACTGAATGCTAATTGACTTGCTCAGGCATTAATGTGTATTATCTTGTTTACACCAGTGTTCTGCTCACAGTTTGTAAATCATTCTCTCCAGCAGTCTCTGGCATGGATTTGATATTTGATTCAATTCTATAGGAGTTGGGCAAATCTCTAGCTATACACAACAGCTAGAGAAATTACACAGAATAAGAGAGGAGGAACTTTTCCCCTGTGCATTTCTGTATCATGAGTGATTG
The DNA here is from genome assembly GCA_009823505.1 of Rhizomys pruinosus. Classification (NCBI taxonomy): domain Eukaryota; kingdom Metazoa; phylum Chordata; class Mammalia; order Rodentia; family Spalacidae; genus Rhizomys; species Rhizomys pruinosus. Next base: position 160,207 of record VZQC01007562.1, on the reverse strand, counting down.
TCACAACTGACAGAGATTGTGGAGCCAGCATTCACCTCCAGATAAGAAGCAGGCTGGGTATATAATTATGCCGATTCTTACCAGGGTGTTTCTTTTTATCTTATCTTTGCTAAATGTACATAGGTTCTTACTTACATGAACACTCCATTAACAGCCAACACATGAACAGAACACACAAAAAATTGGCAGATAATGAAGGGGCAATACCTGTTAGGTATAGCCTGTGTTCCATGTTTTTCTCTAACTCTAGGAAGCTGTGTTGTTATACTGAAAACTACGGTGGCCTTAGAGTCCTGATTTAAAGTTCCAGACCTGTGTCTGGCTTACTGTGCATCTGACCTTCAGCAAATCTCTTGGTTCTTCAGTTTTGTCATCTGTAAAATGGAGATAAATGTCCTGTCTTACTTGCTCTGAGGGGCTGGATGAGAGAGTATACTGCACTCTGTAAAGTAATACACAGTAAAGAGGGTACTAAATTATCCAGGTGTGTCTGATAGTCTTTTCAGCCAGGGAGATGGTACAGAGCTACTCCCAACAGCCTTGATACCTGAAGCTGCAGCACTCAGTTTAGACATAGAGCTGCAAGCTTTGGAGATCCACATTCTGGGATTGTACCCCAGCCTCACCTACTCAGAAGTTCCAGGGCAGTCTCCAGCATAGGAAATGTCTGTGCAGCCAGGATTGAAGGACACAGATTTAAAGGCAGGGAACTACTACCATCCCCAGGATTTGAAATCATGACCATTAATTGTTTATGACAGGATGCCCCTTCCCTGGGGGCATCTGAGGCCTGGGATGTCTGGTGGGACAAGATGGAGCATGGAAGGGACTGTCCTGCTGGAGATAGATTCCCCCCTTTTTTAGGTCTTTTAGAGATGGGATCTCCCTGTAGCCCCAGCTGTCCTGGAACTCACTATGCAGACCAGGCTGACCCTTGACCTCGCAGAGATCCACCTGCCTCTGCCTCTGAGTGCTGGGATTAAAGGCATGTGCCACGAAGGGACTGTCCTGCTGGACCCTTCTTATTAAGTTTAATAAATGCACCTTCTAGTCTTGATTATGATTTTCTTCCTCGTGTTAAATGAAGGAAATCTCTGACACTACTTTTGCAGATGAACTTCTTGGACCAATGAGATGATGGCTCAGTGGGCAAAAGCTTTTGCCTTTACAGTGATGCAAGCATAATGATATGAGTTTAATTCCTAGCATCCATAGAAAGTTGGAAGAAAAGAACGCACTCCATAAAGTTGTCTTTTCACCATTGCGGATTTCCCCTCCCCCATCATGCACAAATACAAAATTTTATTACAAAATTAAAAGAAGAAATGCACTTCCTGAGGAATATATTTAACTCTTTCTATGCCTCTCTTTTAAGCCTTAATTAGGTCAAAATTGAACTTTTTTTGTTGTTCTCTTGACCTAGTTTAAAATAATAGGAAAAAGAGGAGAAGCAGTAGAGAGAAACATCATAAATAGATATCCTTTTAGGGACTTAAATTGTTTGTTTGGAAATTCCCCTGGCTGAATTCTAGGCCTAAGAAAAAACTGTGGGATGAGCCCTGGGTTTATGCAAAGTGCCTCCCATTTGACCTGGGTGGAGGATGAGAATCCATTCTCTCTTCTACTCTAGTTTAACTGTGTCATGTCTGAGAATAAGCTCAAGTTGATATTTCAGACCTGTAGTCCCAGGTCTGATTTCAGAGGTGGTAGAGATGGAGATGTAAGGGAGAGAGAGAGAGAGAGAGAGAGAGAGAGAGAGAGAGAGAGAGAGAGAGAACTTAAAACCCATTTGAGGGGCTGGAGAGATGGCCTAGCGGTTAAGAGCTCTGACTGCTCTTGCAGAGGACCAGGGTTCAATCCCCAGCACCCACATGGCGGCTGAGAACCGTCTGTAACTCCAATTCCAGGAGAACTCCAGTTCCAGGGGAATCCGACGCCCTCTTCTGACCTCCGCGGCACTGCAAGATACAGGTGCACAGACCTGCATGCAGACAGCTCATTCATACACATAAATAAATAATCTTAAAAAAAAAACCATCTGAAATATGTGACTCAGAACAAAAGAAGTAAAGCAAATTCTCAGAAGGGAGCCTTTTTATTTGTCCTTATTTCTTTGGCCTTAGATTGCGGAATGAGATAAGTGCATCTGTCTTCCACTAAACAGAAGCCAAGTTCTTTCAGGTAAGAACGAGCATGCTAGGGCAACACATGTCTGCAAACTTGCTTTAATCTATTTCTGGGGTAATGGCCTTGCACAGAGGCCTCAAGTGCTGCTGTTAATAGCTTCTTGCTTCTTCCAGCAGAAATGCACTAGAGCTGTGTTCAGTTATATGCTCAGTTTGAGGAAAAGGACAACAGAACCTTCTCTGAGAGGAACAGGAAAGAAAAAAAGATTAAGCCCTTTCTTTAATCTAGCAGCAAGAAAAGAAGAAATTACCTTGCTGCATGCTCCTGTTGCTATAAACAGCAGTGTTAGGTGAAAAGTTAGTTTCTCCTTGACTGGAAAACATTTAGGATACAGAACTAGGGCTCTACATTTCCTTGGTTGCTTTAATAGAGTGAGATTTGGGCTCTAGGGGGAAAGTCTAAAAATACTATTCATTCAAAAGCAAGTAACAATGATGGAAGGTGCTTGCTTTTGTCTGAAAGAATAAAGGGGAGATTAAGTCTTAATGTCTCATTTCTAAGCTCTAAATCAAAGTCAGACTATGGAATATTGTTTTTTATTTTTATTTTTAATAGACAAAGTGGAAGAAGGTAACAATAATCAAATCCTGCAAAAGAATGGCATGGGGCAAAGCTATCCTCTCTTCTAACTGTCACCAGCGCTCAGTTCTCCTGCCTTGAGGCAGCCTCTCCTGTCAGTTCCTTGTGGATACTTCTAGATATTCCCAGTATAACAAAGTTTCTGTTCCCATGAGTGTCTCTGTCTATATTTGCACATGTCCAGTTGGCTCTCAGTTCCTTTCTTTTGATGTAAACAGTTATACTCTATACGTATCCTGCTGATTCTTGCTTTTCTTCTTAGATGTGTTAGAGATAACTTCTCCCTGAACTATGGAGATCACACCTCCTCATTTTGTAGCTGTATACTCCATTGAGGAAGCACCTTTAGGTCCTGGTAATTCAGTTGCTGCTACAATAGAAAAATGAATATTTTTATGCAAACACCTTAATACATTAACATTTTCCAGATCTGAAATTTCTGTAAGATAAATCAATTCTTGCATCTCTGCTCTTCTCGGTTGAGGCTTTCTCCCAGGCTGAGTGGGAAAATTTAGCAGACTTAATTGTATTTTACTTTTGAAGTATTAGCTGTAGGTTAGGGTGCACCACTCATTTCCAGGTATAGAATTTCTCATGGTTTCATTTAGCTGTTACTTACCTAGTCAGGAAAGAAAGAAGCTTGAGTTGTGTTTCCCACAGTCAATAGATCAGGTCTTGAGCAAATACACCCCTTTCTGCTACAATGGTAAGGTCACACAAGTCACCTTAACAACATGAAATCAATTCCAACTAGCAACCACCTCTGGCTTAGGGCTTTCTGAATGCATAGAATTTCTGCCTCTACAATGATAAGGTCATACATATGTATGCACCAGGCCTTGCTGTTCCCAAAGGCTCTGGTTTTCAAAATTCTGAATAAATTGAGACTGGAACATATTTGGATGAGACTGAAAGCTCTGGGAAAGCTGGAACTCTGTGCTTTTACTTTTCAACTAGCAAGCCTGTTCTGGGATCAATAGGAACCTAACTAGCCATGGAGGGGTGGTGGGGAAATCCTCCCATTAATCAGATCCCCGGGCATGCAAAGATAATGGCTGTCCTAAGAGCTTGCTGTTTGGTTAGAATAGCTGTAGGGGGTCTTTTCTTTGACTGGTAAAAGTACAGCAAAGGAGAGGGGGTAGGCAATTTAAAAATGAGGAAAATATGGGTTCAGAATTAGAAGACGTTGGTATAACACTGCACAGTTTTAATTAGGTCTGGCCTAATGCAAACTTGGAAGGAGTGGTAAGCATTTGTCTCCCTCATTGTGTTGGCTCAGGGGTTGAAAATCACCAATGCATGTAGCTGCTCTTCTCTTCTGGGCTTTGTTTGATGGTGCAGATTGAATTATTCGGTTCCAAGTATTGGCAGAAGGGCTGCCTGCAGCACCTGTCCTGAGTCTCGTCAGGCTTAAGGCTGGAGCAAGAAAAGCTTCTCTGAAGTCAGACAGCTCCTAACAAGCTGATGGGAGAATAAGCCATGGCACCCCCAAATTCATGAATGCACAAAACAGGCTTTCTGTAGGCATCTGACTTCGGCTCACTTAATTTCCTCATCTATAAAACATGGTTGATTTCTAAAATCCCTGTGACCTCCTCCAAATCTAAATTGATTTCCTTCTGTACTTTCTTTTGCTTTTTCATATTTATTGAATATTTACTATGTTCAAGCACGAATTCTCTTAGCTGTTATTTTTTTATGGTAGTGTGTGTGTATGTGTGTGCGTGTGTATGTGTGTGTGTGTACACGCTGGTGCTTGCACCTGTGTGCCTATGTGCATAGTCTGGAAGTCAATGCCTAGTGTTTTCCTCTATTGGTCTATCATTTGTGAGGCAGCGCCTTTTGCTGACTCTGAAGCTCACCAATTCTGCGAGACTGGCTGGTCAGCCTGACTCCAGGATCTGCCTTTCTTCCCAGCCCCATCCCCTGAGCTAGGATTACAGAGGTGCTCATCGTACCTAGCTTTTCCATGGGTACAAGAGATCCAAAGTCACATGCCTCATGTTTGTGCAGCAAGCACATCACCCACTGAGCCAACCCCAGCCTCATTTCTAGTAGCCACTCTTAACTGCTTATATTGTATTTATTTACATGTTTTGTGTGTTTGCAGGTACACAAGTATATGTGCATGCATGTGTGGATGCTAGAGGCTGATGTTGGATGTCTTTCTCAATCATCTCCCATTGTTTTGGGCCAGGGTTTCTCACTGAATCTGGAGGTCACTGGCAGGATCTTTGTCCTGTGAGCTCCAGGGATCTGCCCTCAGCACTAGGGCTACAAGTGCACACCACCACCGTGCTGGCTTTTACTTGGATGCTGGGGACCCGCACTCGGGTTCTCATGCCTGGCCGTACTTAACCAACAGAGCCATCATTCTGCCCTGGATCTATATTACAATAAGTATGAGAAGTAGACATGTGTCTAAAATGGAAGTATATGTGATCTAAAAAGACATAAAGGAAAGGACCAGGAGTGCAGAAGAGACAGGAAGTCACTTATTATTACTGCTTTTGATTCTGATTTGAAATTCTATTTTAGTTCTTTAAACTGTTTTTTCAAATTAAAATTTTAATTATATGTATCTGTATATATACATGTGATTTTAGGTGCTTATGAAGGCCAGAAGGGGGCTTTTCATCCCTTCAAATTTGAATTATGGGTAGTTATGAGGCAACTGATGTGTATGCTGGGAACTGAACTTGGGTTCTCTGCCAGAGCAGCAAGCACTCCTAACTGCTGAGCCATCTTCACAGCCCCATTTGAAATAAAAATATTTATTTGTGTGTGTGTGTGTGTGCACACGTGCGTTTGCGTGTGTGTGCGTGTGTGCGTGTGTGTGTGTATGTGTGTGTGCACATGTGCGTGTGTGTGTGTATGTGTATGTGGTGTGTGTACATTTGTGTGCATGTGTGTATGTGTGTGTTTATGTGTGTGTATGTGTGTGTATGTGTGTTGTGTGTGTATGTGTGTGTTCGAATGCCACCATGTGCACTGGTGCCCTCTGGGGTCAGAACAGGGCGTTGGATCCCCTGGAGCTGGAGCGATCTGTTCAGTGATGTGCTGGGAACAGAACTCGCACCTTCTGGAAGGACAGCAATTGCTCTTAATTGCTGAGCCATCTCTCCAGCCCCAATTAGGTATTGATTTTAAGATGAGATTGTCAAAGAATAGCAATAACAGAAACCTAAAATAATGGAGCTAGAGTGAACCACAGTGCTATCACGCATAGTAATTTATAGAGTCCAAAAAGTTAGAAGTCAGTCAGTGCAGGAGATTGGGTTGTTTTTACAGAATCTGGAAACCGAGAAGGCTCCCTTGTGATGGATTACGTGTTCATACCTGAAGTCAGAGGGATGAATTGGAAATTCTTTCAAAGCCCTGGTATCTTCACATTCTAATGTTTTGTTGTACTGCGATGGCTGTTCTATGAAGCGAGTTTTCCCAAATGAAAAATTGCTGCTACATAATAGTCAATGCTGATTAGGAAACAGGTGTAGTGGTCCAGGGAAGTATTTTTTTTAAAAGAAGACTTTATTTTATTTATTTTTTATGTGTATGCATGTACTGTCTGCATGTAGGTTGGTGCACCCATGTCGTGCAATGCCGCAGAGGTCAGAAGAGGACATCAGATTCCCCTGGAACTGGAGTTCAAGACGGTTCTGAGCTGCCATGTGGGTGCTGGGGATTGAACCCATGGTCCTCTGCAAGAGCAGTTGGTGCTCTTAACTGCTAGGCCATCTCTCCAGTCCCCCAGGGAACTATTTTAAAGAATACAATGAAAATTCTATTGGTTATTGATCTGAGGGGGAAAAAAAGCCCAATTAAAATTAACCAAAAGACAAACAAAACAGAAAAGCAACAAAATTTACCTCTGTGTCTAGAATCCCCAAAGCAATCCAGAAACAGCACTGATAGTGCATGATAGAATTCACCGAGTTGTGAATTCTGAGTTGTTTTTTCTTTGTTTATTTTTAAGGGATTCTACAATATAAGAGCACAGTTGTTTTCAGATCACATTGACGTTGCTCAGTTTTCCATACAACTAGGTAATTGGCTCTAGCATCTACAGATGAGGGATACCATTTGTTGTTTGTTTTTCTGGGACTGTGTTACTTCACTCAGCATGATATCTTCTAGCTCCATCCATTTACCTGCAAAGTTCATGGTGTCATCTTTCTTTACTGCTTTCATTGAGCATAATCCTTGGTGGATCTTTTGACATGTGCTCACTAATTTCTAATCAGCTTACAAAGTGAATAAAATTTATGTCATACTTTTATTTTATGGCCAACCATACTGGATTTCATGGAACTTAAATAACATCCATAAATAATGTTGTTTCTAAGGATCATAGCCAGGTCTTAGCCTTGCCAAGCAAGTGAGAGAGTCACTTCTGAAGGGGTTTTTGCAACCTCAAGCAAGCATTCAGATGAATAGAGCCAAGAGGACATGTGACTGTAACAACAGGGAAGTTTACAAATAAGAATCACCTAGCCAAGTTCCTTTTGAATATCTGAGAAAAACAAAACAAAACAGGGGATACTGAAATGAACATATTTTTTAGATTAGATGATCTGTCCTATGAATATTGGATAGAAGTTTCCCCTCAATTTTCTGTTATTGTTCACAATGCTCACAAAATATATGCCAAAATATACGCCATAGAGTTAAATACTACCCTTAAATTGAGCAATGTAGGAATCTTCTCACCAAGGCTGCCACACTTGCAGTCACTGCTTTTAGTAGCAGCCTTTGACACTATTCTCCAGGCAATCACAATGTACATTACATGGGTCTGCTTCCATCATGGAGGGAAAGGACCTTTGCTCTCATTCGGGTAGACACTTACTCTGGATTCCAATTTGCTTTGTTTGTGAAAGCCTCCCTTCATAGCCTTGAGGCATGTCTTACTGCTGTCATAATGTGTAAGTTGTCGATGCAGTATGAAATATCCTTATAAAGTTATTGAGCTAAAGCAACACACATTTACTGTCTTACATTTTCTGTGGGTTAGGAGCATGAGCATTGGTTACCTTGGCTTAGTACTATCTGCACAAGGCAGCAACATGTTGGAAGGCTATGTTCTTATCTGGAAGTTGGACAAGGGAAGAAGCTGATTATTTCAAGCTCAGGCAGCTTATTATGATCGATTGTCATTTGGAGAATACCTTTGGCTTCTAGAGGCCAGCTACAATTTCTAGACATGGGAAATCTTGCCACAGGCAGTTCAAAGTACAGTCCCTCAACTCTTCAGGTCTCTTAAGAAGGAATCTTATTTAATGAAGTATGATCATGGATGTGACACCTATTACCCTTATCCTATTCTATTGGTTGGAAGCAAGACAAATGTCACACTTACACCTGTGGGGAGATTATATAGGACTCTTATTCACTGGGGATCATTTTAAGATGCATTCCCTATACAGGAACTTCTACCAAACATTGCTTCTGACAAGGGGCCTCATTTGACAGAAAATTAATTATGCCAATGGCTCACACTGATGAGATTCACATGTCTGACCATGTTCTCTGATACAGCTGGCCTGATGCATCTGCAGAAACATCTTTTGAAGACTGAGTTACAGCACAAAATGGCAGCACCTTTAAGAAGTGTTGCCTTGGGTTGAACTCCAGGTTGATGCATGTGCTCCATTCTGTGGGATTTCTGTTGTTTCTTCCCCATGGATCTGTGTATCAAGGGCAGGAAAAGATAGTGGCTCCTCTTACTATCATCCCTAATGCTCCATTAGTGAAATCTTGCTTTCATTCCTACATCTTTAGGCTTTCTTAGTGATGTGAAGGTTTTAGTTCTCAGAAGAGAAATGCTTCTAAGAGGGGCAAGCAATGGTTCTATTAAACTGGAAGTTGAAAATCTTACCTGGACCCTGAGCTCCTCACACCAATGACTCAGAGATGCAGTTATGGTATTGGCCAAGATGACTGATCTTGACTGGAGAGGACATTGTTATCACTAGTCTGCTGTGCAGACAGATGCATGGTGATCACCTGGGGCAGGTCTAAATATTCCCATATTCTAGTACTTAAGTCAGTGGAAACCAGACAAGCAAGCTTAGGCATGACTGCTAGTGCCCTCAAGCTTTTAGAAATAATTGTTTAGCCCTCTTTCCAGGCAAGGAACAGCCAACCGGAGAGCTTGTTGAGGCCAAGAACTAGTGACTAAGAAGTGGAAGGTAATTATAAATATTTCCTATAGTCATACAGATGTCTGCAGAAATAAGCATAACATTATGTTATTTTTGTTTTGTTTTTTAAATTTTATTTATTTTGTATGTGTATGAATGTACCATCTGCATGTAGGTTTGTGCAACCCTGTCATCGTGCAATGCCGCGGAGATCAGAAGAGGATGTCAGATTCCCCTGGAACTGGAGTTCTCCTGGAATTGGAGTTATAGATGGTTCTCAGCAGCCATGTGGGTGCTAGAGATAGAACTTGGGTCCTCTGCAAGAGCAGTTGGTGCTCTTAAACACTAGGCCATCTCTCCAGCCCAAAATTATGTTATTTTAATATTAGTGTATTTCCATATGTATTATTTTTCTTCTCCCTATCCATTGCCTTATTATATAATACAGGGTCTACCAATACTAGTTGAAGGACTAAGGACCTATCTCTGTTGGAAGCCCTGTTTTCCATTTCTAGCACCATATAAATGGTGTGTGGCTGCATACACCTGTTATACCAGCACTCAGGAGATAGAGGCAAGGGGATCAGAAGGTCATCCTTAGCTACATAGCCAGTTTGAACTCAGCCTGGGATATATGAAACCTTGTCTTTAAAAATGGATTCGTTGTATTACTGTCCTATGGCTGTCTCTGTTCTTCCCACCTGCCACCGCCTGACCCTTCTTCCATGCCTTCCTAACAAGTTGCTACAGATTTCCTGGCTTAAAAAACCACAAATTTAACAAATTTATTCTCTTATGGTTTAGGAGGTGAGAAGTATGACAGGAGTCTCACTGGACTAAGCTCAATGTGTCAGCAGAGCTGGTTCTTTCTGGAGGCTCTGAGGGCAGAATTCTTGGACCCACCAACACAATCCCGGGTAGTTCATTTATTTCAAAAAGTATAATTTAACTACGTCTTAAAAAACTTTTGGTGAAGCTCTTCCTGTAGTCGTCTACCACCTCTGGTTTTTAAAGTCTTTCTGCCCCCTGTTCCCCAGTGATCCTGGGGCCTTGAGAGGAGAGGGTGTGATATGTGTCCTATTTAGGGCCGTGCACTCTGCAGTCTCATATTTGCTGCACATTGACAAGTTGTGTGTCTATGTCTGTCTTAATTGCCATCCGCTGCAAGGAGCTTCTCCTGGGTGAGTTGAGAGATGCATTAGTCTATGGGAATAATTGTAAGTTATTAGAATTCCCTTCGTTATGTTGTTTAGAGTTGATGGAGGCCAAAGACTTTTTGTATGAGATTTAGAAAGTACCAAGAGGGAGGAGAAGCCACAATCCATCATACAAAGAGGCCAGCAGAAGACAGGAGGCATTAATTTTCATTTATCTTCCTGGTTTAGCCAGGTGGTGTTTACGGGGGGTTGTCTTTAGGGGAGGAGATGCTTACCTCACTGGCCTTTCAGCTCCTTTTGGACATTTTGTTTTTGCTTTTCAGAATTTTTAGCTAGGTACATGCTTATCTGTATAGCTAAGGCCATAAGGATCTCATGATGGATACTCCTACTAGAAAAGTTAAAGACTCATAGTGGTGAAGACAAGTTTTGTTTCTTGCTCATCACTGTGGGTCTCCAGTTCATTCTCACAGTTTCTAAGTCATTTTTATTTCCCACTGCTAATACACGTCTATCCTTTCTGACTGCCACATATACAGAAGGTCATTTCAGTACATCACATTTTAATGTATATTAATATGCCTTTGTTTATATATAATTCATTAATTATATGTACCTTCTGTTGTAGTTCCATCTCTCTAATGGAGTCCTGACTCTTTGAGCAGAGTTCTCCACTTGGGGTTGTCTTAGTCGTATAACTATCTTTAGTTGCTGGACTGTGAGTGGATGTCATGCTACAGGAAGCTTTAAAGGAACTTATGTAGTTTGGTTTGCTCCTTGAACTCCAGCAATCCTTCAGGAGATGAGGATACCCAGGATTGCTCTTGTACGTTTAACTCACATTCCCAAAGAAGACACATATGGCTTACACTTATGCCCCAACCTCAGCCTTCAGCTGAAGTTAGACTGAAAGTAGAGGTGCTGAGTAGAGCACAGCTGCATCAGCTAAAGTGCATTCATCCTACACACCTGTGACAAGGAGAGTAAATTAAACACTTGTCTTAAGGTAAAGGTTCTCAATAGGGTATGAAGGCTAGATTTTTGTGTCCAGGGAGCACTTGACAATGTTTGGTGACATTTTGGATGGTTGCACCTGGGCACGGGTATATTAGTATTTTGTCACTTGTGTAATAAATTGCATAAATTTAGTGGCTTAAAATAACTCAGATTTCTTTCACATAAAGCTGTGCAAACCAGAAGTCTAATATGACAAAAAAATTTAATTTATTTTTATGTGTATGAATGTTATGCTTGCATATATGTACGTTGCACCCATGTTGAGCAATGTCTGCAGAGGACAGAAGTGTGTTGGATCCCCCTGAACTGGAGTTACAGACAGTTCTTAGCCATCATGTGGGTGCTGGAATTTGAATCCAAGTCTTCTGCAAGTACAGCCAGTGCTCTTAACTGCTAAGCCAGATCTTAAGACGCTAAGATCAGGAGCGGAGGAGATAACTCAGTAGGTAAAGTGCTTGATGTGTAAGCTCGAGGACCTGAGCTCTGACTCCTAAAATGTCAGTGGTGTGTATTTGTAGTGCTAGGGCTAAGGAAACAGAGATGGGTATTTCCCTGGTACTTTCTTGCTGACTACAACCAGTCCGGCCAGTTAGCTGGTGAGCTCTGGGTTGAGTGAAAAATAAAGAATACTGGGATACCTGCAAGAAGAGAGGCGATAAGGCCCTGCTGTCAAAGACCTGATGTAAACATGGGAAAGATATATTGAGACCACACTTGCAAGTGTACAAATGGTCTCTGGAATACCAGAGAATGTTACCAAAGACCACTAAACCAATAAAGCAAATATAGGTCTCCTTGAGTCAAGCAAGACTCCTCTGTCAGCAGGAGCTACACCTCACCTGCCTGGAAATACTGTGCAGCAGTGGCAGCCATNAGCTAAAGTGGCCTCCCTAGGTGAGCCAGGGTCCAATCAGCCACATCCCAGCTTCCTCGGGCCAGATCGCAGAGATCGAAGAAGAGCGGTGGCCACCATGAGGGGGAGGGTATCATTCATGGTGCTGTTGAGGATCCCTCCATTGACGGGATTGGTCACCAGCCATGTCACTCTCTACGGTTGATGGGGGTTTCGGTGCAGCACTCCTGTCACTCCTGCCGTCACACATGCAGCCACCAGCAGACTCAGGAACTGTGCCATCTCTAAGCATTAAAGCACATAAGAGCTTCTCAAGGGTCTGTTGCCCTTGGGACTGGTTAGTTCTTTTTATCACTTTGTGATTTTCTTGTTTCTGAAGGTGAGTTGAGACCACCATATCCTCTTTCTTTCTTTGTTGGTTCTTTTGTTTTTGGTCATCCTCCTGTTCTGAGGGAATGGGCAAAAACTTTAGGTTCCTTGATGGCACCCAGATAGGCGCCTCCTCCCCTATAGGACACACACACCCAAAGCCCCTTCCCATCATAATTAGTAAGTCTGGGCCTTTCCATTGGTGTGTTAAAGGATCTTTCCATTTAACCTTCACCTGGAGGTTGAGGCTTGTGTGTCCCCAGTGTTTTTGGAACCTGAATTCCATCATATCTTTAGAAAAATTTAAAATATTTATAGTAAACAGAGCTTCTGCCAATTGCAGGTGGGGGCTTACTCCCCCTTTTTGTTTTTGTAATTGTTCCTTAAGGTATTGGTGATTTCTTTCAACAATGGCTTGTCCCTGGGGGTTGTAGGGGATTCCTGTAGTATGTTTAATACCCCATCTCTCAAAGAAGACTGCAAGGGCCTTAGAGGCAAAACTAGGTCCGTTGTCTGTCTTGATTTGGTGGAGCAGTCTAAATGTTGCAAAACATTGGAGAAAGTGGGATTGGGCATGTTTGGCCCTTTCTCCAGAATGGGCCATGGCCCAGCAGGCTCTGGAGTAAGTATCAATGGACATGAAAACATATTTAAGTTTGCCAACGGTGGCGAAGTAGGTGACATCTGTTTGGCAGGTCTCAGGCCCCAAGGATTAACTCCTTGGGGTTGAAGTGGGGGTGCTCTGAGAAAGGATTGGCAAGATTTGCATGTTTGGAAAATTTTTTTCAATTCCTTCACAGGCACCTGGGGGAACCTTTGGTGTATCCCTCTCCAATTTACATGGGTTAGCTCATGAAAGTTTGCAGCTTCATGAGCTGTTAAGATTTTAGGCAGGGAGGCCAGCTGATCTGCTAGGGCGTTTCACATACGGATTTCTCAAAATTAAAAATAAATTATATTAAAAAGAATAAAATGTAGAGACAAATAGAACGTTCATAAGAAGATATAGACAAAATCCCAAATGCATCAGTCATGATAATAAATTTGAATGAGTTACATGGCAAGAGTAAAACCAAGTCTTGTGAGCCTGGATTAAAATACTACTGCATGCTTCTTATAAATGATGATCCAAAATATATGATGTCATAGGCTGGAAAGTGCTGTGATCTGAATGCGTCGCCCTCAGATTCAGTGATGCCAATGCCATTGTATTAGGCGATGAACACTGCAAGAGGCTATTGAGTCATGAGTTCTGCTTCCTCAGGTCCTTATAACAGGTCTTGATGGAATGTACAAGTCCTTTCTGTCCCTTCCTCCTTCTGCCATAGGATGACTGTGTTCCTGACCTCTTGTTGTAGACTCGGCTAGCATAAACCTAGAGTCACCTGGGAAAAGAAAACCTCAACTGAAGAATTTCCCAGCTCAGATTGGCTAATTGATGTAGAAAGCCCTGGTCCACTGTGAGTGGTGCCACCCCTGGGTAGGTGGTCTTGGGTTGTCTAATAAAGGCAACAGTAAGCCTTTCCCCCCAACCGGGGGGAAAGCCAGCTTGTAGTGTTCCTCCATGGTCTCTGCTTCAGTTCCTTCCTTCAGGCTCCTGCCTTGAGTTCCTGCTTTGGCGTCCCTGGATAATGAACTGCAACCTGTTAGACGAACAATACCTTTCTTCACCCAAGCTGCTCTTGGTCATGGTTTCTATCACACAAGAGAAAGCAAAGTAGAATACCCCAGAGCACGAAGCTTTCACCAGGTTCCAAGTGCCAGAAGCTTTTTGACTTTTTAGTCTCCGGAACTATGAGATATAATTTTCTGTCCTTTATAAATTACCAATTCTGCAGTATTCTGTTTTAGTGGTAAAAATAAAGTAAAATCATGGGAAAAGATATGTAATGCAAATGACAAAAAGAAAGTAGATCTTCCAAGGCTAATACAGAAAAAGGTAAGAAATATTATATAAGATAACTGGGGTATGTTGTGATGATACACATTTCGCCGGGAAGAATTGTAAACGTGGATATTGTATAAAGCAAATATTGGCAGAATTGAAATAAAAAATAGACAGTTCATATTCTTGGCTGGATTTTAGCATATTTTTTTTCTAGTAACTATTTTAGAAACAAGACCAATCACAAACTAAGAAGAAAGGATAAAGAAATAACTATTTCTGGAGCTAGGAAACAGCAAGACAGGCTCCTTCCCAGCTCGCATCATAAAGTCAGCAGAGTGTTCATATCAACACTTGACAAGGTTATAAAAGAAAAATTACAGGTCAAACTCACTTGTAAACATAAATGCAGACCTTTTAATCAACTGTTATCAAATCAAGTAATACCTAAACTTGATAACATGTCATGACTAAGCTGGCTTGAGTTGAGGAATATAAGGCAATGAGACTGTTGTCACAAAATGTGTTTCTCAATGTCATAACCATAACAGAAAAAAAGAAAAATCAGAGATGCAAAACACATTTAAAATGTGTTATATATTAATTTTATAGAGAACAATGACTCTGATGAGACTAATTTTAAAATACTCAACATCTTTAATGACACAGCACTCTCTAATCAATGTCCTGACAATTGATCCAGTTGATCTCCTTGTGTTCCATAGTGAAGCTAGTAAAGACTAGGAAACAGATTTAAACTGGTATTAAAAAAAAAAGAAAGCAAAGGGGCTGGAGAGATGGCTCAGTGTAAGAGCACTGACTGCTCTTGAAGAGGACCCGGGTTCAATTCCCAGCACCCACATGGCAGCTAATAATGGTCTTTAAGCCAGGCGTAGTGGCACACACTTTTAATCTTAGCACTCCAGGCAGAGGTAGGTGCAGGTGCATCTCTGTGAGTTCAAGGCCAGGCTGGTCTACAGAGTGAGTTCCAGGCCAGCTTGGGCTATAGGGAGACCCTGTCTCAAAAAAAAAAACAAAAAAAAAAAAAAAAACGCAAAATGCTTTGTTACATGTGACAGTTCCATTTCCACATGTAATTAAAAATCTGCTCCCTGGTATGGTGGTGCACTCTTTAATCCTCACAATTGGGAGGCAGAGGGCAGGAGCGATCTTTGTGAGTGAAGCCAGCTTGGTCTACAAAGTGATTCCAGGACACCCTGGGGGTACAGGAAGACCCTGTCTCAAAAAAAAAAACAAAAAAATTCTTCTTGTGCTTTTACAATACTTAGTTTGAACTTTTGACAATTTGTACCATAATTTCATAAATTAATTTGAAAAAGAAATCCCAGCAGCTTTATAATATTAAGTGTTACAATCATTTTGAGGGAAGAGAATGTTTGCCAATCATGTTGACTCAGGGATAATGGTTTCTCTCTCACGTGACATAGCTCATATCGTTCTAAACTGGTAATTCTTGCTTTGTATATTTGGAGATAACAATTTAATTAAAAATTCATATATTTTCATGTAAATTAAACCTATCACTTTGAAATATTCCCCCTCTAAGCTTATAATGAAGACTCCTAATGGCCTATTTTATCTTATATTGATCTAGCTTTATCAATTTTCTTCCAATTAGTGTTTAGGGAGGACAGTTTCTTATCAAACTGTTAAATAATTTTATTTTTGATGTCTCCTATAATAGCACAGTGCTGTTTTTCTTTATCTAGTTTGATTACATTTTTCTAACAATTAACACATTTGTATGTAATATAATGACTGTTATATTTGGGGCTGAGCTCTATCTTTTTTAAAGTGTGTTCTGTTTTCCTTACTTAGTCTACAGTGGCCATTCTTTCCTTTTTGACTTGTATTTGTTCCATTGCATTTTCATCAGGATAGTTTCCCTGTATAATACATCAGAAATCATATCTATTTTATCATTCTAATACTGTTTACCATAGATATTATTTTTTTAAATTAAAAACACTTTATTCTTTTCGAAAATAATGTAACAACCTTGTAATTCTTAACATGAATTTAGTTACAACATAACTTACAGTTCACTGAATTTGTTTTACTTCTTTTTTAAAAATTTTTATCTTTTTGTATGTGTATGAATTGTACTGTCTGCATGTAGGTTTGTGCACCCGTGTCCATGCAATGCTGCGGAGGTCGAAGATGGGTCTCGATTTCCCTGGAACTGGAGTTTCCTGGAATTGGAGTTACAGGCGGTTCTTAGAGCATGTGGGTTGCTGGGGATAAACCCGGGCCTCTGCAAAGAGCAGGTCGGTGCTCTTACACTAGGTTATCTCTCCAGCCTACTTCTCTTTATAATAACATCAGGACAGTTGATCGTTTTGTAAATTCAATACTAATAAATTGATATATCCTAGTTTTCTTGATTTCCTTTCCTCACTTCTTTTCTGACCCTCCATTCAGATTCAGTTTCCTTCTACTGTGAAGGAAGACAGACCATTCTTTCACTTTTACTTTGGTGCAATATGCTTGCAACACATCCTCCTGGGTTGTGCTTATTTCAGTAAGTATATCGTCTGTCGCATGCACAAGATCCATGCCAACATAAACAGACAAAACCAGCATAGAACTGTGGAAACAGGCAGCAGGTACAATCTTAGCTGAAATAATCAGCAGCTGATTACTGCTGGCTGAGGAAGGAAGATTATGCATTAATTGGTTATAGTTTCTAAAGTATTGAAGATGCAATAATTTCATGTTGACTCAAACTACAATTCAAATTCAAGAGCATGATAAAATTATTAATAGAGAAAAGGCTGTGAAGGCTTTCCAAATGGGTATTCATCTGATAGTTAATTCTGAGTAAAACCATTAAGTGAGAGAGACCAACAAAACAGACAGTGGTAAATGTGATTTAAATGTTATTAGGTACCTTGGTAATTATTTTTGCAATTTTAAATATGACTGTGGCCCAAAGAAAGAGGAATTGTAGTCTTAGTAGCCAATGTTAAAGTTCCCAGCAAATGCAGATTAGGGACATGAGAAATGTGCTAAAGTGCAAAGTGGTGTTTCTTTAGGGGACAGTACAGGTATAAATTCAGACAAATCTTTAAAACTACTGGAAATTAAACAATACTACAGTGGTAAGATGATACAACAAAGTAGGGCTAGAATGATTGTCTCAGTGGTTAAAAACATGTGGGCTGCTCTTGCACAGGAGCCAGGTTTTGATTCCAGAAACCCACATTGTGGCTAACAACTGTCTGTAAATCCAGTTCCAGGGGATCTGATGCCCTCTTCTGACCTCCAACAGGCATTGTGAGACATGAGTAGCACTACATGCAGGCAATGACACTCACACCAAAATAAAAGATAATACAAAATTACTTTAAAAGAAGATAACAAAAATACATGAAAATGTTTGTTATGTAGCTGGTAATTTAAAATTATAACATGCCAAATCCAGTAGTGTAACAAAAGCATAAGTGACGCAGCTTAGAAATCCCCCCAATTGGACAAACAACAGCTATATATAAGTGCCACACCAACTTTGCATCATCTGTGTGAGCATAATAACGACAAGGAGATATGTGCCTCACGATGCTAAGCTCCCTGGTGGTTCAGTGACAGAGTACTGGCCTAAGCCTCCAAGATCACACGCATTACAAAGATGTTATACTTCAGGAGTGTTGGACTTTATACACTGTCTTTTGCCACTCATCTCCCGAGCCCAGCCAAACTCATCCCAGGACAAGGGAGCAGATTTAAACATGTTTAAAAAATATTCAGGCAAACAGAGAGCCTCAGACCTAAATAAATCATACAGAGATACAACATTTAAAGGCTCCTTTGTCCTAAAAGTCCCCACAAATGATATTGTAAGACATTACACTGATGATATAGGGTTAGTTACTAAATAATAAATTGTCCTTCCAAACTTAATAACTATAAGGACTTAGTCCTTTAAGCAAAAGCTACATTAATAAAGTTATTAAGATAACAGATTAGCTACAGTTATACACATATTAAAATGTTAACCTTAGTTAGAGACCATGGTGGGGATTTCTCCTTTAAGAAAACACTGTCGTAATTAAGAACGAATCTGAAGCTGCCCTTTTTAGACTGTGGCTTAAAATCAACACCTGAGTAACAAACAGCCTGGGAAAGTTCTAAGCCCCAGGAGGATGAGAAAATCGAATTGAACATTTCAAAAGAAACAAGACTGTTTAATGAGCTTGTGATTCTAAACTGGCTGTTTTATTGCTTATCAAAACAGTGTGAGCTGTAAACTTCATTGACTTAGTCTTGTTGCCCTTGTAGGCCAGTGCGAATTGCTAAGGCCAATGCGCACTTTGTTCCCAAGGAGACGCAAATCCCCTGCCTGCCACCTCTGCCCTTCCCCCTTTTGCCTGCTTTCCAGCCGCTTTTGCCTGCTTGTATAAAAACTTGACTTGGATTCAAGTAAAGCGCACTAGATCCAAAACTCTCTCTGGTGTCACCATCCAAGTTATTTTTGCCTGAATCTGTGCCCTCCTGTACAGACTCTAATTTCCCGCAGGTGAAAGGACTCCGACTGGGATAGTCTGCTGGCAATAAGCATACAAGAGTGATAATAAAAATACAGGACACACATCTCATGAGATTTATGTGTATGAATATCAGGAAGTATAGTGCTTAAGGAATCTGACATCTTTCTTAGCATGAGTTGAATTTACTGGGCATGTTTTATTCTTTTTTTTTTCTTCTTTTTTTTTTACTATGGCAACGCTTCATGAATTTGTATGTCATCTTTGCGCAGGGGCCATGCTAATCTTATCGTAAATCATTCCAATTTTAGTATATGTGCGCGACGCGAAGCGAGCACGGATTGTTTACTTCTTATGGAAGATAAAAGCAAATTTACATATGTATGCGCCTAAAGACCACCGTATCCAAATATTAAGAAGAAGAATAATTTTCTACCCTCAAATAGGAATTTTATAACATATGTTTCCCTCTAATTATTGATTAAATCAATATTTGGTAACATTTTCAGACAAGCAATACATGTATAGTATTCTGCCTCCAGCAATTAAACCCTCCCTCCTTCTCCAGCAAACATGCAACATTTAAGAGCATTGATTATATACTAGGCCAAAGAGAAAGCATCAACAAATGCACAAGAATAGATACTCATACCAAACTGTGATCTTTTATGGTAACATAGCAATAAATTGGAGGAAGTTATGATATTAAATTGATGAAATTGCTAATTCCTCTGAATTTGAAAACCGCACTCCACTACTACATACTGTAACGAACCATGAAAAAAATATTTTAACTAAAAAAATTATGATGATATGAAACTGAAGCATAATGGGAAACCACAAGTAATTGTTCTGATAGAAAGTGTGTACTTTCATCTGGGTGTGTGGAGCACACCTTTAATCTTTGCACTAGGAGGGAGGCAGAGGCCCCGGTGGAATTCTTTGGTGAGTTCAAGGCCACTTGCGTCTACAGAGCAGTTTCAGGACAGTGGGGCTACGGGAGCCCCTGTCTTGAAAAGACAAAAAAAAAACATAGAAAGTGTTGTACTTTTATATAGCTGTTATTTATGTTATGGAAGATAAGTGACTGAAATCAGTCCTTTGGTAATCTACTAATATATGAAGAGAGTAAACTAAACCGAGAGAAGGCAACAGGAAACAGATTAAGATAACACATGGTTATTGATTAAATATAAGCAATAGATCAACAAAGCCACAATGTCATTAAATTAAAAAATACTAAGAACGGACCTCGACAAAATTAAGGACCGAGCAAAGGAAAGACAAAACTGATATGATGAGTGAGAAGGGGTTTCTGTAAAGGTAGAGATCAAACACAGAAACAGTAAATATTTGCATGTTACCATGTGACTTTTCCTGGGGAGAAATGAAACATTTTTTCCCTCTGATAGCTATGCACCATGGCAGACACGAAATGTTTTGCCCCACATCGGTCTAGATTAGTGAATTAGTAAAATTTATGGGGGTTACTTACCAGGGGGGGGGGGGGGTTGGTGGGGGAATATGGGTGAGGTTTCCTTGCAGGAGAATGCTTGACTGAAAGGACAGCTGCATCATGAGAGGCCCACCCAGCATGTGAAAGCTAGGAAAGTTTGCATCGCTGAGATGCCCACCCCATTATGGGTGATCAGCTCAGGAAAGTTCATGGCTGACGAGGCCCACCCCAGCCTGGTGCAGCTAAAGCAAGTTTGATATGAGAGGCCCACCCCAGATTGGTGACAGCCAAGAACGTTGCATTGCATCGCGAGAGGGCCCACCCCGGCCTGGGTGACAGCTCAGGAAAGTTGTATCACTGGAACTCACTGTACACAAAACTTAGATGCAGCCTAGCTGGCCAAATGGTCAGAATTTCCTACTGGAGAGTCCTTTCAAGACTTAAGGACTTTCCTTATACTTAAAACTTATATTTACTTTCTGGCCTTGTATGTTTCATATACTTCCTGAGCCTTAATATTGATCTTCCCTCCAGAAGGATATGTTTCAGTTTGACGTAAATAACTACCAAAAAAAGATGTTGAAAAACAGGACAATGATAAAATTCTCACAGAGAACTAAATAGGATGTTGAGGTGAGTAGGCTGCGAGCGATTTGGGCTTCAGTGGTTAAAAACACTTGCCGTTCTTCCGAGGACCCCAGTTTGCTCAATTAGCACCTTTATGGCAGCTAAAAAAGCCATCCAACTCCAGTGCAGGGGATTCTACACCCTCTCTGGCATTTGTGGGCATTTCATACACAGGTACACTTACATCCATGCCCCCGCACAACACTCATATACTACCTCTAAAACATAAGTAAGGTAATATTTTTGAAAAGCTATATTATCCCACATTTATTAACTTATTTGAAGAGAGAATTCACCCCCCCCAAAAAATCGATAATGAAACCTAAGGTATTGTTATAAAAGTACTTCTTTGTAGGCAACATTCCCAAAATTAATAGAAAGGTTTTATACAATTCCTATGTCTACTATTCTTGGGAATAAAATAGAAATATTTTTCAGCACCTTGGAGGATGCCAATATAATGAGGCACCAAAACTAAAGGGAGACATTAGGTAGGAAGAAAATTGTAAATGTCTATTTCACTCAAAAATAAAGCTACAAAATTTTCTCAAATCAAATTTAGAACTGCACATAGCAGATAATACTAGCATTATTAATAAATGTTGAAGTTAGATATATGAAACAAAGTTAATATTAGAGAAATCCAAAAATTTAATATCCCACTTAAAATGATAAAACAGAATATTCAAAAGGTAATTTCAATAATGACAGTCTTTGTTTGTTATGTCAAAAGTCAGTCATCAAACTCCTATTAAATTTGAAGAGAAAAAGTACTTAAATATAAAAAACTCTACTAATACAACTCATAGAGGAAACTAGGAAGCATTCTCTTAAATCCATCAATAACAGACGAACGTTCACTTTATTATTTTAACATTGTACAGCATAGCGAATAAAAACTAGAGTTCGTATAGGAAAAGAGGAAAAACAAAATGCCCGTTGTTTTCAGGCTATTTTATATGGAAAATTTAAAGTTTATACTTGTAGTCGCTTAGAAACTTTGAGCAAAGTTTGGAGATTGGGGAACCAAAAATCAGTTTTGCTTCTATATAGCAACACTCCCTACTTACACAATGTAATTGAAGGAAAAATGTAAACTTATGGTATTGTCAGTTAATGTTGGATGTTGAATCAAAGGGGGAAAAACAAATACATGTTACATGTTATAGGGAAATTTTATACTTGTGTTACTAAGATAAGATATAAAACAGGTTGTTTGTTCAATCAAGTTGATCAAATGAGTTCCAGACTACATTGCTGTACTTTCACAATTCACCCAATCGCAGCCAACAACCTGTACCCCCAGGATGGTGGGGCTGTGGGGGTTTGGGCACAACTGCCTGCAAATTGGTTTTACATGAAGGATGCTTGTACTCATAAATTATCACTTATTGTTAAAAATGAAGAAAAAAACAGAGAAAGATGCAGGAAAGTTATGGCGGAATGCATGATTTGGGATGGGGTGGGGGTGTGGGGGGAAGGGAAAGGGAAATATGCCTGAACTCGACTGGAAAATGATGTATGAAATACACAAAGCATCAATAAAAAAAATAAAAATAAAGAATACTTAAGAAACATGGCCAACATTAATCTAGGGCCTCTGTACACATCTTCTCCCTGTGTGTCTCTCTCTGTTTCTCTCTCTCTCTCTCTCTCTCTCTCTCTCTCTCTCTCTCACACACACACACACACACACACATACATTCCACACAATAAAAATAATAAAGATGCTAAAATCCACGCACTGACAGAGCTTCATTGCTTGTAGGTGAGTGTGCCAGGAAAGGATCTATTTCTTTTTCACCTCCCAGAGGCTGTCTACATTCCTTAGCTTCTGCATGACCCCAAATCCATTTCTGCACTCACACCTCCTTTCATGGAGGTTAACGTTTCTATTACTGTCCAGTGGGTCATCTGAAAGAACCACCGAGCTCTTAACCACTGAGCCATCACTGCAGCCCTGCATTGCATTTTAGGTAAGACTGTTCTTTGTGCACAAGCTTTAGAATGTTTTGTGTACTGTGAACCTCGACTTGGTTGCTTCTTTGTTAGCAAACTAGCCTATTTGACATAAACACAATCTTCCCTAGTCCTGGTGCTCCACAGGGTTTGTGATTAGGAGCTTTGCATCCCATGTGGCAGTAGAGGTGCTTGGACCTAGCCCGACTGAAGACCTTGGGCCACCATGATATCTTAAGATTTGTAGAAGGCAAATATATTTCAAAGCCAAATTTTCGTAGAGTGGCAGTATGCATAAATGCACTCCTTCATTTCTGATGAATGCGCAGTGACAATCTTAACTTTTTGATGTAATATTTTTCTTTCTCGATTGAGTTTATGTTACTCAAAGACTAACAACCTTCTCTGTCTGGTCCTCTTTATCAATATGACCCTAAAGCTGGGCATCACCTTTAATACTAGCACTTAGGAGGCAGAAGCAGGCAGATTTATGTAAGACTGAGGCTAGCCTGGTCTACATCATGAGTTCTAATCCAGCTGGGGCTACAGGGAGACACTGTTTCCAAAGCAACAACAATAAAAAAAAACAACCTAAGTAAACCCTAAATATCTCTATGGTTGGATACATTGTAACTGCTATCTTTATACAACTCTGCCTGAAGTAATTGCTGCATACTTGGAATTATTTTATTTCATACTTCTGTGGGATGACAGGTCAATAAAATGAAAATCCTGGATATATGATTTTGATTTTTGCTAACTGGACACCTAGGAGAAAAGCTTCAGGACACTTGTGAGAGATTGTCTAAATTAACATTAGGCCCTGACAATGTCTGTGAGGGATTGTCTTGATTACGTTAACTGATGAGGGAAGACACTTGTTAACTGTGGATAGAACCATTCCCTGGGTGGAGGATACTGGACTATATAAAATGGAGAGGGCAACCTAAGCATGCATGCATTAATTAAATGCTCTCTTCTAACTGTAGACATGATGTGACCAGGTGCTTCAAGCTACTGCAGCCTGGGCTTTCTGGCCATGATGAACATTGATCCATGAGCAGAAATAAACCCTTTCCCCCTTAAGCTGCTTTTGTCAGAATATTTTTTCATACACATGGGAAAGGAATCTAAGACAATGTTTGGCTCTTTTAACATTTGTATTTAATTATCACGAGAGACTTAATTTTGAGTTAGTTTAACTTTGGAGGGTCTAAAGGAACCATATTCAAGTATGAAAAATCCCCAAGTTCAATTGTGCCATGATATTTATAGCTTTCTTAATATGGAGTAAAACTGGGAGGAAGATTTTTAGACTTTTGGGACTTTAACTCTCATGGCCAAGAAAATTAAATTTTGAAGTTCAATTCTTTTGGATTTGAATGATTTTGGACTTAAACCTGGAAGAAAATTTAATCTCTGATCTTTTCTCTCCGGAAATTTGATAATAGCAATGGGTTTATATTCAATTTTGGTGCATCTCTATGCTGGCATGTTATTATTAGAGTATCTTCAGGTTGTTATTTAATCTCATTGCAGTATCCTTGATGTGCTATTTTGGGTAATGTGGCTGGGGAAGCAATATGAGAAGAAAATGTTTGGTTTTCAGCAGTGGGTACATAGTAGATTTGATTAAATTAATGTTTCTAAACAATTTCAGAATATGTGGCAGTCAAATCTATATTATTATCCTGTGCCAGGATAATAAACAAAACACCAGTGGCCAGTGTTTAGAGAGTGGTCTCATGAAAGCAAGAGCTTAGCTTTGTCCTGGTATGCTGTTTTTTTTCCCAGAAAGTGGAAGACAATCTAAACATTGGTTGCCCATAAGCTTAGTATTTAAATTTGGTTGTTAAGAGGATAAAAACTGATGGATGCTAGCACTGAACATATCATCTCAAATTGAGAGTTTTTTTTTTCTTTTCTGTAAAGTAGAAGGTCAGTGTTAGTTCTCGTTTTTAAGTCATTCCTGCCTAGAGGAGGAGAGTTATTTCCACAGTGTAGATATAAACCCTTTTGCCTTTTATGTGATTTAAAAATGTTTCTTCCCAGTTTTAGTTTTTCTTTTTTACTTTTTCTTTTTTACTTTTCTATTAGTATCTTTCATGGAGATAAATTTCTAATTTTGATAACATTTAACACTAAACTTTTTTCCCTTTTAGGTCCTATAGATTGGTAGATTGTGTCTGTGGGCTTATTTTAGTTTCCCCCTGACCCCAACAAAAACAACTTAAAAGAGAAATGGTTTATTCTGGTTCACAGTTCAGAGATGCAGTCCATCCTGGTAGGGAAGTCGAAGTGGCAGGAGCTTGGAGCTGCTGGTTATATCACATCTACAGCTGGGAAGCAGAAAGCAATGGAAGTGACTGCTCAGTTTACGGTCCCCATTTTGTGCAGTCCAGGACGAAGGCCCAAGGAGTGCTGCTGCCCACTGTTGGAATCGTGTTCCCATTTTAATTAAATTAGTTGACATAATTCCTCACAGGCTTGCCTAGAGGCTAAGTAATCCCTCACGGCTGTGGTTGGAGGCTTATCTGATTCATGATTCCAGATCCTGTCGTGTTAATAGTTAACACTAACCATCACTGGGCTCTTCATCAAGTCTAGGGCATGAATATGCTTAGCATGATTTCCTGTAATGTTTGATAAGTTAATGTACATTGTGATGATTGTCATTTTCAACCTGATGGATTTATAATCAATAGAGAAATATCCCTTTAGGTGTACCTATGGGTGTTTCCAGAAAAGTTAGAAAACCCATTCAGAATGCGATTGGTACCACCCTATGGGTTGGGGTCCTAGATGAATAAAATCAAGATCGTGAGCTGAGTGCCAGTATATATCTCTCTTGGCTTCATGAAGACAGACATAATGTGACCAGTTGCTTCTTGCTCCTATAACCACGACTCTGGTCCACTAAGATGGCCTGCACCATCAATTCTGTGGACCCAAAAGAAGCTTTCCTCATTGAACTTGCTTTTTGTCAGATATTTGTTTAGAGACTGAGAAAAGTAACAGATATGAGGAAGTTGGTACTGCGGACTCGAGAGAGTGTTATGATAACCTGACCCCATAGTTCTTGGGACTTTGGAGTTGGTTTGTACGAGGAACATGGAAGAGTTTGAAACTTTGGGTAGAAGAGCCTTAGAAGGGTATAAGCAGGTAGGAATTTAGAAGACCAGAATGCTGAGAGAAATGAGTACAGCTGAGACCGGGCTTATGAGGTTTCAGGGGGGAACAAGCACTTGCTTGGGAACTGGTCTGGAAGCCATTTACCTAATGTCTTGGCAGAGAATCTGGCTTCATTCAGCCTGTTTCCCAAGAACTTCAGCAAGAATGAATGTGAAAGTAATGGATTAATTTGTTCTGTGGAGGAAATTTCAAGAAAGGATGACATTCAGGCTGTTACTGATCACTGCACTCATTCAGGTCTACAGTGAGAGAAAGTAAGTGGGGCAGAAATGTATGAAAAGTGGTGTGCAGTTTAGTGAGCAAAGTGGTGGAGTTTAAAACCGCAGAAAAGGCAGTGGCAAAATCATCCGTGTAGCAATTTCCTCTCAATTGAAACATCCCACCCTGAACAGAGGCCCATTAAAGCTCATAGACTCCAGAAGTAAATAAAGTTTGCAAGTTTGGGAAAGCTGAAACTTACAAGATTCACATGATCCCTCTCTAGAGTTAAGCATTAAAACATTTTCTGCCTTCCCATAACTCCTTGTGCTCGCCCCCCCTCCTCTTTCTGCCACCTTTCTGCATCGCCACCATGGTGCATATGAATGCCCTGGCCAATGCTCTTAAGAGCATAAACAATGCCGAGAAGAGAGGTAAACGCCAGGTCCTCATCAGGCTGTGCTCCAAAGTCATCGTCTGCTTCCTGACTGTGATGATGAAGCATGGTTACATTGGTGAATTTGAAATCATTGATGATCACAGAGCTGGGAAAATTGTTGTGAACCTCACAGGCAAGTTAAACAACTGTGGTGTGATCAGCCCCAGATTTGACGTGCAGCTCAAAGACCTAGAAAAATGGCAGAATACTCTTCTAAGTAACCCCTCACCCATAGTCCTGTAAGAAACTCCAACAAATATATTGGTTCATCAGATCATGCTTTGGTATGCCTCACAGGTATGCCCATTGGCCAATCCAGAGGAGACCACACCCCAATTGAAGTTCTCTCTTCCCAGGTGTGTCAAGTACATAACCAAAGCCAACCATGATATCCTCATAGTCTTTAACATTCTCAGTACTCTTCCAAAGTACAAAGACTCTTCTGGTACTTAAATCATTCTCTTAACCATGATCCCCTGTAAAATCAAGCAGAGCAAGTTACTCTCTTCTACTTTACAATGGTACAAAATAATTATTTCCATCTCAAGAGGAATACAAGCACAGAAAGTTCAAAGTAGAGCAAAGCAACACCAATCCCAGCAGGGCAAACATCAAAGTCTGTCGTTTTATGTCCAGAACCTGGGGCTCTTGTTGAGACTACTTAACAACCAAAGGGTTTGAAAATAACCCTATCCCTCAAGCTCTGTAATCTGTAATACACATAGCTTTTCTCTTGAGCCAGCTGTATTCTGTGCCTGTCACTTTCTGCAACAGATGAAATGGTCTTGGCCCCTCTAGCATTCTAAAATCTCCATTGCAACTTAGGCTTCACCTTCATAGTTTCCATCTATCACAAAGTTCCACAACTGGTCATAATACAGAGAATAAGGGACTGTGAGAGGCCAAGCCCTAGGTGACACATCTACAATGCAACGCTATACCTAAGGGCCAAGGAGCATTGTGGAAGAGGGATTGGAGAAATGGTAAGAGTCAGAGGGACAGGACACCTGCTGCTAGTTAATGAATTCCAGACTTGATAGGGAGACTGCATCCGTGCAAGCTCCACAGTATGATAGCCCAACAAGAGCTGCATAACAAAACTGGGTGGCATGCTGTTCTAGTTTGTCCTCCATTGCTGTGACAAAACACTCTGACCAACACCAACTTGGGGAGGAAAGGGTTTATTCGGCTTACATCTCCTGGGTCACAGTTCATCACTCAGGGAGCCCAAGGCAGGAACTCAGGGCAGGAACCTAGAGGCAGGAGCTGAAGCACAGGCCATGGAGGAATGCTGCTTACTGGCTTGCTCACCTGGTCAATGCCCTCTTATATAGTACACAACAACCTGCCCAGGGTGACCACCCATAGTGGGCTAGGCCCTCCCACACTGCTTGACAATCAAGACAATACAGATGTGGCCACAGGCCAGTCCAATGGAGCCAATTCCCCAATTGAGGTTCCCTCAACCCAGGTGTGTCAAGTTGACATTAAAGCTATCCAGCACGATTGACCCCTTGTCAACTTGATACACAAAACACATGACTATTAAATCACCACTTTTCCAGTTCTTTTCCCCAAAGTATGATGTTAACATTAATCACAACCTAAGACAGTACAACCTTAAAAGCCCCACAGTCCTTAAAATATCCGAACACTTAAAAGTTCACAGTCTGTTAAAAATCTCTTAACTGTGGGCTGCTGTAAAATCCAAAACAAGTACTGTCTTATTTCAAAGGGAAGAATCAGGCACACTCAAACAATACCTAAGTCCAGCAAAGTAGCTCAAGGCTGGACTCTTGGGATTCACTCACGATCTTCTGGTCTCCAAAGGGTCTCGGCAGCTCCCCCTCTCCGACTCTGCCTTCCGTGGCACACATAGCTCATCTCGCAGGCCCAGGACGACTCCATTCCACACCTGCTGCTGCTCTTGGTGGTCGTCCCATGGTCCGGGCATCTCCAAAAAGCTGGGGTCGCCACTGAAACTGAGGCAGCACCTTCACCAATGGTCTCTTCTGACCTCTCCTGGTGCAAAGCCTCAGCGTCTCTCCATGACCCATGCAATCCTGGGGTCTTCACTACAGAGGTTTTGGCAAACAACCCAGGTCCCTCCTCCTCTACTTCCTCTCAGCACCATATTGACCTGGCTGGCTGGGTGGGCCCCATAAGACTCCCCCTTTTTTCTTTTATAACCCCCTCTTTCTGAGGTACGGGTGTGGCACCTCCTCGGAGGTTCACCATTGAGGCACCTTATGTAAGGTTCACCTTATAGTGTGTGGAAGTCTTAGGGTTCCAGCTGGTCATAGCGCAACCTAAGGGCCCTGAGTTTTACCTCCCGGGCCTTTTTTCTGATCAGCCTGGTTAGCCTGTTGAAGAGGCAGGGCCCAAATATGTGCAGGAATGAAATTATGAGGAGGGGGCCCATCAGTGTGGAAATAAGAGTAGTCAACCAGGGGGACCAATCAAACCATCGTTGGTACCAGGTGGATCCATACTCTCTCTGCTTGTCCTCAATTCCCTTCTTGCCCTCTTCAGTGAATGTTACCTGAATGGGGTTGCAGTGGTAATTGGTGCATACCCCATAGAGGGGGTTGCTGGCCTTTCTTATGTCTTTATCCTAGTGACCTGAATAGCTCCCTTGTGCCCCATCCAATAGCCTGATCCTGTAGTCTCACACCCCCATGCCTTACAGTAGAAATCTCCCGGCCCACCAGAGTCAGATATCTTTTTTGCAGTCTGGTTACTCCCAGGGCATACATAAATGTCAGTGTCCCTAAGTGCAGCTCCTTTGAGGATGTGAGAACATCCCGGGGATCTAGGGTCCCCCACCACTGGCAGGGTGCATCCCTTTTGTCCATTACATTCTGGCCTCCCTAGGTGAGCCAGGGTCCAATCAGCCACATCCCAGCTTCCTCGGGCCAGATCGCAGAGATCGAAGAAGAGCGGTGGCCACCATGAGGGGGAGGGTATCATTCATGGTGCTGTTGAGGATCCCTCCATTGACGGGATTGGTCACCAGCCATGTCACTCTCTACGGTTGATGGGGGTTTCGGTGCAGCACTCCTGTCACTCCTGCCGTCACACATGCAGCCACCAGCAGACTCAGGAACTGTGCCATCTCTAAGCATTAAAGCACATAAGAGCTTCTCAAGGGTCTGTTGCCCTTGGGACTGGTTAGTTCTTTTTATCACTTTGTGATTTTCTTGTTTCTGAAGGTGAGTTGAGACCACCATATCCTCTTTCTTTCTTTGTTGGTTCGTTTGTTTTTGGTCATCCTCCTGTTCTGAGGGAATGGGCAAAAACTTTAGGTTCCTTGATGGCACCCAGATAGGCGCCTCCTCCCCTATAGGACACACACACACCCAAAGCCCCTTCCCATCATAATTAGTAAGTCTGGGCCTTTCCATTGGTGTGTTAAAGGATCTTTCCATTTAACCTTCACCTGGAGGTTGAGGCTTGTGTGTCCCCAGTGTTTTTGGAACCTGAATTCCATCATATCTTTAGAAAAATTTAAAATATTTATAGTAAACAGAGCTTCTGCCAATTGCAGGTGGGGGCTTACTCCCCCTTTTTGTTTTGTAATGCTTCTTAAGGTATGGTGATTTCTTTCAACAATGGCTTGTCCTGGGGGTTGTAGGGGATTCCTGTAGTATGTTTAATACCCCATCTCTCAAAGAAGACTGCAAGGGCCTTAGAGGCAAAACTAGGTCCATTGTATGTCTTGATTTGGTGGGGCAGTCCTAATGTTGCAAAACATTGGAGAAAGTGGATTGGGCATGTTGGCCCTTTCTCCAGAATGGGCATGGCCCAGCAGGCTCTGGAGTAAGTATCAATGGACAGAAAACTATTTAAGTTTGCCAACGGTGGCGAAGTGGTGACATCTGTTTGGCAGGTCTCAGGCCCAAGGATTAACTCCTTGGGGTTGAAGTGGGGGTGCTCTGAGAAAGGATTGGCAAGATTTGCATGTTTGGGAAAATTTTTTCAATTCCTTACAGGCACCTGGGGGAACCTTTGGTATCCCTCTCCAATTTACATGGGTTAGCTCATGAAAGTTTGCAGCTTCATGAGCTGTTAAGATTTTAGGCAGGGAGGCCAGCTGATCTGCTAGGGCGTTTTCACATACGGATTTCCTAAAATTAAAAATAAATTATATTAAAAAGATAAATGTAGAGACAAATAGAACGTTCATAGAAGATATAGACAAAATCCCAAATGCATCAGTCATGATAATAAATTTGAATGAGTTACATGGCAAGAGTAAAACCAAGTCTTGTGAGCCTGGATTAAAATACTACTGCATGCTTCTTATAAATGATGATCCAAAATATATGATGTCATAGGCTGGAAAGTGCTGTGATCTGAATGCGTCGCCCTCAGATTCAGTGATGCCAATGCCATTGTATTAGGCGATGAACACTGCAAGAGGCTATTGAGTCATGAGTTCTGCTTCCTCAGGTCCTTATAACAGGTCTTGATGGAATGTACAAGGCCTTTCTGTGCCCTTCATCTTCTGCCGGCCACAAAATGACTGGGATGGACTGTGTTCCTGACCTCTTGTTGTAACTGCCGGCTAGCATAAACCTAGAGTCACCTGGGGGAAAAGAAAAACCTCAACTGAAGAATTTCCAGCTTCTGAGATTGGCTAATTGATGTAGGAAAGCCTGTCCACTGTGAGTGGTGCCAACCCTGGGTAGGTGGTCTTGGGTTGTCTAATAAAAGCAACAGTGAAGCCTTTCCCCCCAACCGGGGGGAAAGCCAGCTTGTAGTGTTCCTCCATGGTCTCTGCTTCAGTTTCCTTCAGGCTCCTGCCTGAGTTCCTGCTTTGGCGTCCCTGGATAATGAACTGCAACCTGTTAGACGAACAATACCTTTCTTCACCCAAGCTGCTCTTGGTCATGGTTTCTATCACACAAGAGAAGCAATAGAATACCCAGAGCACGAAGCTTTCACCAGGTTCCAAGTGCCAGAAGCTTTTTGACTTTTTTGTCTCCGGAACTATGAGATATAATTTTCTGTCCTTTATAAATTACCAATTCTGCAGTATTCTGTTTTAGTGGTAAAAATAAAGTAAAATTCATGGGAAAGATATGTAATGCAAATGACAAAAAGAAAGTAGATCTTCCAAGGCTAATACAGAAAAAGGTAAGAAATATTATATAAGATAACTGGGGTATGTTGTGATGATACACATTTCGCCGGGAAGAATTGTAAACGTGGATATTGTATAAAGCAAATATTGGCAGAATTGAAATAAAAAATAGACAGTTCAATTCTTGGCTGGATTTTAGCATATTTTTTTTCTAGTAACTATTTTAGAAACAAGACCAATCACAAACTAAGAAGAAAGGATAAAGAAATAACTATTTCTGGAGCTAGGAAACAGCAAGACAGGCTCCTTCCCAGCTCGCATCATAAAGTCAGCAGAGTGTTCATATCAACACTTGACAAGGTTATAAAAGAAAAATTACAGGTCAAACTCACTTGTAAACATAAATGCAGACCTTTTAATCAACTGTTATCAAATCAGTAATACCTAAACTTGATAACATGTCATGACTAAGCTGGCTTGAGTTGAGGAATATAAGGCAATGAGACTGTTGTCACAAAATGTGTTTCTCAATGTCATAACCATAACAGAAAAAAAGAAAAATCAGAGATGCAAAAACACATTTAAAATGGTTATATATTAATTTTATAGAGAACAATGACTCTGATGAGACTAATTTAAAATACTCAACATCTTTAATGACACAGCACTCTCTAATCAATGTCCTGACAATTGATCCAGTTGATCTCCTTGTGTTCCATAGTGAAGCTAGTAAAGACTAGGAAACAGATTTAACTGGTATTAAAAAAAAAAAAAGCAAAGGGCGTGGAGAGATGGCTCGTGTAAGAGCACTGAGCTCTTGAAGAGGACCCGGGTTCAATTCCCAGCACCACATGGCAGCTATAATGTCTTTAAGCCAGGCTTGTGGCACACACTTTTAATCTAGACTCCAGGCAGAGGTAGGTGCAGGTGCATCTCTGTGAGTTCAGCCGAGCTGGTCTACAGAGTGAGTTCCAGGCCAGCTTGGGCTATAGGGAGACCACTGTCTCAAAAAGAAAAAAAAAAAAAAAAAAAAAAGCAAAATGCTTTGTTTACATGTGACAGTTCCATTTCCACATGTAATTAAAAATCTGCTCCCTGGTATGGTGGTGCACTCTTTTAATCCTCACACTTGGGAGGCAGAGGCAGGCAGATCTTTGTGAGTTGAAAGCCAGCTTGGTCTACAGAGTGAGTTCCAGGACACCTGGGGTTACAGGAAGACCCTGTCTCAAAAAAAAAAACAAAATCTGCTTGTGACATTTTACAATACAGTTGAACTTTTGACAATTGTACCAATTTCATAAATTAATTTGAAAAAGAAATCCCAGCAGCTTTATAATATTAAGTGTTACAATCATTTTGAGGGAAGAGAATGTTTGCCAATCATGTTGACTCAGGGATAATGGTTTCTCTCTCACGTGACATAGCTCATATCATTCTAAACTGGTAATTCTTGCTTTGTATATTTGGAGATAACAATTTTAATAAAAATCATATATAATTTTCATGTAAATTAAACCTATCACTTTGAAATATTCCCCCTCTAAGCTTAATAATGAAGACTCCTAATGGCCTATTTTATCTTATATTGATCTAGCTTTATCAATTTTCTTCCAATTAGTGTTTAGGGAGGACAGTTTCTTATCAAACTGTTAAATAATTTTATTTTTGATGTCTCCTATAATAGCACAGTGCTGTTTTTCTTTATCTAGTTTGATTACATTTTTCTAACAATTAACACATTTGTATGTAATATAATGACTGTTATATTTGGGGCTGAGCTCTATCTTTTTTAAAGTGTGTTCTGTTTTCCTTACTTAGTCTACAGTGGCCATTCTTTCCTTTTTGACTTGTATTTGTTCCATTGCATTTTCATCAGGATAGTTTCCCTGTATAATACATCAGAAATCATATCTATTTTATCATTCTAATACTGTTTACCATAGATATTATTTTTTTAAATTAAAAATACTTTTATTCTTTTCGAAAATAATGTAACAACCTTGTAATTCTTAACATAATTTAGTTACAACATAACTTACAGTTCACTGAATTATGTTTTACTTCTTTTTTTAAAATTTTTATTTATTTTTGTATGTGTATGAATGTACTGTCTGCATGTAGGTTTGTGCACCCGTGTCATGCAATGCTGCGGAGGTCAGAAGAGGGTCTCGGATTCCCCTGGAACTGGAGTTGTCCTGGAATTGGAGTTACAGGCGGTTCTTAGATGCCATGTGGGTGCTGGGGATCAAACCCGGGTCCTCTGCAAGAGCAGTCGGTGCTCTTAACCACTAGGTTATCTCTCCAGCCCTACTTCTCTTTATATATAACATCAGGACAGTATGATCGTTTTGTAAATTCAATACTTAATAAATTGATATATCCTAGTTTTCTTGATTTCCTTTCCTCACTTCTTTTCTGACCCTCCATTCAGATTCAGTTTCCTTCTACTGTGAAGGAAGACAGACCATTCTTTCACTTTTACTTTGGTGCAATATGCTTGCAACACATCCTCCTGGGTTGTGCTTATTTCAGTAAGTATATAGTGTTGTCAGCATGCACAAGATCCATGCAAACATAAACAGACAAAACCCAGCATAGAACTGTGGAAACAGGCAGCAGGTACCAATCTTAGCTGAAATATCAGCAGCTGATTACTGCTGGCTGAGGAAGGAAGATTATGCATTAATTGGTTATAGTTTCTAAAGTATTGAAGATGCAATAATTTCATGTTGACTCAAACTACAATTCAAATTCAAGAGCATGATAAAATTATTAATAGAGAAAAGGCTGTGAAGGCTTTCCAAATGGGTATTCATCTGATAGTTAATTCTGAGTAAAACCATTAAGTGAGAGAGACCAACAAAACAGACAGTGGTAAATGTGATTTAAATGTTATTAGGTACCTTGGTAATTATTTTTGCAATTTTAAATATGACTGTGGCCCAAAGAAAGAGGAATTGTAGTCTTAGTAGCCAATGTTAAAGTTCCCAGCAAATGCAGATTAGGGACATGAGAAATGTGCTAAAGTGCAAAGTGGTGTTTCTTTAGGGGACAGTACAGGTATAAATTCAGACAAATCTTTAAAACTACTGGAAATTAAACAATACTACAGTGGTAAGATGATACAACAAAGTAGGGCTAGAATGATTGTCTCAGTGGTTAAAAACATGGGCTGCTCTTGCACAGGAGCCAGGTTTGATTCCCAGAACCCACATGGTGGCTAACAACTGTCTGTAACTCCAGTTCCAGGGGATCTGATGCCCTCTTCTGACCTCCACAGGCATTGTAGGACATGAGTGCACTTACATGCAGGCAGTACACTCACACACATAAAATAAAAATAATAAAAATTTAAAAGATGATTCAACAAAATACATGAAAATTTTGTTAATTGTAGCTGTAATTTAAATAATTATAAATATCCTAAATTCAGTAGTTAAAAAGACATAAAGTGACCAGCTTAGAAATCCCCCCAATTGACAAACATACACTATATATAAGTGCCACACCAACTCTGGCATCATCTGTGTGAGCATAATAACGGACGAGGAGATATGTGCCTCCCGAGGCTAAGCTCCCTGTGGTCAGTGACAGAGTACCCGGCCTCAGCTTCTAAGATCACGATGCATTACAAAGATGTTATGCTTCATGAGTGTTGGACTTTGTACACTGTCTTTTGACTCTCCTCCCGAGCCCAGCACAACCTCAGTCCCAGACAAGGGACAGTTAAACATGTTTAAAAATAATTCAGGCAAACAGAAGCCTCATGAACCTAGGTAAAATCATACAGAGATACAACATTTAAAGGCTCCTTTGTCCTAAAAGTCCCCACAAAGATATTGTAGACATTACACTGAGATCATAGGTTAGTTACAAATAATAAAAATGTCCTTCCAAACTTAATAAAAATAAGACTCAGTCCTTTAAGCAGAAAGCTACATCTAATAAAGTTAGTAAGATAAAGTTTAGCTACAGTTATACATATTAAAGTGTAACACTTAGTTAGAGACACATGGTGGGGATTTCTCCTTTAAGAAAAACACTGTGTAATTAATGAAGAGCTGAAAGGCCCTTTTAGACTTGTGGCTTAAATCACAACCTGGAGATAACAAACAGCCTTGGGAAAGTTCTAGCCCCAGGAAGGATGAGAAACATCAAATTGGAACTTCAAAAGAAACAAAGACTGTTAATAGCTTGTGATTCTAAGACTGCTGTTTTATTGCTTATCAAGACAGTGTGAGCTGTAAACTTTCATTGACTTATCTTGTTGGCCTTGTAAGGCCAGGTGCGAATTGCTAAGGCAATAAGCCCTTTGTTCCCGAGGAGACGCAAATCCCCTGCCTGCCACCTCTGCCCTTCCCCCTTCTTGCCTGCTTTCCAGCCACTTTGCCTGCCTGTATAAAACTTGACTTGATCTCAGTAAAGGTGCACTAGATCCAAAAACTCTCTCTGGTGTCACGTCCAATTATTTTTTGCCTAATCTGTGCCCTCCTGTACAGACTCTAATTTCCCGCAGGTGAAAGGACTCCGACTGGGATAGTCTGTGGCAATAAGCATACAAGAGTGATAATAAAAATACAGGACACACATCTCATGAGATTTATGTGTATGAATATCAGGAAGTATAGTGCTTAAGGAATCTGACATCTTTCTTAGCATGAGTTGAATTTACTGAGGAATGTTTATTTCTTTTTTTTTTCTTCTTTTTTTTTTTAAATATGAAACGCTTCATGAATTTGCATGTCATCCTTGCGCAGGGGCAATGCTAATCTTCTCTGTATCATTCCAATTTTAGTATATGTGCTGCCGAAGCGAGCACGGATTGTTTACTTCTTATGGAAGATAATAGCAAATTTACATATGTATGTGCCTAAAGACACAGTATCAAAATATAAGAAGAATAATTTCTACCCTCAAATAGGAATTTTATAACATATGTTTCCCTCTAATTATTGATTAAATCAATATTTGGTAACATTTTCAGACAAGTAATACATGTATAGTATTCTGCCTCCAGCAATTAAACCCTCCCTCCTTCTCCAGCAAACATGCAACATTTAAGAGCATTGATTATATACTAGGCCAAAGAGAAAGCATCAACAAATTGCAAGAATAGATACTATACAAACTGTGATCTTTATGGTCACATAGCAATTAAATTGGAAGTTACTGATATTAAAGTGAATTGATAATTCCCTGCACATTTGAAAACTGCACTCCACTACTAAATACTGTAAGAACCATTGAAAAATATTTTAAATAAAAAATTATGATGATATGAAACTGAAGCATAATGGGAAACCACAAGTAATTGTTCTGATAGAAAGTGTGTACTTTCATCTGGGTGTGTGGAGCACACCTTTAATCTTTGCACTCGGGAGGCAGAGGCAGGTGGATCTTTGTGAGTTCAAGGCCAGCCTGGTCTACAGAGCCAGTTTCAGGACAGCTGGGGCTACAGGGAGACCCNGCTCCCCCTCTCCGACTCTGCCTTCCGTGGCACACATAGCTCATCTCGCAGGCCCAGGACGACTCCATTCCACACCTGCTGCTGCTCTTGGTGGTCGTCCCATGGTCCGGGCATCTCCAAAAAGCTGGGGTCGCCACTGAAACTGAGGCAGCACCTTCACCAATGGTCTCTTCTGACCTCTCCTGGTGCAAAGCCTCAGCGTCTCTCCATGACCCATGCAATCCTGGGGTCTTCACTACAGAGGTTTTGGCAAACAACCCAGGTCCCTCCTCCTCTACTTCCTCTCAGCACCATATTGACCTGGCTGGCTGG
This sequence comes from Rhizomys pruinosus, assembly GCA_009823505.1. NCBI lineage: Eukaryota > Metazoa > Chordata > Mammalia > Rodentia > Spalacidae > Rhizomys > Rhizomys pruinosus. The sequence continues at coordinate 122,776 of VZQC01007562.1, read as the reverse complement.
GTGGGCCCCATAAGACTCCCCCTTTTTTCTTTTATAACCCCCTCTTTCTGAGGTACGGGTGTGGCACCTCCTCGGAGGTTCACCATTGAGGCACCTTATGTAAGGTTCACCTTATAGTGTGTGGAAGTCTTAGGGTTCCAGCTGGTCATAGCGCAACCTAAGGGCCCTGAGTTTTACCTCCCGGGCCTTTTTTCTGATCAGCCTGGTTAGCCTGTTGAAGAGGCAGGGCCCAAATATGTGCAGGAATGAAATTATGAGGAGGGGGCCCATCAGTGTGGAAATAAGAGTAGTCAACCAGGGGGACCAATCAAACCATCGTTGGTACCAGGTGGATCCATACTCTCTCTGCTTGTCCTCAATTCCCTTCTTGCCCTCTTCAGTGAATGTTACCTGAATGGGGTTGCAGTGGTAATTGGTGCATACCCCATAGAGGGGGTTGCTGGCCTTTCTTATGTCTTTATCCTAGTGACCTGAATAGCTCCCTTGTGCCCCATCCAATAGCCTGATCCTGTAGTCTCACACCCCCATGCCTTACAGTAGAAATCTCCCGGCCCACCAGAGTCAGATATCTTTTTTGCAGTCTGGTTACTCCCAGGGCATACATAAATGTCAGTGTCCCTAAGTGCAGCTCCTTTGAGGATGTGAGAACATCCCGGGGATCTAGGGTCCCCCACCACTGGCAGGGTGCATCCCTTTTGTCCATTACATTCTGGCCTCCCTAGGTGAGCCAGGGTCCAATCAGCCACATCCCAGCTTCCTCGGGCCAGATCNCCAGCCTGGTCTACAGAGCCAGTTTCAGGACAGCTGGGGCTACAGGGAGACCCTGTCTTGAAAAGACCAAAAAAAAAAAAATAGAAAGTGTGTACTTTTTATATAGCTGTTATTTATGTTATGGAAGATAAGTGACTGAAATCAGTCCTTTGGTAATCTACTAATATATGAAGAGAGTAAACTAAACCGAGAGAAGGCAACAGGAAACAGATTAAGATAACACATGGTTATTGATTAAATATAAGCAATAGATCAACAAAGCCACAATGTCATTAAATTAAAAATTAATAAGAACCGGAAACTCTGACAAAATTAATGGACAGAAGCAAAGGAAAGACAAAACTGATATGATGAGTGAGAAGGGGTTTCTGTAAAGGTAGAGATCAAACACAGAAACAGTAAATATTTGCATGTTACCATGTGACTTTTCCTGGGGAGACATGATCAAACATCTTTTCCCTCTGGATAGCTACTGCACCATGGCAGACAAAGAAATGTGCCCCACCTATGTCTAGCTTAGTGAATTAGTAATTTTATTGGGGTTACTTACAGGAATATGGGTGAGAGGTTACTTGCAGGAGCAGGCTTGACTGAAAGACAGCTGCATCACTGAGAGGCCCACCCCAGCATGGGTGACAGCTCAGGAAAGTTGCATCGCTGAGAGGCCCACCCCATTATGGGTGACAGCTCAGGAAAGTTGCATTGCTGAGAGGCCCACCCCAGCATGGGTGACAGCTCAAGAAAGTTGCATCACTGAGAGGCCCACCCCAGCATGGGTGACAGCTCAAGAAAGTTGCATCGCTGAGAGGCCCACCCCAGCATGGGTGACAGCTCAGGAAAGTTGTATCACTGGAACTCACTGTACACAAAACTTAGATGCAGCCTAGCTGGCCAAATGGTCAGAATTTCCTACTGGAGAGTCCTTTCAAGACTTAAGGACTTTCCTTATACTTAAAACTTATATTTACTTTCTGGCCTTGTATGTTTCATATACTTCCTGAGCCTTAATATTGATCTTCCCTCCAGAAGGATATGTTTCAGTTTGGAGTAAATAACTACAAAATATATGTTGAAAAACAGACAATGGATAAAATATCACAGATAACTAAATAGGATGTTGAGTGAGTAGGCTGGAGAGATGGCTCAGTGGTTAAAAACACTTGCCGTTCTTCCACAGGACCCAGTTTGATCACTAGCACCTTTATGGCAGCTAAAAGCCATCCCTAACTCCAGTTGCAGGGGATTCTACACCCTCTCTGGCATTTGTGGGCATTTCATACACATGGCACACTTACATCCATGCCAGCAAAACACTCATATACATACTATAAAAATAAGTAAAATATTTTTGAAAAGCTATATTATCCCACATTTATTAACTTATTTGAAGAGAGAATTCACCCCCCCCAAAAAAAGCATAATGAAACACTAAGGTATTGTTATAAAGTACTTCTTTGTAGGGCAAATTCCCCAAAATAATAGGAAAGGTTTTATCACAATTTCATGTATACTATTCTTGGGAATAAAAAATAGAAATATTTTTCAGCACCTTGGAGGATGCCAATATAATGAGGCACCAAAACTAAAGGGAGACATTAGGTAGGAAGAAAATTGTAAATGTCTATTTCACTCAAAAATAAAGCTACAAAATTTTCTCAAATCAAATTTAGAACTGCACATAGCAGATAATATAGAATTATTAATAAATGTTGAAGTTAGATATATGAAACAAAGTTAATATTAGAGAAATCCAAAAATTTAATATCCCACTTAAAATGATAAAACAGAATATTCAAAAGGTAATTTCAATAATGACAGTCTTTGTTTGTTATGTCAAAAGTCAGTCATCAAACTCCTATTAAATTTGAAGAGAAAAAAGTATTAAATATAAAAAAATCTACTTAATAAAACTCCTAGAGGAAACTAGAAGCATTCTCTTTAAATCCATCAATAACAGAAGAATGTTCACTTTATTATTTTTAACATTGTACAGCATAAGAGAATAAAAATAGAGTTAGTATAGGAAAAGAGGAAACAAAATGCCAGTGTTTTCAGGCTATTTTCATATGGAAAATTTAAAGTTTTCTATACTTGTTAGATAGCTTAGAAACTTTGAGCAAAGTTTGGAGATTGGGGAACCAAAAATCAGTTTTGCTTCTATATAGCAACACCAATAATTAAAATGTAATTGAAGGAAAATGTAACTTATGGTATTGTCAGTTAATGTTGAGTATGTTGAATAAAGGGAACAAAATACATGTAAGAATGTTATAGGGGAAATTTTATAATTGTGTTACTTAAGATAAGATATAAACAGGTTGTTTGTTCAATCAAGTTGATCAAATGAGTTTCCAGACTACATTGCTGTAGTTTCGCCATTCACCCCAATCGCAGCCCAACAACCTGTCACCCCCCACTGGATGGTGGGGCTGTGGGGGTTTGGGCACAACAGCCTGCAGATTGGTTTTGCACAAAGGATGCTTGTACTCATGGATTATCACCTATAGCTAAAAAATGAAAAAAAAAAACTGAGAGAAAGATGCAGGACAGTTATGGAAGAATGCATGATCTGGGATGGGGTGGGGGTGAGGGGGGGAAGAGAAAGGGAAATGTGCCTGAACTGAATTGGAAAATAATGTATGAATTGCACAAAGCATCAATAAAAAAAAATAAAAAAAAAAGATATAAACAAACCAGAGTGTGGTGGACAATGCTTTTAATCTTAGCACTCTGGAGACCGAGACAGGGGAACATCTTGTGAATTTGAGGCCAGCCTGATCTACAAAGAGAGTTCCATGCTATCCAGGGCTATGGAACGAGATCCAGTTTCAACAACAAAAAAAGAGCAAAATTTAAAAAAATCAACTCTTCCTCTACCCGCTGGCATAGTTCCTCAGCTGATATTGTGGTTTCTTAACAACTTCCCACCTTCTATGGTGGGTTTTGTCTGGTTTGGGCTTGCATGGGTCTTGTGCATGCTGCCAGCATTGTTGTAGGTTCATATTAGCAACTTCTCAGCTCTTAGGAAAGCTCATTTTCCTGGTGGAAATCTGGCTCTTACAGTCTTTCCAACCCCCTCTTCCACAGTGACCATGAGCCTTGGGTGACAGAAGTTTGATGTAGTCCTATCCAAGGACACACACTCTGTAGCCTCCCATTCTGTATGTTTCAGTCAAATGTGGCTTGATACAGGTATCCTTCCCAAGCACAAGCATTCTGCAGTCTCTTCTCTGCCCTTTGGCCTGTTGTGGCTCCTGTGTTAATCCCTGTCTGTTGCATGAGGAAGCTTCACTGGTGAGAGTAGATAGCTATGTTAATATTATTTGTGCCTCCTGTTCCACTATGTTCCCTGAGCCTTACATGTAGAGGTTCCATTGCAGATATGCCACTTAGGGCTGGGCATCTCACACAGGCTTAATCTCTGTGTTTAAGCCATTATGGAATTCTGTTATAGTCTCCATCTGTTTCAAAAAAGTTTTTTTGATGAGTGGTAAGAGGGACACTTGTCTGTGAATATGAGGATACATATTTAGATGTTGGCCTAGGTATGTGCCAGAAATAGGGTTTTCTCTAGGATCTATGACCTCTCAAGACGTGCATTTGGGTATGTTTACAGTACCAGACAGGAGTTCCCTCCCACTGAACAGGCCTTATGTCCAATTAGACAGCTATTGATTACTTTCCCAACAAGAGTGTCACAACTACACCAGTAAAGATAGTTTGCTGATCTAGGTTGACTGTGCTCCAGTGGATGGACTCATATCAAGGGACATTTGAAGATGCGAATGTAGCTCAATAAGCTTTAACATGTATGACAGAAGGGATGAACTCCAATGAGGGACTATGGAAGGAGCCGTGTGGATAGAGAAGGTCTAAACATGATCAAAATGTATTGTATGAAATTCATAAAAATTCAATAAAAATAAATAAATAATTAAAAAGCAAAACTACAAAAGATAAGATGCAACTGACAAATGCATAAGGATCATGATCATTATTTTACATAAAATACTCTCTACATGTAGATAGAAATATTTAATATCATTAGTGAAAAATGTTCAGAGTTTAGCCACATGGACAGCATGTGTGTCCCAAGGAAGCAGCATCAGATCAATGTGTGAGTCCACAGCATTTCCTTTGTATTGCTGGTAGAAGTAGAAATGGTTCATCACTTCAGAAAAACAGTTTGGAACTATGCTGATATAAAAGTTTCATAATCTGTGAATCCCTAAATGTGTTTTGGAGTTAAACTATAGTTTATTTTCAGACTTTCTAAACCTGATATATGTGTGGAGTAAATAGATGTATATTTTGGAGTAATATAAAATTAACCGGAAAATATCTATCAACTTGCTATATAATTTGGGAATGTCAAGTTATATTTCTTTTTACCTGCATGCAACTTTACTATTAAAATGTGAATGCCTGAATGTGTTCTTAAATTAACCTGTAGTTTATTTTCAGACTTTGCAATTTTGGTATATGCGTGGAATGTATATATGCACATTTTAGGCTAATATAAAATCAAAGGGAACAACAATAAAAAAAGACTTGCTAAAGAACTTACCAAAATAGTAAACTTCTGCACTGAAAAAGTTAAAAAGGACTGAGAAAAAGATGAAAGACAGGACTTAACATGTATGGCAGAATGCATGAGTTCTGTGTGTAGGGGGACATGGATGTGGAAACGGGCATAAACTTGATTAAGAAATACTGTGTGAGGCAGTGTGGACCGGTGTTTTGGCCCAGAAGATTCTGGGAGCTGGGAACTGAGGTTTGAACTCAGAGGGTGTGGGCAGCTGGTGCCCAAGCAGCGGTGAGGCCATGAGGACTAGCACTTCGGTCCAGAGGATTCTGGGAGCTGGGAGCTGAGGTTTGAACTCAGAGGGTGCGGGCAGCTGGTGCCTGAGTGGCTGCGGAGGATACTGGCACATGGGCTAAGCAAGCAACTCAACCAACCCCTTCCTGCCCTGCCAACTGAAACTCTGGAGAGAGTGGCTAGCAGCAGAGGGAATGCAGTGCTCAGAAGGTGTCATCTGGGTTGTTATCCACCCAATTCTTAGGGAACAGAAAGGGAAGAGTGAACTATACCTTGCAATATATAACCAAAGTTGAAAACCTGAAACATAGACAAGCCAACAATCCATATATAAGGAGAATACAATGAAGGCACCTGAAGGAATCAAGGAAAGCAATCCTTCAAAAAGGCATTCAAGATTTGCATCAGAATACAGGGCCATACTCATAAAGACAGCCTGGTACTGACACTCTTAATATCAAAAAGTTAGCTCAAGTTTGGATCTTCAGTTTTGTTCCATTGGTCACCAGGTCTGTTTTTTTGTGCCAGTACCAGGCTGTCTTTATGAATATGGCCCTGTAATATAGTTTGAAGTCTGGTAGGTCAATCCCCCCTGTATTGCATTTTTCACTCAGGGTTGCCTTAGCTATTTGGGGTCCTTTGTTTTTCCATATGAATTTAAGGATTTTTTCCCAAGTCTGTGAAGAAGCTCATAGGGATTTTGATTGGGATTGTGTTGAATCTGTATATCAATTTGGGTAAAATGGACATTTTTACTATGTTAATTTTTCCAATCCATGAGCATGGGATGTCTTTCCATCTTTGATGTCATTTTCGATCTCCTTCAGGGGTTTAAAATTTTTGTTGTAGAGGTCTTTGGTATCTTTGGTTAGGTTTGTTCCCAGGTATCTTATTATTTTTGAGGATATTGTAAGTGGGAAGTTCTTCTTATATTCCTTCTCCAATTGTTTATTGTTGGTGTAAAGAAAGGCTTTGATTTTGCTCGGTTAATTTTGTAGCCTGACACTTTACTAAAACTCTCCAAACTTGAGCTCATACAATTTCAGCGACCTCATATTTGACAAAGAGGTAAAAAAAAAAAACCCTCAGTGGAGGAAGGATAGCATCTTTAGCAAATGGTGCTGGCAAAACTGGATCACCATTCATAGAAGAACAAAATTAAACCACTACCTCTTACCCTGTACAAAAATCAACTCCAAGTGGATCAAAGATCTCAATGTGAAGCCTGAAACCCTGAAGCTGATAGAAGAAAAAGTTGGCAACAACCTACAAGACACAGGTGTAGGAAAAAATTTTCTAAATCAGACAGCAACTGCACAGGAAGTAAGGTCAACAATCGACAAAAGCTTCTGTACAGCTAAAGAAACAAGGAGGTGAAGAGAAAAACCCACAGAGTGGGAGGAAATCTTTACCAGTGATACATCTGACAAAGCATTGACATCAAAGTAAAGAAGAATATATGAACTACTCAAAAAACAGAAAGTACAAAACAAAGAAGTAAGAAGACAAATGACTTACTCAAAAGATGGAGTAAAGAGCTGAACAGAGACTTCACCAGTAAGGAAGTAAAGATGGCTGAGAAACATCTTAAAAAGTATTTAACATCATTAATAATTAAGGAAATGCAAATTAAAGCCACTCTCTGATGTAGTATAGCCAGTATCCTGAGAATTACACATGCACAGAGCTGTTCCCTCATCAACCTAACCTGCCCTAGGCAGGTGAGACCATACAAGCAGCGTTGCAGACCTGGGCCAATCAGAAGATGACAAGAGGAGAGTAGGAATTCGAACAGTACATAGCCCCTAACCCTGCCCCAATAAACGAGTCCACGACAGCTTGCCCTCTGTCTGCATTCACCTGATTCCCAGGGTCTGTGTTTTGACTCTGTGCCTCTCACCCCCATTCCTGCTTTGGTTGGACCCCAAAATTCCCCAGCAGGCCTGGGGGATTGTCAACATCTGGTGCCCAACATTGGTTTTTCGATCCCCCCACAAGTGCTGGTGAGGCACCCCCTTCCTTGATCGGTGAGTAGTCCCCATTCTGATATTTAAAAATGCATTTTGGTCTGCGTTAGGGTGAGTGCCCAGGCCCCCCCCCAGACCCCTCTCCTCCCTTACCATTTCCCGCCCTCATGGATAATATTCCTCCCCACATTCGAGAGACATGGAAGGCTGCCCCACTCCTCCAGACCCATAGCCTTAAAATGAAATCCCAGGAGTTGGATTCATTTGGGAGGAGGCCATTTGTATTGCCTCTCCTTGCCATAATTGCAAACCTTATGGGTGCCTCAGCAAAGGATATTCTGCATGAGCATAACTCAACCTGCCGCAAGAACACTGAGGAAAATTTGGCCCTGCCCTGTGTCCCTGACTTTCACCAGGACGAGGAAGGTTCCCCCTATCCCAATCTCCCCAAACTCCCTTCAGCTGCCCCTGCTAGGGATACTCATTCGCCCCCCCCACCAATATACCCTTGGAGGGGGCTCCAGGAAGTTCTCTCCCACAGGAGTGTCTGGAGACATCTTTTTGTTCAGCTGGCTGTGTCTTTTGGGTAAAAAAGAGTTCAATTCCTTTTTTTTTTTTTTTTTCTTTAAACTCAAGTTTCTGGTCTGGGGCTCTCAGGAGAATGCGGAGATTGAAGACGCCCTAACTCCCCACTGGTAAAGTGCAACAAGGGGTTCACCTCAGTGATTTGGAATCCAGGCAAGGGATTTGGATTTTTAGTTCCAGGACTGACAGGCTCTGTGCGTGCAGCATTTCTCTTTGTCTAACTTTGTCTTGTGTTTATGGTAACTGTTCTTCTGTGTGTCTAAGTGTGCATCTAAGTTTTTATGTGTGTTTGTAAATTGGTAATTATAATTGTCTCATGTTGGTTCTGTCAAACAAAGTGGCAACTTCAAGTTTCAATCCTTTAAAGTGCACAGAACCATTCATTTTGGCATGCCAGACTAGATACGCACATGCAAACTTTAAAAAATTAATATTTAAAAATGCATTTGAAAGGCCTAAAATTTGGTTTGTGTCTGTTTTCAAAAGGGATTGTGTGAGGTAACTTGCTTGTTTTGGAATTATCTGCTTTCTTTTGAGACCTCTGAAGGACAGATTCTCCGATTTAATGTTAACTAGCCTTTGGTTAGTGTACACACCTTTAATCCCAGGCCTTGGGAGGCTGAGGCAGGCAGTTCTTTGAGAGCTCAAGGTCAGCCCATCTGGTCTGACTTGGTGAGTTTCCTCCACCCAGTTGCTATCTCAAAGGACCATAGAAATCTGCCTTTTACAAGCTAGTAAAATTTGCCTCAGCAGTTACTCAGGAATCCTGGTCTGGCTTGGGAGGAGGTCTTTAGAGCTTGTGGAATTCCTGAGCTCTCTGGAGTGCCCACATGGCAACCTTTCCATCTCTGCTAGAGACCAATTTGGGGGTGTGGCACCTGAATCAGTGGGGTGCTGCATGGTTTCCAGGGGTGCATTATAGGCTCTTGCCTCTAAGGACTGAGGGAGAGCAGTCTGAACAGCTTTTGGGCTCTGTTATGTTTTGGCAAGAATTTTTGAGCCTGTTTCCCTCCTTCCCTTTTTCTCCATGGGAGGAAAAGGGACCTCTCTGGGCCTGTGTGCTCCTCACTGATCTGGCTGGCAGACTGTGTGTTTGTGTTGAGGAAGAGTTGGTCTCAGAACTGGGTGAATCAAATTCATGAAAACTGTACTTCACTCCATGCTTTTAGTCTCCTAGCCATGCGTGGTGGCATACACCTTTAATCCTAGCACTTGGGAGGCAGAGGCAGGCAGATCTTTGTGAGTTCAAAGCCAGTCTGATCTCCAGGACAGCCAGAGCTACAGGGAGACCCTGTCTCAAAAAAGACAAAAAAATACATTCTGCCAAACATGCTTTTCATCTCTTAGTCTTTCTCAATATTTTCCATGGGGAAGTTGACTGTTTTGAGCAGAAGTTCACTGTTTCAGTCAGTTCTTTGTTGTTGTTGTTGTTTCCAAAATGCATTATGCCCAACTGCTTTGTACAAAAGCTCAGGGGGCCCACACAAGAAATACTTACAACTGGGTAATTGGCACTAGCATCCACAGATGAGGGATACCATTCATCGTTTGTTTTTCTGGGACTGTGTTACTTCACTCAGCATGATGTCCTCTAGCTCCAGCCATTTTCCTGCAAAGCTCATGATGTCGTCTTTCTTTACTGCTGCATAGAACTCCATTGTGAAGGTGTACCACATTTTCTCTATCCACTCGTTAGCTGAGGGGCATTTAGGTTGGTTCCAGCTCCTTGCTATTGTGAAGAGAGCTGCAATAAACATGGCCGTGCATGTATCTCTGTGGTGGCGTAAGTCTTGAGGGTACATGCCCAGGAGTGGTATGGCTGTGTCGGGTGGCAAGTTCATTCCAAGTCTTCCAAGGGTTCTCCACACTGCTTTCCATAGTGGCTGTACGAGTTTACATTCCCACCAGCAGTGGATGAGTGTTCCCCTTTCCCCACAACCTCTCCAGCACTTGGTATCATTTATTTTCTTGATCCTAGCCAGTATTATTGGAGTAAGATGATATCTTAAAGTGGTTTTCATTTGCATTTCCTTAATGATTAGTGATGTTGAACAGTTCTTGAGGTGTTTCTCAAACATCTCTAATTCCTCACTTGTGAAGTCTCTGTTCAGTTCTTTGCTCCATCTATTGAGTGAGTCATTTGTTTTCTTTTTTCTTTGTTTTTTGAGTAGTTTATATATTCTGGAAATCAATGCTTTGTCAGATGTATCTGCAGTGAAGGTTTCCTCCCACTCTGGGATTTCTCTTCACTTCCTTGATTGTTTCTTTTGATGTACAGAAGCTTTTGAGTTTGATGAGGTCCCATTTGTCAATTGTCGACCTTAATTCTTGTGCAGCTGCTGTCTGATTTAGGAAGTCTTTTCCTACGCCTATGTCTTGTAGTCTGCTGCCAACTTTTCTTCTATCACCTTCAGAGTTTGGGGTTTCACGTTGAGGTCTTTAATCCATCTGGAGTTGACTTTTGTACAGGGCGAGAGGTAGGGGTTTAATTTCATTCTTCTACAAGTGGTGATCCAGTTTTGCCAACACCACTTGCTGAAGGTGCTGTCTTTTCTCCATTGTGTCTTCTTGGCTCCCTTGTCAAATATGAGATGGCTGAAATTGTATGTGCTCAGATTTGGATCTTCGGTTTTGTTCCATTGGTCAACAGGTCTGTTTTTGTGCCAGTATCAGGCTGTTTTTATGACTATAGCCCTGTAGTATAGTTTGAAGTCTGGTATAGAGATCCCCCTTGTGGAGCTCTTTTCACTCAGGGTTGTTTTGGCTATTCGGGGTCTTTTGTTTTTCCAAATGAATTTAAGAACATTTGTTTCCAAGCCTGTGAAGAAACTCTTGGGGATTTTGATTGGGATTGTGTTAAATCTATACAAGAGTTTTGGTAAAATGGACATTTTTACAATGTTAATTTTCCCAATCCATGAGCATGAAAAGCATGTTTGGCAGAATGCATGAGCTCTGGCAGGGTGGGGGAATGGGCAGGAACATGGGTCTATATTTGTTAAAAATAAATAAATAAATAAATAAATTAATTAATTAATGTGAAAAAAAAAGACAAAAAAAATTATTGTGATTACTTTAAGATGTTAGAGCAGCCTCTTGCCCCAGGCTCCTGATGTTTTCAATGTGTGTATTTGAGTCTTTTTAAACTATGGAAGCTCAGTTCAGCTTATGGATAAGAACCTGTTTGGAGGGTGTACGTGCCTTAAGCCCTCATACTTAGTAAAATCTTATTCTGACACACCTAATCAGAAATATAAATATTTTAGTGGTATAACTTGGGTACTCTAACAACAACAACAACAAAAAATCTTTCCAAACTCTGTTCCAGCACTTGGGAGGCAAAGGCATGTGGATATCTTGGTCTGGTTTGGGTGGAGAACTGATACCAGAATGGCCTGCTGGCCCAGCCCTGTTTCTTGCCTCCAGGGTGGGAGAGCTACTCTTCCAAGGGTAGCTAATGGGTTTTATTGTGTTTCCTATCTGTTTCCCCCACCCCCTTATTCCACGTAGGAAGCAAACATACCTCCCTGGGTTTGAACTGGTGTTCTGCTGGTCTGCTGGTCTGGCCACTCCTGGAAATTCAGGTGTGGTTGGCCATACCTTTAATCCTAGCACAGCCAAGGTCTTTAGGGGTAGAGATCATTACTGTAGAATTTCTGATTCAGAAACTAACAACTGACCCAATTTAATCCTAAATTAAAAATAGGAAAATTTGCCTCACAGCTAGACGACCTCAGTACTGTATAAATTGTGAAGATTTATAAAAAATTTTTTTTACAAAAAGTGTTGTTATGTTGATTGTTTTAAACTTAAGAGTCTTATTTTACTCTGATTAAGTTTTCATCTGTAATTTACAGTTTTCATCAAGGTGCTGAAATTTGGGGTTTGAAACTAGTCATACATTTGTTTTATGGAGCTGTTTAAGGCTTGCATCTAATGCTAATGATTTACTCGATATCAAGTTGATTCACAAATAAAGTGTCATGTGAGCTAAAACTGCTAAATTACACCATGGTCCTTGGTCCTTATATTTTAAGTTCATTTTAAGGAATAATCACTTCTGTTCTAGGGTGCAATTTATTTCAACACGTTACACATGTGGGGACATTTGCCAGGCCTAGGTAAAGTACCTCTAAGCACTCAAAGAAAATTGGTCATTCAAAACCTGCTCCTAAGTTGGCATGAACATCTCACAGTTTATACTAGTGTATTTGAGATAACTGTCCCATCTCATTACATGGAAAATAAGTATTAATTACTTAGTAAATCTGCACAATTAAGGGTTAATCTGTTTATAAATGCTATGTCTTAAGGTAATAAAAGGATATAAAAAGGTGGAAAATGTTGAAAAGGTATTTTTAGTAAGGATTTATGTGAAGATGATGAAAAAGTTTATGCAAATGATAAAAGTCTGAGGAGGTTTGTTGTGACAGGTAAAAAGGACACTATATAAATAAACTTAAATTTGTAAGGTTTGCTCTAGTTTAAAAATCAAAATGTATATCTAGTAAATTGGTATAAACACTCAAGCTAGTTTACTAGTGGCTTGATTAGGATTGTGAATATACAGAGTTGTTAATTTTCAGTACTCTCCTGGCTTGAACCTGACTCCCTGTTACAGGTTTGGATGAAATGGGCACAGGAAAATATGGGTTACCTATGGCTACTGAAAATGTACTTTATGATTCTTGCAAGAGTTGCTTTGATATTCCCTTTAACCTAACCAGATAATTTGGCTGAAAAGGCTAGATTCTATCTTCCTGAACAAGCTGCATGCAGTCCAAAAGAAGACAGTTTGGATGGACTTGGTAATCCTTATCAGTTTATTTCCTGTCTTTTGGTATGTGTTACAACTCCTGTCTTTCTGGGAAAACTATAAATCAGGATAAAGGGTCTGAAAAAGAAAAAGATTGTTTCCATTTGTAGTAATTGTAGTGTACACTTTTACATTTAAAATAATCCTGAAATTTTTTAATACGATCTTGTGAGTTATGCTTGCTTAACATATGGCGTTAAGTCCCTCCTCCAGTCAGTATTATACAAGACTGCTTGAACTTTTGTCCAAGCCTTATCTAGAATATTATACAGTAATTAAAGGTGTTAGGCTGGTGTAACTTATCCTTTCTGTATGGATAACCACCATACATAATGCCCATGCCAATTTGGCCAAAAACAAAAGTTGGTTAATCTGGGCTAACTGTATGGACCAAGAGAAAAGTATAACCAAAAGATAAATAATCATTATATTTCCTTTAAAGTCTGAGTGATTGTGCCTCCAAACACTAGATTTTAAGTCATTTAAAGTCATATGAGATTTGTTGTTACCAAATAACAAAGTTTCTTCTCTCTATTTAAGCAACTACCGAAGGGAAAACTCACACCCACCGTGACTATTGAAATTTCCTGGAAAGCAGATGCTGAGTCCAGACACCACATGGATGAATGAACAAAAGAAGAAGCCCAATAATAGATGCTTCAGAACCCCTGGTTGAGAAATTCTAATGGACTTTTAAATTTTTTTTTTTTCACCCTGTTCCTCTCTTGGTTCCCTGCCTAGAAAATGTACCTGGCTACTCCCGCCTTCACAGGCACTAGTCAAGGATTTTGTTCTCTCTGTAACTATACTTTCTGGGGTCTTTTAGATAGATCCACTGAGTAAGAGTACCCCAGTCACCACCTCCTACACCCCCTTTCAGCATGGAAGAAGTCAGAGTGGTCGGTGCCCCAATTCCCTCTTGGCAATTGGGATAACATCCTCAGATAATGTGATAAAAGTAGGAGCTAAAAATTGGCTAGGGAGTTTAGGTTCAAGACCCCCCCCCCCAAAAGCCAGTTTCTTTCTCAGCTGAGAGCTGAGGACTTCCTGGATCGGCCAGTGGACTTCTGGTTGCTCTGGCTCGAGGCTCATACATCCTTAACTCACTTGTCATATTTATTTACCAGTAGGTGAATTCCATTAAAATTATGGTGCTAAGGACCCAATACAACCCCCCTAGCAGAGATCATTCCATCTTGGAGACAACAACTGTGGTTCACTCTTGTGAACTTCCTTCAAGGATTTGAAGGCCACATGAGAGAAAGAGATGAGTTGCGACCCCAGGTTTTCCTCATTCTGCCTGATCCCCTACCAATTCCTCAATATTACATGTCTATATGGTGAACTTGGTGACATTATTAAAGGCTCCTGGTCGCAACAGTTTATTAACTACACCTTAACCGTTGGTTCTCAAGTTGTCTCCCTTAACTCTCCCACCCAGAGGTAATAGCCTTTGATACTAGCTTTGTTTCACAGGTGTGGTCTAGGCTAAAGTCCATTTTTAATCCTGCTACATTGGTCACCTGGGGGAATCCTCTATCTCCTGGCCTTTCTATGCCTTTTTCTCTTCAGGTGTCTGTTTTGCTTTGCCCACAGCCAACACCAGGTCAACAAAACAATGGCCCAGGTCCTCTCAGCAATGGTCAATAGGGACTCTGCATGCACCCCTCCTGATGAGGTGATTCGCATCTGTCTCTCATCCATCTATAATTTGAAGGAATGAGCTTGTCTCTCCCCTACGTGGTACTGCTCCTGGCCTCTTACCTCAGGGGCTGGCCAGTCAAAGACGGGTAAGACCCTGCAAAACCAGGGCAACCTAAGCCAGACACAGTGAAATGTCGGAATGCCAGAGGTGGGGTCAACAAGTTTCCGGCATAGCACCCGAGCTCCCACTGGATGGCTCCTCATGCAAAATTAAATACAAAGGGTGGAGATGTAGTATAGCCAGTATGCTGAGAATAACGCATGCGCAGAGCTTGTCCCTCATCAACCTAACCTGCCCTAGGCAGGTGAGATCATACAAGCAGCGTTGCAGACCTGGGCCAATCAGAAGATGACAAGAGGAGAGCAGGAATGTGAACAATACATAACCCCTAACCCTGCCCCCAATGATCCAGTCAGGGACAGCTCGCCCTCTGTCTGCATTCACCTGATTCCCAGGGTCTGTGTTTTGACCCTGTGCCTCTCACCCTCATTCCTTCTTCGGTCTGACCCTGAAATCCCCAGCAGGTCTGGGGGATTGTCAACACTCAGATGTCATCTCACTCCAATACGACTAGCTAAGATCAAGAAAACAAAAGATGTTGGAGAGGTTGTGGGGAAAAGTGAACACTCATCCACTGCTGGTGGGAATGCAAGCTTGTACAACCACTATGGAAAGCAGTGTGGAGAACTCTTAAAAGACTCGGAATGGGCCTACCACCTGACCCAGTCATACCACTCCTGGGTACATAGCCCAGAGACTCATCCTACCGCAAAGATACATGCATGTCCATGTTTATTGCAGCTCTCTTCACAATACCAAAGAGCTGGAACCAACCCAAATGCCCCTCAACAGATGAGTAGATGACAAAAATGTGGTACATCTACACAATGGAGTACTATTCAGCGGTAAAGAAAGATGGCATTATGAACTTTGCAGGTAAATGGATGGAGCTCGAAGCCATTAAGCTAGGTTAAGTAACACAGTCCCAGAAAGACAAACGGAGAATGGTTTCCCTCATTTGTGGATGCTAACACCAAATCCCCCAGATGAAAGGGAAGCTGAATGACATTGCTATATTTTTGTTTATCTGAAAGCAACTATGTTGCTATAATGTGAATCTCTCAATGGGCTCTAGAATCCACATACCAATTATTCTCAGACTCTGTAATTACTGTGTATGGGTGAAGAATATGTATCTGTATTTTAGAGTAATATAAAATTAATGGAGGAAAATGTGAATTCCTAAGCATAAAAAAAAGACTGAGAGAAAGATACAGGACAGTTATGACAGAATGCATGGTCTGGGGTGGGGTGGGGTGGGGGGAAGGGAAAGGGGAATATGCCTGAACTGAATTGAGAAATGATGTATGAAATACACAAAACATCAATAAAAAAATCAAAAAGTAAGTTGTTATTTATTCAAGAGGGATTATCTATAAGAGGTCAGGTTAGGCCATATACAATCTCTACTGTATATTCCTTTCTCCCTTTTTCTTGAAAACTGTTTAAAACATAAAACCCAATTTTATATGACCTCTGAGCCATTCAAAAACAGGCTTCAAATTATATTTAACCCATGTTCTAGAGTTTGCCTACCTGAAGCCAACATCCTAGTTGTGATCAGATCATCCTAGTTGTGATCAAAGTCTACATTTTCCTAATATATAAAAATCATCAAACCTAAAGGTTAGTTTCCATTTCCATCTAAAAATCTTCATGCTAGATCTTATTCAAAAGACACATAAATGATATAAAAATTTTAATCTAACTTTATTCATTACTTATAATGATATTTCATTTATTTTAAGGTAATAATGTGTCAGTAGACTTTCAGATTACTAGTGACTGCTGAATAGTTTAAAACCATTCCATACACCCTTCTTTTGTTTTCACAGGACATATACACTTATCTTATATTCAACAAATAGAAATTACAGAAATTATCCAGGTAACTAAACCTAAACAATCACTGTCACCTAAAATTAAAAAAAAATACTAGAAGCATACAATGTTATTTTTAAGATAGCCCATTTTCTTCAGTTAAATATTTTGTTCTCTTCATATAATTAAATAAGTGCATATGCTTTAAGCATAGGAGGATTATCTCAAAATAAGAGATAGCACTTTTTTATTAAGGTAGGTATCAATCTACTGGAAAATATTAAGGACCAGTCCATGCCTCTCATATTCTTAGTGGTAATTGTCAAATATCCAACCAGGAAAAAAAATGTAGCCCTTAATGTTATTATGGTTGAAATTCTGATCCAGGAGTAGTAAGCCATTAGAGAACTGAGAAGCAATAAATTCTGTTCAGTGACATTTTCTGCATTAAAAATGACCCCTACTGTTGACCCTGAAATTAAATAACATTGAAAATTGATTGGGAAAAAATCTGTTGGAATAGTTATAAGATATTTATTCATGATTTTACAGTTATTAAAAAATTAGAGACTGTTTCAATTATTATTCTATCTTTAAAATGTTGGTTCTATTTTTTTTTTTAATTTTTATTTATTTATTTATTTTTATGTGTATGGATGTATTGTCTGCATGCAGGTCTGCGCACCCGTGTCGTGCGATGCCGCGGAGGTCAGAAGACGGTCTCGGATTCCCCTGGAACTGGAGTTCTCCTGATATTCTAAAGGATGAGTAGAGAGGGACTGGACTCAGATGAGTAGAGAGGGACTGGTGCAGCACTCAGGTAATGCAAGGCCCATTCTGGGCCGAAGGTGGCTTTCTCTGTGCCTCGGGTCTATTCTAATCTCTGGTATTCATCTGTGGAATACAATAATTTAAACAAACAAACAAAAAGCTCTGGGTATTCTGGAAAGAAGTATGGTTTTCTCTAGAAGTCTTCTGTTACTTGAAACTGCCTTACCAAGCTGTGGCAAAGCATGCAAATTAGGGGAGTGAACAGGGGGTGGCTAAGTCTTTCCATAGAAGAAAGACTGCAATGGTGGATCCTTGTCCTTCACTCCAGTTGTGACCTGTAAGAACACGCAAACATCTGTGGCAAGGTTGGATTACTTAAAAAAGACTTCATTCATTCATCAGAAACTGAAATGAGAGTCATGCGTCAGGATGTTAAAGGAACTCAAATGGCTTGAAATTATTAACTTAGAAGTGCCATAGTGGTGTAGATTATAAAGTGTCTTATTTGCCTTTTATTGTCTTTGTCTGAGATACAGGAAGCTCTAAAAAAACTTTGTAGACAGCAGAGAAGGAAGGAAGGAAATGTGCTGTTTGAAAGGTTCCTTTAAAATCCCTCAAGCTAATTAAAGCAAGGGAATTCAAAATAAAGATCACTTTGGAAGTGAAGTGAGACTGTATTTGTCATGTGTAGGAGGCGAGTCTGGAAATGTGTGTCTCCTGGGCAGAGGCAGCAGTGACTCGTGAATGTATATGTAGCTGGAAATGTCACAGCCTCTCAAAACAAATGTAGACAATCTGTAGCCTTAAGGGTCTGGTGACTCCTTTGTGCTGATGTTATTCATCATGTAAGCAGGAATCATCAGTGAGACCCGATTACAAAGTACTCTCTCAATAGGATACCTGGGACTCCCTTGTGAAAGCTGAAATAGACAATAGGGACAAAATTTAAATTTTGAGTGTTTCTAGAGTCTTTGCCCAGCTTTTTTTTTTTTGGAGGGGGTATGAAGTTGAATCTGTCAACATATTACACCATTTCTGGTTTTTGTTTGGGCAAAAGGTTGGTGCTAATATGGTTATGTAATTTTGGAAAACCAAACTCTCGTTAATGGAATATATTATTACTTGACACTATTAAACTCAAAAATCATGTTGTTAATTAACAAAGCTCATAAATTCAGAGAAAGGCAGTCCCTTTTGTCTTAAAAATGCAAATCCTATGGCTATTGCCAGAATAGACAAAGACCAGCAAAATATCTCATCAGGTAAAGGTTGGGATGAGGCAGATATTGGCAAGATCAAGTCAGGGTTTAAGTTTTTCAAAGATTCTAATATATATATAATATATATAATATATATATGTAATATATTATATAATATAATTATAATATTATAATATTATATAATTATAATATACATTATATACAATTTATAATATACAATTATAAATATAATATAATAAATTATATAATATATACATATATATTATATATGTAATATATATATTAGATATATATACAATAATTATATATATATAATATATAATACATATATATGCATATATATACATATATATACATATATATGTATATATATACATATATATATATATATACTTTTAGAGTTGAAGTACAGAAAAGTGTGCAGCTGATGAATTCATAGTTCCATAAAAATTCGCAAACTTAGCTGGGCATGGTGGCACACGCCTTTAATCCTAGCACTTGGGAGGCACAGGCAGGCAGATCTTTGTGAGTTCAAAGCCAGCCTGGTCTACAGAGTGAGTTCCAGGAGGGAACTACAGGGAGTTGGGGCTACAGGGAGACCCTGTCTTGAAAAGACCAAAAAAAAATTTACAAACTTAATCATAGTCCTATAACAAATAGTAATAATAAATAACTCAGTGCTACTAACACTCCTAGAAGACTCTTAAATGCCTTTTTACATAATCAGTGTCCATTCCCCCTTTAGGATAACCACTACTGTGACTTCTAATATCATACAGTATTTGGCTTCATTAATGCTACAGAAGTGAAATAATAAAATATGTACTCATTCATGCCTGCCTTTTCCCCTTATTATCTCATCATGTGGTTGGTTTCTTCTTATTGCTGGGTAGTGATCCATTATATGATATTCTAGTTTGCTTTTTGTTATGATAAACATCATTACCAAAAGCAGCTTGGGGAGGAAAGGGTTTATTTGGCTCACATTTCCAGGCCCACAAGTCTGGGCAGTAACCTAGGCAGGAACTGAATCAGAAACCACAGAGGAACACTGCTCACTGGCTTGTTCCCTGGGTTATGCTTAGCTAGCTTATTACAGCCTAGGCCTGGTGCTGCCCCACAGTGGGCTGGGTATTCTCACATCAATCATTAATGAAGACAATCTCTCATAGACCACAGGCCAGTCTGATCTGGGAAAACGTTCAACTGAGACCCTCTTAGATGATTCTGGTCTGTCTCAACTTGACACACAAACACATCACTTTAATCTATCACCATTCATTTCTTGTCCCCCATGTTAATAAAGTAATATAAAATGCAACGCAACTTTTAAAAGTCTCACAGTCTAAAGATTTAATGCTCTAAAAAGTTAAAATTAAATGTTAATATTAAAAGTCCCTTACTTATGGGATCCTGTAAAATAAAAATTGAGTCACATACTTAAATATCATAAGAGGAAAGAACCAGGATATAGAAACAATAATATTAAAGCAAAATCCCAAATTCAGCAGTGCAAATCGAATCCTACAGCTCAGTGAAATTCATTCATGTTTTCTGGGCTCCAAAAGAATTCTAAGTCCCATTTCTCTGGCTCTGCTATTAGTAACACACACGGCTCGTCGGAGAAACTGTGGTGAGCTTGATTCCACACCAGCCACTGTCCTTGGTGGATATTTCACAGTCCTGACATCTCCAATATCCTGTGGTCTCCACTACCACTGAGGCTGCACCTTTACCAACAAGCAGCCTCTTGTGGCCTGTCTTCAGATCTACCTGAAGTCTACCACACCGTGTCAGGCTTCAGCTGGTCTCCATGATCCCCTCAGTTTTGCATTTCTCATGCCATCAAAACCAGTATAATGTGGGTATTCTAGTTTCTCTTCCATTGCTGTGACAAAACACTCTGACCGACACCAACTTGGGGAGGAAAGGGCTTATTCAGCTTACATCTCCTGGGTCACAGTTCATCACTTAGGGAGCCCAAGGCAAGAATACAGGGCAGGAACCTGGAGGCAGGAGCTGAAGCACAGGCCATGGAGGAATGCTGTTCACCCCCTGGCTCATTCCCAGCCTGCCTTCTTATATGGTACACAACAACCTGCCCAGGGTGGCACCACTCATTGTGGGCTGGGCCCTCCCACATTGCCTGACAATCAAGACAATACTTCACAGACGTGGCCACAGGCCAATCCAATGGAGCCAATTCCCCAGTTGAGGCTCCCTCAACCCAGGTGTGTCAAGTTGACACTAAAGCTATCCAGCACAATGGCAAGTGCTTACATATTGCTAAATTTGGCTGCCAGCTTGAGATGCAGGCTTGGAACCCTTGGAGCACAGTTTCTGGGTATTGGTCATGAGAAAATACTTCCCAGGAAACTGTCTCATTGATGCTGATCATTTATTAATTCCAGCTGATTCTTCAGACCTAGTTGATGAGCATTGATTGTCCAGTTAAGTACAGAAGGTTTTAATTTGGTCATCCTGATTTCTTGTTAATCACAGTTAATCAACACAGATTCTTAATCTAAAATATCACACACATGACCTTGATAGTGTCTTTGCTTCCCTCCAAAATTTCACAAGCCAGTCCCCCATCGTCTTCATTTCTATGAACAGTTTTATCCTCCAATTTCAAGCTTTTACAGAACAGCCCAATTAAAGGTTGAACACTTAATGGCTTTTACAATTCAAAGTTCTAAATATTTCCATAATCCCTTCCCTACCACTGATCCAAAACAACATGATCAGCTTCTTTACAGCAACAACTCCACTTTCCTGAATCCAGTTTCTATATTAGTTACTTTTCTGTTGCTGTGATAAAATACCATGATCAAAAGCAATATATAGGTGAGTTTATTTTGTTTGGGTTATGATTTCAGAGAGCTAGAATCAATAATAGTTGGGAAGGCATGGAATGCTGGCAGGAGCCGGAAGCTAGCTACCTGCCACCTCTCATACACAAATCGGAAGCATAGAGAGAAAAGAGGAAATGGGATGAGATTATAAACCCTTAAAAAAGGCTCCCTCCAGTGACATACTCTTTCACTACGGCTACACCCCCTGAAGGTTCCATAACCTTCCCAAACAGCAACATCAACTGGGGGACCAAGTGTTCAGATACATGAGCCTATGGAGAACATTTCTTATTTAAACCACTACCCGTGCATATAAACTTTTAAACATAATCATTCTATTTTGATTGTTTCCAGTTTGGGCTGTGAAAAATGGATGGCTATAAACATCATTGTGAATGTCTTTTGGCAAATATATGTATGGATTTCTTTTGGGCATGGAACTTGGAGTGGAATCATTGGAGCATAGGTTAAATTTCTTTTCTTCAATACTGACTACATATTTCCAAGACAATGGATATAGGTCCTCAGTTTTTGAAGGTGAATCTCCTGTAGCCATAGTGTGGACTAGATGGAGATTCAAATAAGAATGGTAAGTTTGATGAATATCTTTGTAAGGATTCCACATAAGAAATTATGTATCAAAGTCAGTTATTAATTTGGGTTGGTGAAGCATAGGGCTCAACATTCAATAGAAGACATGAAAAAACTGTATCCTAAATCTCAAAGAAATGGGGATGGGGTAGTTCTAGTGGTCAACACCTTGCCTTGTGTTATAGTAACTGATCTCATTGGTTATACATAGATGAGAGCTCAAGTATAATATTTAGTGCTGGTAACCATGCTGCATTGCTAAATATATGTATGCCAAAGACATTCTCACAGCATGTTAATGCTCACAGCAACACTATTTAAAATAGCCCTGAACTGGAAACAGCTCAGAGAGAATGGATGTATAAAACGTGTTATATACACACAATGGGTCATTAAGACTGAGCAAGTCATAGCATGTAGAGAAGTCTGCAATGTAAGTGTGATCAGTTATACAAATGAGGAGCTGAGGTTCAGAGAGAGGGTAAATAATTTGAGCCAGGCAGAAAATTACAGAGAAGCAATTTTTCTCTCATTTTGCCTTATAAAAGGGCAATTTATTGAAGTGTAATTTATATTTAATAAAAACATTCCTTTAAATTATGTAGTTTCATACTGATTTTTGACAAAAGTATATCATTGTACAGTACCTAAAGAAATCAAGATACAGGGCACACCGATTACTATAAAAAAAGCAGTTCTGTGCCCCTTCGTAATAAAATCTCTCATTCCGTTCATTGTTCTTGGTTACCTCTAAACTTTATTTTCTCCCCCAAATTTTGATTTTGCTTATATGTCCTGTAAATAACATCATATATGC
This sequence comes from Rhizomys pruinosus, assembly GCA_009823505.1. Lineage (NCBI taxonomy): Eukaryota > Metazoa > Chordata > Mammalia > Rodentia > Spalacidae > Rhizomys > Rhizomys pruinosus. Next base: position 99,978 of record VZQC01007562.1, on the reverse strand, counting down.
ATTTTGTACCAGCCTTCCTTTATTTAGAATAATGTTTTCTAGATTTATTAAAATAGATCTTAACTTTTATAGAGAGTAAGATTTTATTTGGTGGGCTTTGATAATTACCATTTGATTATGATACAGATTATTTTCAGTTTTGTACAGAAACAAATCTGTATAATTTACATGTAGGCCCTTGTAAGGACATGAGTTTTTGCTTTCTAAGCTAAATAAATACCTAAATGGAATTACTAGAGTATTTGCTGTTTGTATCCTAAATGTTTAAGGAACTTGGAAACTTTTCCCTTTTTTCACTTCTACCAACCATTTGTTATTTCAAATCTTTGTCAGCTATTGATATTGTCAATTTTTAAATTTTTCTTTGTCAATCTTTTTACTTTTAACTTTTTCAGTAAGGTTTCTTTGTGACTTAATTTGCATTTCCTTAATGATGTTTACTATTTTTACATAGTCTTGTTTTCAATTTTTTTCTCAAGTTTCTGTTAAAAATGTCTTTTCTTTCTTTCTTTCCTTTTAAAATTATGTTCTTTTTATTGACATTTTGAATATTTCATACATCATTTTCCAGTCCAATTTGGAGACATGTCTCTCTCCCTGCCTCTCCCCTCTCCCCAGTTTATGTATTCTGCCATATATGTCTTGCATCTTTCTCTCAGTGTTTCCAAGGATTTTTTTTTCAGAGGCTTGTTGTTTTGAGCAGAATTTAACTGTATTAGTCCATTCTTTGACCCCAGTCCTTATGTTGTTCCCTCCACTTTGTATTACTCCAAATTATGTCTGTTTAAACAACACATATGTATAAAATTATGACCTTTGGGAATTAACTGTATGTTAATTCCAAAATATATTTTGAGGTTCACTTTTTTCCTTTTAATTTTATATTACTCTAGAATATGAATCCATTTCTCCCACCCCTATATGGTAAGTACAATGTCTAAATATAAGTGGTAGGTCAATTCTAGAGCCCATTATGAGATTCACATTGTGACAGCACAGTTGCTTTCAGATACAAAGAAATATAACAATAGAGTGGCTCAGTTTGCCTACCAACTGGGGATTTGGCATCAGCATCCACATATGAGGGAAACCATTTGCCTTTTTTTTTTCTGGTACCAAGTTACTTCACTTAACATAATGGCTTCAAGTTCCATCCATTTACCTGCAAAGTTCATGATGTCATCTTTTTTTTATTGCTGCATAGAACTCCATTGTGTAGATGTACCACATTTTTGTTATCCATTCATCAGTTTGGGGGCATTTGGTTGGTTCCAGCTCTTTGCTACTGTGAAGAGAGCTGCAATAAACATAACTGTGCATGTATCTTTGTGGAAGGAAGAGTCTTGTGGGTATATACTCAGGAGAGGTATGACTGGGTCAGGTGGCAGGGTCATTTTGAGTCTTTTAAGGATTTTCCACACTGGTTTCCACAGTGGTTGTATGAATTTACATTCTCACCAGCAGTGGATGAGTGTTCCCCTTTCCCCACAACCTCTCCAGCATCTGGTGTCTTGCATTTTCTTGATCTTGGCCAGTCTTATCGGGGTGAGATGATATTTTAGAGTGGTTTTAATTTGCATTTCCTTAATTATTAGCAATGATGAGCATTTTTTAAAGATGTTTCTTAGCCATCTTTACTTATTGGTGAAGTATCTGTTGATCTCTTTACTCCATCTTTTGAGTAGGCAATTTGTTTTCTTAATTCTTTGTTTTTTAAGTAGTCTATATATTCTGGATGTTAATGCTTTATTAGATGTATCAGCTGTGAAGGTGTCCTCCCACTCTGTGGGCTTTCTCTTCAGTTTCTTGATTGTTTCATTAGCTGTACAGAAGATTTTGAGTTTGATGAGGTCCTACTTTTCCACTGTTGACCTTATTGACAAAACATAGGCCAAAGACTTTCCAAGTTAAGTCAATAAGGAAAGTCTTTGGCCTATGTCTTGTAAGTTGCTGCCAACTTTTTCTTCTATCACCTTCAGTGTTTTGGGTTTCAGGTTGAGATCTTTGATCCACTTGGAGTTTATTTTTGTACAGGATGAAATGTAGGGGTTATACTCTACTAAATTTGAAAACCTAAGAGAAATGGATGAATTTCTGAAATCTTGGGATTCGCCAAAGCTTAATGAAGGAGAGATTGACAGCTTAAACAGACCCATAATACTTGAGGAAATTGAAGATGTAATAAAAAAAAACCTCCCAACTTAAAAAAAAAAAAAGCCCAGGCCCAGATGGTTTCACAACAGAATTTTATAAAACATTTAAAGAGGTCTTATAACTATTACTACTCAAACTGTTCAGAAGAATACAAACAGAGGAAAATCTCCCAAATTCCTTCTATGATGCCAGCATCACTCTAATACCAAAACTAGGCAAAGGCACAAACAAGAAAGAAAACCATAGACCCATCTCATTAATGAACACAGATGCAAAAATTCTCAACAAAATACTTGCAAATCACATACAGACCCACATCAAAAGGATCATCCATCATGACCAAATTGGATCATACCAGAGATTCAGGGATGACTCCACATATGTAAATCAATAAATATCATAAAACACATAAATGAACTGAAAGACCAAAACCACAGGATCATCTCAATTGATGCAGAAAAAGCCTTCGATAAAATCCAGCATCCCTTCATGCTTAAAGTCCTAGAGGGAATTGGACTGTAAGGAACATTCCTCAATGTAATCAGAGCCATATACAACAATCCCACTGCCAACATCATCCTAAATGGAAAACAAACAAACAAACAAACAAACAAACAAAAAAACTAGAAGCATTCCCCTTAAGGGCAGGAACCCAGCAAGGCTGCCCACTATCACCACTCCTCTTCAGTATAATGCTTGAAATGCCTGCTAGGGCAATAAGGAAAGAAAGGGAAATTAAAGGAGTACTAATTGGAAAAGAGGAAGTCAAACTATTCTTTTTTGCAGATGATATGATAGTTTACCTAAGGGATGCTAAAAACTCCACAAGAAAACTCCTAGAAATGATTAAAATTTCAGTAAAGTGGAGGGATACAAAATAAACATAGAAAAACCAATAGCTTTCCTTTACACCAACAATAAGCAACTGGAGAAGGAATATAAGGAGATCTTCCCACTCATAATAGCCTCAAAGAAATATGTGGGAATAAACCTAACCAAAGACACCAAAGATCTCTAAAACAAAAAAAATTTAAAACTTGAAGAAGGAGTTTGAAGATGACATCAAAAAATGGAAAAAAACTCCCATGCTCACGGATTGGAAAAATTAATATAAAATGTAAAAATGTCCATTCTACCCAAATTAATACACAGATTCAATGCAATCCCAATCAAAATCCTCATGAGCTTTTTCACAGGCTTGGAAATATATCATTAAATTCATATGGAAAAACAAAAACCCTGAATAGCTAAAACAACCCCGAGTGAAAAGTGCAATACAGGAGGGATTACCTTCCCAGACTTCAAGCTATATTACAGGGCTATAGTCATAAAGACAGCATGGTACTGGCACAAAAACAGACCCACTGAGCGCTGGAACAAAACTGAAGATCCAAACTTGAGCTCATATAATTTCAGCCACCTCATATTTGACAAAGGGGCCAAAAAAGTTCAATGGAGGGAAGATAGCATCTTTAGCAAATGGTGTTGGCAAAACTGGATCACCATTTGTAGAAGAACAAAACTTTTATTTATTTTCAAAGAAACCCAATTTTAATGATATATTTTATTTAATTTAGAGCAATAATTCAAATGCCATTTCAACCAATAATCAACAGAAACTGCTAATGAGACATTTTGCTTATTTTCTTAAAATTCATTTTATTTTCTTTCTTCCTTTTAATTTTATTTACATGAATGTTTTGCCTGCATATACATAAGTATATTACATGTGGAAGTAACCAAGTAGGCCAGAAGAGGGTGTTTAATCCCCTGGAACTGGAGTTACAGACAGTTGTTAACCACTATGTGGGTGCTGGGAACTGAACCTAGGTCCTCTTCAAGAGCAGCCAGTGCTCTTAACCACTGAGCTATTTCTTCAGCCCAATGCTTTTCAAATGGATTAAATCTTTTGTGATTTTATGATTTTTCAAAATCTTTTGTGATTTTTAAGATTTTCTATATTTTGGATATTTCTTCTATTAGTTATATGTATTTTCTATTAGGCTATGCCTTATATTTCATTGAAGAATAAAATTTTTGTCATGTCTACTTTATCATTTTTCTTTTTATGATTCATGTTATGAAATCTTGCTTAAGTAAAATCACTACATTTTCCTCCAGTATTTTCTTCTATGAAATTTTTTAGTTTAAGTTTTATATATGTCAATAATACATTTTCAGTGGATAAAGTATTACCCACATGGTAAATGTAAAAGTTAAGGTTAATTCTTTTAATAATAATGTCCAAATGTTGAAACATTGTTGAATAAATCATCCTCCTTTGCTGAATCCCCTTGGTGCCTTTGTCTAAACCTCCTGATAGTTTATAAATAGATCAGAGATGAGGGTTTGTTGTTGTTGTTGTTTTGTTTTGTTTTGTTTTTTGTATTTTTGACCTAGGGTCTCCCTTTAGTCACAGCTGGCCTGAAGCACTGTAGACCAGGCTGGCCTTGAACTCACAGAGATCTGCCTGCTTCTGCCTCCTGAGTGCTGGGATTAAAGGCGTGCACCACCACGCCTGGCCAGAGATGAGTTTTGACTTTAGAAAAAGTTGACCTCACAGTCTATGGTCTTTCACTGTATATATAGTAACATGTCCTTTTTACCACATAGATAAGAAGTGTTTTTATCCTCTGTCAGGAGGTGAGGAAGGGGATGAAAAGGCAGGACAAAGTGCTTTAATGCCAGAAAATTATAAATGGAACCTGTTGTCTATTGACCTATCCTAACTGAAGGTGTGAAGCCCATTAGAGCTGTCACTGAATCATTACTCACCACAGATACTTCTGAAAAAATTCAGATTACTTTGCTCATGAGTAGAACTCTTGCTTACTTCAATAAAGCTGTTTCATTATGCTGTCTCTGCATCTGCAGCCACTCTGAAAAACCATTCCATTGGGCAGAGCTGTTGCCTACATGTGACTCTGCCCTATAAATTTGGCCTCAGAAGACAACACTTTATTTTCTTGGTTCCTTTGTTCTAAACATAAGATTGACAATTACTGATTTTCCATAGTATAATTGAGACCACCCTAACTTTAAGGAAACAAAATGGAGTAATATTTATAAGCAGTGTGGAGACAGGCCAGAACTTGTCCCAAGGATCCAGAGAGCCCATTTCTTAGATTATGTCAGCATGCTTCTCTGTGACTGGGGCAGCTAGACAGTCTTCACATGAATGGACAAGACCCTTATACATCCAAGAGTCCAAATCACATTAACCAATTCCCAGAGAGCCAAGCAAGTTTCATTTTTACCTTTGTGGAAATATTTGTTCCCCATGTCCTCAGAATGTTTGGCCGATGAGCTTGGTGTGGTGGCTGGTGCATGACTTTAGTCTCAGTACTCAGGAGGCAGAGTCAGTCTGGTCTCTGGAGTGAGTTCCAGGTGAGCTGGTACTACAAGGAAACCCATCTCAAAACAAAACAACCTATCAAACGAACAAAGAAAAATAAATGAAAATTAGGCCAAACAAAAACCAGACTGACTGAGAATATCCATTCCTTTTTGGGTACACTATTCACCTGGATTTCCAGTCTTGCCAAGCATTAAATAAATTTCTTAAATCTATGCTGTTTCTTATATTGTAGAATCCCTTAAAAATAAATAAAAATCTATGCCGTTTCATATTTTTCTTGTCCTATGAAAATGTTTAAGTATTATAATTTTGAAATAAATTAATAATAACAAATGTGGAAAGTCATCTTAAATTTACTTTTTATCTAGTTTTTCTAGATATATATCTAGGTGCGCCTGAGGTATTTTGGTGATGAGGAGAACATCCCCTTGCATGGAGCAGCAGGATTGGTGATGCCGCGGGTTTGCCCACAACTCCTCTCCCATTGTTGTTCTGTCCTTAGCTGAGGAGAGGCCAACTTCTTCCGCTAAGCGCTCCACATACAGCTCTTTTGTACAATAAGAGTCACATACTGTGAAGGAGAATTTCTTTCATCACAAAGGTTCAACTGTTATTTTCAGTAGTCTTTTTATTTGCCCAAGTACTTCCATATAGGGAACGTGATATTTAAGGGAGAACTTGTATCTTGGTTTATGTAACATAACTGTTGATCATTAAACGGGTGTCAGGATTAAAAAGCTTTTTTCAATGTCAATTTTTTAAATGAGCACACAAAGTAACAGGCTTCATTATAACATTTTAATTTACACTCTATTCTTAATGGCTTTCCTATTATACTGCTCTTCTCTTCCCATCTACCTCCTCCTGATAGTTCTCTTCTCCTTACAATAATACCCTTATGTTTTCACATCACACATATTCTTTAACCCTCTTGCTTTCCCCTTAAGATATCTTCTTTCCCTCTCACAAGCATTTTTCTACTTTAAGAAGCTTTTGTTTTTTACTACTTTTAGTTCAGGCTCTTCTAGTCTCTAGTAGGACAAGTTGGATAGCTTTGAATAGCAGAATAACTGTAGGCAATTTATTTAGCCAGTGCACTTTACTTATATAGCTTAGAGATTTCAGTAAACTAATATTTGTCAAGTTCTTACAAGTTATGTACCATATTGATGATAAGGTAGTAACTCATAGGAAATGGAGCAGTGAAAGGTGCATTGACTGAAGAGAATTTCAAACAAAAATATCCAACAATAAGCATGTTACAGTTTATTATAATTTATTATCACTGTGTATCCTCAGTTCTAAACAGTTAAAATTACAGTAACAAATTATCTACCTTGCTGTGTAATCCACTTCATAATTTCTTCCTTGATATACCACTAAGTACAGATGATATCAGTGTCTGTTATGAGTTCCTGGCATTTTAGGAAAGATGAATGAGACTGGATGAGAGTCTCTCTGCATCTTGGTCCTCAGTTGTTGTGTATGCTTCATGGGAATCATTCAGGTCTCAAAATTTGAATTCGATTTTAATCTCTCTCTCTCTCTCTCTCTCTCTCTCTCTCTCTCTCTCTCATTTTTCCATGTTAGCCAGGATGATCATGAATTCACAATTCTTTTACCTCACTCAGCCTCCACAGTACCCAGGGTTCTAGGATATGCCATTATACCTTCCAAACTTTATTTTGGAAAGCAATCTCATTCCCAAATTGCAGTATTCTAAACTTTTCTTCCAGAAGAATAACATTCTCCAGAAGAACAACCATCAACAGTCTACTGAGAACAGGGGGCTTTTTGTATCTTGTAAAAAATAACCCAATTAGTTAAGAAAATGTTCATGATTGGGCCATTAAAATAAGGTTTTTTTTTTTTTTTTGAGTTTTTTTTTTAACAGTTTAGCTGTTTAGTGTGATTATTTTTTTTTTTAATTTTTTTATTTATTTTTAAGGGATTCTAC